>VZRN01000336.1:381166-452375 GCA_013397935.1 Dasyornis broadbenti | reverse complement strand
CCCCAAATGGTTAAAAAATATCACTTTAGGTTTCTCATTGTCAAGGTTTTATTTCAACCACCAAAGAGAGAACAGGCACATTCAGTAACAAAGATGTTCAGCCCCCTTGGCCATAATGTTCCTGGGCTTCAGAGTAGTTTAAAGCAGTCTAGATCTACAGTTTGAAAACTTCAATTCAAGCATCTAATACAAAACAGGTAACATGCAGAGGGCACAGAATTGTGCTACTTTATTCTTCACAACACAGTGACCTTGGTTGAGCTTTGCATCCTTGATATTGCCTGACAGAAGGTTTGAGAAACTGAATGGCAGGGAGAGGGTTGTGGTACAGAAGTTCCTGTGTGTTGGATGAGATCCCGTCGTTATTAGCATCTATACAGGCTGTCTAGCTTTAGGAGGAGTCAACAGCACGCCAAGTTTGGAGAATACCTACTGGTGGAGTTCTTAAAAATTATCTCGGTAGCGAAATTGAAAGTAACTTGAAGTAGGCTTTGACAGTTATTGGCTCCAACATCCATGGGAAGGGGATAGGAGGTGAAGTAGGTGCTCAGCTGCTTATTCTTAGAAAAGACACTCTGGTGTTGGTGTAATCAGCAGAACACTTGGCCTTCCCTTCTCCCTGCATCAGGACCACTGTTCCTTTGCACAACTTTTATAAAGAGCACAAGGACCTATAAATAACGAGGGAGCCTATAAATAAATACAGCTGTGAGCCGACAAAGGCTTCTGACAAATGATGTTTATTGAATTTCTCACGTGTGGTCCAGTTTGAATCCAGCCGTGGGGCTTGCTATGTTTTCAAAAGTATATTTTGTGCGCAAGGTTGGGATTGCCCTCTGTTGGATGAAGGAGACCAAGGAGATCTCTGGCTAGCTGAGGAAAGGAGAGGAATGGGTGAAAACATGAGATCTTTTCAGTGAGGCTAAGCTTAAGGTATTAACTTTAGCCAAATCAACCCAAGATCTGCTGATTGTTTACATGAGAGGGTTTATGGGAGAAAACAATCATATCACTGCACACCTCCCCTCAGTAATTCTACCTGATGTCACTGTCCTAGAAATGCAGTAATCCATATCAGATTTAAGTCCATTTCATTGTAGCCTTCAGGAATGGTGATCAGTGATGTATGTAGGTATGGTCTGGGAGGTGTTGCATGGACAGGAGCACAGAAAGCCCCGAGCCCAAAGAGCTTGAAGTCTGCCACTCGAGCAGAAGTTCCAGGTCTGCTGGGTGCATGGAGTTCATTGGATCTCACCCATAGCCACCATGGGAGCTCTAGTCAGGTAAATTGACACAGCATTAATTACTTCAAAGGAGAGCTAATGAGGCAATAAACCACAAGGGTGAAACTCAAATGGTTTATGGTACCATTAGTAGACTGAAATGGAATCATAATTAGAGCAGGGCAAACGATTCATAGTCCACAATTTATCCAACGGATTTAGTGCTTGTTTCTGTTCATGAATTATGCACAAGTAGGCATATTTTAGGAATGTATTCATTGTTTTAAATTGCTCAGCAACCACTTTATATGGAGAGATTTCTGCCAATATGACTGGTCTTGTACAGTTTGCATCTGGTTTCTCTTTGCTTGGGGGCTTTGTGCATGCATTTGTGCTCTGTAGTGGGTCACTGAAATACTACGGTGTTTCTACTTCCTGGAATGTTATAGAAAAACATGGTAATTGTACTGGGATATCTAGCAGTTACCTGAATTTGCTGGAAAAACCCTTTTTGATCTTCAGGGATGGTTTATTTTTGCTTGAGGAAGAGTCCTTCTGTAAATAGCTCAGCAGTAGGGAAGGAACCTTGGCAAGACTTGCTCAAACATCCATCCCCTAAAACGAATAAAATTTGTGTGTTCAAATAAAAGTGTGGTTCAGAAATACTGAAACAGGCTCAGGAAAGCTTCGTTCCGCTGCTTAGATCTTGACTTAAGTGCAGAATAATTCAAACATTTGTTGAGTGACAGTCTTATCTCTGGCTTTGAGGTAGTGTGGGGTTGAGCTCATAAAATTCCTCTTGGAGCTCTTCCAGTTTGCATAAAGTACTTGTATAATATAAAGGGTGATCCTCTGCTGTGGGATATCGTTCCTGTCTCTGCTATCATTCACTTGGAATTATTTCTACAGGGGAACAATGTTGCTGAGAGGGGTCTAATGTTTGGAAATGACTGTGTACACTCACAGATGCTCCTCCTCCGTGCGTGGGGTGTTTGTGTCTCCATGTTGCTGTACACCTACCAGCGTGTCACAGGCCTTCACTGGTGACATCCAGCTCCCTAACAGACCCCAATACAGGCCTACTTGGGAGTGTCCAGTCCACTGGCCAGTAGGATGTTCTGCTGTGTTGGACTCTCAGTCAAAATGTCTTGGGGGCCATTCTGTCTTTCCATTACACAGCCCTGTTCTCTTCTATGAAGAACCTATTCAGAAGAGACAGAATTAAGCTACAAACCTTTATCTTCTCATGTTGCTGTATCCTCTAGTCTGGGAATCAAGCATTCGCTTCTTCACTCAGGTGATTGACAAGCTTGGTTTCTTGGAGTGGGGATGCTCTGTGCTGCCTAGTGGTCGCCTGGCTCCATGTTTTTCTTTCTGAATAAATCATGCATTCTCCTTTTTGTATGACATGTTTAGTTCCATGATTTAAGAGCTTCAACATATAGCTCTTGCTTGTTCTTACATTTGTTAATAACTAACCATGAATTATCCATGAATGGGCTAATTAGATATTAACCATATATTATATACCAACCAAAGAATCAGAACTTTCACAGACATCTGTATGGTTAGCAGCTTCTTGGAATATCCCTGGGCTAGGGATGTCTGCACGTATTAGGGAATTTCTTGCAAATCCTGGCCTGCAGGGTAGTCTCAGCATAGCTCAAAAATCAAAACAAGTCATACATGGAACAAATGCCTTGTAGGGAAAAAGGTCAGAATCCCAAATGATTCAAATGGTGAAATATGGATCAGGAATTTGGTAACAACTTATCCTTTCAGAGAGGACAATATTATTGGAACTGATTTTTGGTTTTCATGTAACACTTTGAATGAAGCTCATGTAGAATGAAATGGAAATAGAAAAACTACCCATGTACTGTGAGATTGTTTTTTGGATTCTAATATTGTGACTTCATTAGAACAGAGACAGACTTTGTAACAACTTGTGCTGTTCATACTCTGAGTACCTCTTGACACTGTTCTGCCATGGCAGGTTAAGATTTCTGTTAGTGCAGAAATCATCAGTGCAGAGGAGAAATGAATGGAAACTCAAGGAAAGAGTCCTGGAGGTGGCCAACGTCGAGATTGAGGCAAATACCACAGAACCAGGATTGGGTGATGCTGGTGCCAGAAGTGTTGTCAGTGACATCAGCAGTCATTGCCCAGTGTTCTTAAGTGAACTGTGTGTCAGACTGTTGAGGTGCTGTTGCCTGGCCATGGTGAGCCTCACTGGTTCTGTCTGCCTTCTGCTGTCTCTCTCAAGAACTCAGCAGCACCTCTTCAGTCTGCCCCCATCCTGAAACATTTTCTCAGGTAGCTGATACCTGCTGGGCCTCAGAATGATGTTACAAATCCAGTCTCTAGGTCCAGAAATGCCCAAAGGTTTCTACTGTCCTTTTGATGCTCAAAGGTTTCTACTGTCCAGCTCCCTACCAACAGCACTGCACGGTCTGTCCCCCCTTTAAACTTTCTGCATCTTACCAGCAAAACCCAGCTCCAACTCTGAGTCACTGTACAATAAAATAACAAAGTTGTCATTTAGATGTTTGAATTAAAAAGATTGTAGAGCCTGTTTCTACCAAATTCGTTTCCTATCAAATATTAATAAGCTTGGCTGGTTGGGGGTTTCTTTCAGAAGAAAAATCCAAGAGACATAAATCTATATTAAAGACTAAGTGCCTACCAAATGGAACTTTATGCACATTTGCTGTGGTTTCTCGCTTTCTTTTTACTCAAGTGTTACAGAGGAAAGCCAGCAAAACCCACAAAATTGTTATTTTCTCTCTTCCATCTTTTAGCCCCAAAATTGTCTTTTGAGTGCTGCTATTTTCCATAGCATGCATTTCTGAGTGTCTGCCTGAAGCACAGATGACATGATACATGATGAAAGCCAAGGGGTTAATCTTCCAGGGACTCAAGACTAATGGCCCAGTAATGCTCACCCAAGAGGGAATTGTGGCTGTTTCAGATCTCAGTCCTAGTCACTTTATAATAATTTGGAGATTTCCACTGGAACTTAGGTGGCAGTAGGAGCAGTTTTTAATAAGAGACAGCAGTGTTTGAGGTTGATGTCTTGTACCTTGGATGAAAACCTTGCTCCTACCTCTCCTTTATCTGCTACTGAAACCTCTTGTTGCAGGTCTATATGTGGCAGAAATTCAGAAGAGACTTCAATCCCTCTCACTGGGGCCTTAAATTTTCATTAAAGCTGCTCTTTGCAGCTCTCCTTCTCTGCCCTGATTGTTACATAGGTACAAGAGAGTGCAGGTTACTTTTTGGAGCATCTGGATACAGACAGTGTCTGTATATATGTATATTTACATAGATGCAAATATGTATTTACATGCATTCAGACAAGTAATGGAAAGTATAAGTGCAAGTTTCTATCCATGATTTTTGATCAGCACTTAGGTGTGTGCACGGAGGAGTCCGTGTAGGTCTGCATGTGTCACACAGGTAAACACTACAGGTATTGGATTCCTCGCTCTGATTTTTGTTGGGAATTCTCACTTGCATCAAATCCTCTTGTGCAAATGGTTTGGATGTGGGGACTCCTCCCCTTGCTAATGTGCTCTACCAATCTCTCCCTTATTGAAAGAAAGAAGAAGAAAGATGGAAGGCAGGAGAGAGAGCAGTGTAAAGGTCAGCCAGCATTGAAGCCCGACACAGAGATTTATAACCCTCCAAATTCTCCCTCTCTCTGGCAGCATGTCTTTACAGACTCACATTATCTCTATTAATACCAGCCACAAGGTCATTACTCAGGCACTGAGCCTTCCTCCAGCATAAATATTTATACAGGGCTGACCTGCGGCTGCTGCGTTTGCCTTTTATTTGATTTCTGCCGCCTTTTGTGTCTGTCAGTAATGTCTTTAGCTGCTCTGGCTGGGACAGGGGGAGCTCAGAGGAGCCAGGGAGGGGTTAAGGAAGGAGTGAAAGAGAAGGGGGGGCAGGGAGAGAAAGAGGAGAGGGATGGATGGGAGGCTGACATTTCATATGATCCCCATTGATGGTGACTTCAATAAACCCTTCTTTCACACCAGCTGAAAATTTTAAAGAAGTCTGTATTTTGCAATGAGATTACAAATTTAGTGAAAATTTCCTTTTATCTATTCAAGAAGATAGAAGTGCAAGAATCTTTTGTGTATGAAGTGTTGCTTTTGCTGGAGATAAATGGGGTTTTAGACTCTATTCCAGAGAATAAGCTAAGGAGAGTTTTCATGTAGGCATGCGTGAGTGAATACATAAAATGCTATCTCACAGATTTCTATCAGCCATGACTTCATGGATGTGCATCTCTGCTCGCCCTAACACACCAACACTGCTCTGAACCTTGTTTTTAGTTTCCATCAGAGTCAGGTGCAGATACCTGTCTGGCAGAAAGGGAGTGGAGGTTGCTGTGCTTCTTTGGGAAATGTGTTCCAAGGGGCAAAGACAGCCTTGGTGTCTGTGCTGCAGCCCTGTCCTCTAGCAGAGCTTTATCTGCCAGTGGTCAGAGATGTATGAGGAGTTGGGGAACAGGAATGGAAAACTGAGACAAGTGTGGTGCATGCCAATGACTGGTTGAAGTTTTCAAGTGCGATAAAAACACAGAAGCTGAAGGGAAGAATCATGAGTTCAACCATGTGCTAAAATTTATAATGGAACAGCCTGTCTTCATTCCACAAAGACCATTTAATGGAACTTGTAACTGCTGATACATCCCTGTCCCTCTGGAGCTAAGGGCACTCAGTGCAGCAGTAGCGAAGATCCCCATACTGGAAGAGGGACCTTTGCTGTAGGAATGGATTAGCGCTGCCTTAGCATTTGCACTTCTGAATTGTTTTAAGCCTGATAAAACTCTCCTAATTAGCTTTGCTTTTCTCTGTTTCACGTAGGTCTTTGTTCCTGCAGAAGGCAAGCTATAGTTTGGAGCTAATACAGCAAATGGGGCAGTCCACTGTAAGGGGCTTTTTCTTATGGTTGAACAAGCACTGTCTAGTGTTTGCACAGGATTCACCCTAACACCCTGTAAAATGGCAGTAAAAAATAAAGTAAAATCAGGTTAACTTAAATGAGGTTTTCAGATATGTTTTCTCTACTTTCTGGAAGATTCCTTAGTTTTCTCCTTTCTTCCTCCTTTTGAGAATTTGAGAAACTTAACTTTTGCCTGCCTTCAGGATGCAATTGCTACCTGTGCTATGATGTCGGTGCTGATGGGAGAGTTTCACTGCAGTGGGAGAGTGAGGATCCTCCTTAAACTAACACTGTAGTCTTTTGTCATTACTGTAAGCAAGGATTCTGGAGCTTGAGTCCCAGACAAACATCGCTCTGTGTGGTCTTCGTCTTCCAGTCTGGCTGAGTTGACTGAACTAATCACCTCGGTGTATTTCTGAGAAACTCATATGTTTTGTTGTGTGCATCTGCCTACAGACCTTTCCTGAATACAAAGGTCTTCAGGCCTTTCAGCTGTATTGTCAGTACTGTGGAAATTGCTTATTTCAAGAATCTCTTCCTTTCCTTATGCCACCTGAGGATATTTTTCCTCCATAACAGTGGTTCTCTAAGACTTTATTTGCACGGGACCCAAGCTGCCTCTTTTGCCTGTGAGCAGGCTACAATTTTTAAATTAAAGCCCAAGAAACAGCAAAAAAAAAATACACAAAAAAAAATTTTTAAAATCTGGTCTCATTTTTGTAGCTTGTTTTCCCTGTAGAGGAGGATGTTCGTGAACATCTCTAGTGATTAACTTTTTCGGTTGATCCTCCACCAGCCAGTATGCCTGGTTGTTGGAAGCAAACTGGGTCCTGTCAGATACTCACACAGAGCCATTGATCAGCTCAGGTTGAGGGTCACTGACTGCTCAAATTCTAAACCATGGAAAATTTGGCAGGCAAGAGTGATCAGTGGTTTTGCTTTTACTCATGCACTAGGTAAGTGATTATGTAAGGTTTAGGATAGCTGTGAGAGGGAAAGGCAGTTGGATTCCTCAGATGATTAAGAGAATAGGGGGATTTCAAGATGCTTGGAGGGTCTCTCTGACTTATTGCTGTCACTGATGTTTAGTTTCCATAGGTGAGCTGATACTGCTGAAGAAAAAGACTGAGGCACTGCTACTGGCACCTTCCCCCAGGTTCTGGCCTGCACCGGCACAAGTTGCAGGCAGCCAAATTCTTCGATACTTCATGTTCACGTCTCTCCTTCCTGACCTGCAGACAAAACAGTGTGGAAGGGAATCCTGTAGTGAAAGGGAGGGTGGGGAGTTCTGTAGCAGTTCTACTGAAATCAGAGAATTGAGGGGGCAGGGGGGTGTGTATAAGATACACAGTACAGTCTGTCCCTTCTTACTGATTGTGATATTGAATAGCCTTTCTCTTGAGCTGTCTTCACACTTTCCTTTTTTGGTTACTGCTGTCAAAACAAAATTCTACATCCTGAGTATGAAAACAGAAGTTCCTGTTGAGAAGCTTCAGCTGGAGCGGTGGGAACTCTGCAGCTGAGAAGGGGGTGTGTGTGTTTGGGGGGTGTGTGTGTCT
Organism: Dasyornis broadbenti; assembly: GCA_013397935.1. Taxonomy (NCBI): domain Eukaryota; kingdom Metazoa; phylum Chordata; class Aves; order Passeriformes; family Dasyornithidae; genus Dasyornis; species Dasyornis broadbenti. Next base: position 444,634 of record VZRN01000336.1, on the reverse strand, counting down.
GTATGCACACCCCTCCCAGGAGTTCTTTGAGCCTCTTGAGCCAACAGTGCCAGGGAAAGATCCCTCCTTTCTCGTTATTCCAGCTCTCCTGTCCATTAGATGGAAGAATTGATGCAGGCTACAGCTAGGAGGAAGAATGAAAAGGGTGGGGCCATTCCTTTTTGGAATTTGCATAAAATTCCCATACAAGTCCATGAAACAATAGTGGGCACTCCTGCTGTGGGACACAAATTTCAGCAAAAATACTTGAATAATAATTAGCAGTGAAACAATTCAATAACTGACATTTAAATTATCCTTTTGGGACTTCAGGATTAAAAACAATAGAGGTGAATGAGGATGGTTTTTCCCTGTCAGAAATACACCACCAGTTTTACTTGGTTGAGCTTTCATACAGATGATTGCATGCAGTGTTTAAAATGTGGTGTTGTGATTAGGAACACAGAACTGTGACAGGAAGGATCTATGCTAACTTCCACATAAATAACAGGGAATACATCCCAATCTGTGTGCAGCTATGCAAGCTTCCCACCTTGGCTGCTTTAGAGGGAGCTTACAGGGAATTAGTTACTCATTTTGATGCAGATCTTAGAGAAGAGGGAAAAGTCAAATTTCCTGACCACTTCTGATCTTAGAACTTTATAAAGCAATGCCATGAAAGGTGATTGCAATTTTTCCAATGTAACAATCCTTGTTGAAAAATTACAGATATTCTGGTTGAAGGGAAGAAGTTGTAAAATTGTTAAAACTCATTCTTTACCCATGATCTTGTACTTAGCTTCAACTGATTGGCAAACCCATGTTTTGGTGCTTCCTTGGCCCTTCCTTTAGCACCAACTGACTTTTTTTTTAAATTAAGCTGAATGGAATAAAACCCCTGCTAGTCATTCCCAGTAGGACAAACAGTTTAGTGTCTTCTCTTTTGTTACCCTCGATGTGTCAAATCAGAGCTTCCTTAGCTCTGTGTTCAGGTTCATATACTCTGAAATGGCTGTGTGTGCACTCAGGTAACACGTCACAGCATCACAGAAGGGAGCTGAAATACTGAGCTGGGGCTGTGTACTCTGATGTCTGCGTAGAAATGCACGAGCACACTCACACATGCACACGCACCTTTTTGAGACCACTCTCCGTGCTCACCCGTGCCTATCCCATATGGCTGGCCTTTGAATTTGGCATAGCTACTCCATAATTCCCTCGTCTCTTTTCTTTATTAACATTTCTTTTCCATTTTATATGTACATGGCTGCCTTATCTCTAAAACCTGGAACTGCTTTTCCTGGGCCAACCTGGTAATTCATAGTAATGCATTCAGGAGCCCTTTTCCTGGTTATCTTGTCTGCTTTTATTCCTGTGATTTAAGCAAGATACAGAAATCCTTCTCTGTCTGATAGGTTGTTAACAAACACTTTTGCTGAAATCAAAACCCCTTGTCCCATATAACAGTTTTAAATGGAGAAAGCAGGTTTGTATTTCTTATCCATATGCCATTTTTAAATTGCACTATAGATCTGGAACTCTGGGAGCTTGTGAGATTAGTGGAGGATATTGAGAGGCTGGAAAAGCTGCTGCTCTTGCAACATTCACTTTTTATTGACTACAGAGTAAGGGTTATGTACCAATAGATTTCAGTCAGAGCATTTTTCTTTAACACAGTGTAAATCCGTGATTTGAGCCTGGTGCTGTCTGTTTTCCAGAGCAGCAGTTCTCATTTAAGGGGCAGTGAAGAACATGGTTGTGTCTTGCACTGGTTGATGTAATTTCCCAGAACAGGTTAGCATTAAGTGGATATGGAAGAGTCTTCAGGTGGCTTCAGTTCTGGTTCACTCACACAGCTCCCAGCCAAGCTGAAACTGCCAAGGGACCCCCACCATCTCTCCCCTGAGTAGATGTGGACCTTAACTCTCCGTAGGAGTGACACTGAATGTGCTACCAAACACACTGTACTTTGACTTGGAGAGCCTTGTGGAGCTCTGCAGAGCCTACATGGAGTAAAAAGCTTCATCTCTGATAGGTTCCTGCTTGGCTGTGATTCCTGGGTTTCAGGTGGTGAGTTTCATTGTTACTTCTTTTCTTTATATTGACAATATACAGCATCTAAGCTGTTAGTAACAGAACTGCAAAAATCTTCTGCGGGTTTTTATTGCCATTAGTAAAGTCCATCAGAAATGATCAGAAGAGTGAAGGTGGAGATGAAGAGGTGTTCCAAAGCTAGTTGGTAGCTAGGTAAGATAGACACACTTTGAATACTTTGCAAAGAATTTAACTGCATTTGGGTAATTTTTATTATAAGGGGAACTGCAGTGGTGGGCAGACACAAAAAACTTACAGTGTTCAAAACAGCAGCATCAATCCCAAGTCTCTGTGCAACGGAGCAATTTCAGTGCCTGCATGATGAGAACTAAGAGTGACTTGTGAGCCAGGAAACATGAGTTCTTAACTTGCCTGTGGTCATACAGCACATTGATTTCCCTTCTTGGTGTCTCAGTGGTTCCATCTGGAATGTGGTGCCGAGGACACTTACCTGGCTCTGGGAGGCCCTTTCTCATCGGTACGTGTTTAGCAGTGTTATGCCTGCACAGCACGGTCTGTTAACAGCACTGTCTCTGTGTAACAACACAGAAAACACAGGAAAGTAAAAGGTTTGAAATGTGAATACATTGAAAATCCTGACATAAAGTCGTGCTCTGTGGTGGTTAACTGAAACATGGATGTTTTGACACTTGATGATTAACAAGAAACTGAAACTATCCATTTCTTACTGTTTTGTGTTTTGAAAGTGTCACAATTGCAGTTCATTTCAGGTAAAATATTAAAATAAATGCCTCGGAGGCACCAAATAAAGCAATTTTCTTGCTCTAAACTCCACTCTTGACTCTCATATAATGTGAACCACATGCAATAGCTAATGTGTATGTGAGTGCACATTATGTGTTCCTGCATGAGTTTGGAGGTGGTGCATTTTAAAATTACAAATGAAGGATGCTGAGCTTATGTGAACAGGACAGTTCTCTATGGCTTTGAACTCAAGTTCTGAAGTGAGCCATGCAGGTAAGACTGAAGGTTTGAGCAACAGTTTGCTATTCAGTTCGCCCATTTGGTGGATGATACAGAGTGATCTCCTAGAAGAACAACTCCTTAAGCTGATGGAAGATTCAAAGACATTTTGAATTGAGACACAGCCATGAAACAAAATATAGAACCTGTAATTGCTGCTTGTTCAGTGAAAATGCTGTTCTCTGCACGTATTTTAAGGTGCTGCTTTAGCAAACCAAAAGCAATTATCGGTGTGCCTGATTATGTGTGAGCAAAGGATGATACTAAAGACATACTGCACAAGACTTGGACATCAGGATTTCTTATTGCTTGTACTTCCCTCTACAATTTAGAGTGTCAGACCAAACCTTCCTAGGATCAAAGTTCAAGCAGTTTTGCATGAGCTACTGGGTGAGTTTCAGTCCTTCCAGGCACTGCTGGAAGTTTCCTCTCATTCACTGACGTGAACCAAACCGACATCCTGGCATTTTTGTAGTTCACGGATCTCAGCTGCAGATCTGGGAAGAAGTGTATTTGCAAGATTAAAGTGAGGTCAAGGATCTGAATAGCTAATTCACTTAAATAGCTGAGAGACTAGAGGAGAATCAGTTGATAGGGAAGGTGCTGATACTGTAATCATTATTTTAGTTAAGGAATTGGAGAAAGGACAGGTTGGGAGCAGGAGCTGAAGTGCACATGGCCTGCATCTTCTGGGGAAGGAATATATGGAAGCTCCAGTGTCAGCTCTTGGAATTGAGTGCATGGACACAGCTGCCTGTGCTGTTCCTTTCCCTGTGTTGTGAGCAGCTCCTTTTTTCAGTCAAAGATCAGCTGTAAAATGGTGCAAGTTCTCGGTGTCCCTTGTGCTATGAAATACCATTTTTGCTCAATTACTGGAAAGCCACCCTCCCACAGGGAGCCACGAAGCTGTAATGGAGTTGAACACAAACATTTGTTTTGTTTAAAAATCCTGGTGTAACATTGCTGTGCAACTTTGGATATGTCAGTTCCTGTAAATGCTCTGAGCCCGAGACCAACAGTGCAGAAAGCGCTGGAAGAACCCGTTGTGGAAGCGAGGTTTACCAACCTCTCCAATGTTTCATGCTGGCTTCAGTGATCTCCGTGGCTCCCTGCTTCTGCGAGGGCTCCCAGCTTTCTGGTTGTGACATCTCTCCTGATGTGCTCAGACAGAGGGAATATGCAAAAGGACGGCTGCAGCTCTGTGCTCAGGAGATGTCATCTCCGATGGATGTCAGGCAAGGGAGCAGCAATTAAGGCTCCAGTCGACTCTCTGCTCAAGCTCCAGGCACACTGGGGGAGGAGAAGAGAGGGTGGGAAGGTAGAAGGGGAAAGTAAGATACTGGGAAAGGGGGGAGAGGGGAAAGAGAGAGCAAAAGGTAGAGAGGGGGAAGGAAGGGAAACTGCAGTGTGGAAGAATGGGAAATAAGAGCAGCATGGGCCAAGTCTAAAGGAAAAAATACGAAAATGTCTAAGAAGGGGGAATGACAAAGAGAGGGGAAACAGGACGGAAATAAAGGAATGAACACGTGACTTTGTGAGGAGAAAGAAAGAGGAGGTGGCAGAATGAGACAGGTGGCAAGGAAACCCATGAAAGCAGGGAGATGAGGGCAACTTGTGTGCTTTTACCTATTTGCTGCTGGTGGGAAAAGACGCCCATTGTCCCCATCCACCAAACTGAGGTGCTGGAGAATCCCTTCATTCCTGACTTACAGTGAACACCCAATTGTATATCAGCTGCTGGTTTATAGTTGTGTGTCAGTGGGGAGAAACATTGAATTGCTTTTAAAAAAACCTCAGCAGATGCATCCAAGACATCCAGCATTTGACAGTGCTTGGAATTAATGCTTAAAATTAAGACTGGGAACAGCAAGCTAAGCAACTTGTATCTCACCTGCTGTGCCATGAAAAAGATCTGTTAGTAGAACAGACACAGGCATCAGCCCCTTGGGAAACTGAACTACTGAAAGATTTTGAGATTACAGCTGAATTAGGGGTTGAATGTGCTTTATGAACCCCTAATTTTCTTAATAAAACTACTAGATCTTTTCTATCTTTCCAATTTTGTTGTTTGATTACAAAGAGGTTTTCATCTCTTCCAACTGCTCAGTCTCTGATTTTGGGGTTCTCTTGCTTTTTCCCTGCTGCTCGTCATCATCATGACTTTCTCTTTTCTAGTAACTCTGATTAACTGGGATCTTCTATTTTGTAGCTGTTTTGAACTTCTGTGCTGAAGCTGAGCATCCATTCTTTGTCTTCACCTATTTTTAAATATATTATTACTCTCTTGAGGAATCCACTATCCTTGTCCCATAATCCTACTTTGGTAGCTGATCTAGGAATGGGTAAAAGTTCTGGGTGATGACCCTCATGAGCAATGGAATCATGGAATTGTTTAGGTTGGAAAAGACTTTTAAGATCATCAGCATCACTGGCTCACTCTTTCTTTGCCCATTCTGAATTCCTGATTGGCTAAAAGAAACCAATTTCTCAAAAACTTTTTCCAGAGTCTCTGGGTACACCAGTTATTAAACCTTGAAATACAATTTGGAACATAACCTATGATGGGATTATTAAATCTACCAGGTTTAGCTGCAAAGAGCCAGGCTGTTGCCAAAGCTCCGTGCTTTAGCTTATTAATAGTTACTAAATTGGGGTGAGAGCTGGCAGAGGGCAAGTGGAGAGCAAGCTGGAGAGAAGCACAACCCTTATGCATTCAGTATCCTTTGCAATGTTTTATTTTCCCCATCTGGATTTCCCCCTGCCGAGCAGCAAGCGGGCGCTCAGGCACGCGTGCGGTGCCAGACAGCTGAGGAGGCGTGAGGAGTCGGCGCGGTGACGTTTGGCATCGCTGGGCCTCTTTGTGCCAGCGGTTTAGTGCCAAGAGTAATTGTGATTTACACCCGCTGCCCCTTTGGTGGCAAAATGGTTTTGATTAAGTGCATACCACATTTATTAAGTCTTGCACAACCACGCACAGGGTCTTGGCTGGGACGCCGTAAAAGGCAGTGAGATTTACACATCTCACTACAGGATTCATTTAATCTCTTGGGGATTTACTGACCTTCAATTAGAACTGTTAAGTACTGTTTACTTGGTACCTAAATCATGTACGGCCCAGCTAGAGTTTCTTTTTTTGTTTTCATTAGTAATGTTGTGATTAAATGTGGGAAGAGAAGGGAAAAGACCTAAATACTATTTGACCAGTGAACACACACTCTAAAGAGAAAGACTTTGAAGGTTTTAAATAAAAATACTGAACTAAACTAACCCATTTTTCGTTAATGATCTCTGATATGAAGCCATTAGTTCAACTGAAAGACGAAGAGTGACTTTATGGGAGTTGTGTACATGCCGAAGGACCCCTTCCTCCCTTTCTTTGCATTCAACAAATCCACTGTCTGGGGTCTTAATGGAAGAACAATTTTTAACTTCAGAGAGCTTCCAAATAGATGTTGAAAGAACTTCTCAGGTTGGGTGTGAAAAATGTGTCTGCTTCATTGCCTAAAGTCACTGAAGTTATCTGCTGTTAGGTCCTTCTCGTAGTGAACCAGTTAAGAGCCACTGTATTGTGAACTAGGATTGTTCTTACTTTTTCTTCAGTATGGTCCCAATCACTTCAGAAATTCCCCTGTGGTTCCAGGGAAAAGATCTTGTGTCCTTTATAACCAAATACATAGAATTTAGAGACGGCATAGCAGATTAAAAGTGAAAATCAGGTCTGAACCTACATTACAGAGCAAAAATGTCAGTATTTCAGGTTTAGGCTACCACTGAGCAATGTGTCATTCCAGCCGGATAACATCACAGTCAGAAAGGAGGAGAAAAGATTTTGGGTTTGTGAGTGGAGCTCTGATTAATGATGAGATTTTTAATTAAAAAGACCTCATCTTTGTAAATAGCTTCTGGTCTTCCAGAATGTGGTATTTTTAGTAATTGGCTGAAAAATGTTGACAGATTATGAGCATCTAGGTGTGAATTCTCAGCATTCAGAAGTGAACTAATTTGGTCTAAGCTTTGTTGGGCAGGTTGATCATGTGGCATCTTTTCTGCACCCTGATTAGATGAACACATACAGCAGCACTGAGGACCTGTTTGCTAGGATGCAAGTGGAGTTTGACAACCTGAAAATTCCTTTTCCACAGATATTCTCTAAATGTTTCTGTAGAACTTGGCTGCTTCTGAGGTTTTTCCTGCCAAGAAACTGGTTGGCTGGACTGCTCATGGAAAGTGAACCCCAAAGGAACCATGAGCACAGGCAAAATGAGTTCATGGGTTGGAGAGCCAGAGAGAATGTCGAGCATTCACTCAGCTCTCATTAGTAGCTCAGGCTTCTTGCTTCCTCCTGACTACTCCAATTAATAACCCAGCTCTCCATCCTTGTGCTTTCTCTGGCATTATGTCAAGAGCAGGGGAATGAGGTGTGGAGGGGTTCAAGGAAACAGTCAAATGGTACATGGCCTTTTAATTCAAGGTGTAGAAAATTCCCTTGAGACCTAAATCAGGAACTGAACTCACATCTCCTGTCACAACCAGAGCTATAGAGCATCTGAACTGGAGTACTTGGAGATAATTTATAGTTTCTGGTCATTGAGCTGAGTCAAATAAAGTCCAGTTGTTTTTAAGGTCCGTCAGTTAACCTATGTGTGAATTTTGGATTCTGATTTTTACACAGTCTCATCTGGGTAATGACTGTTTAGGGCATGTGTGCACTCGGTGGTATATAATGAATGAAAGGAAAAGGTCCTTTAAGGCGTTATCCAGATTGGTGGCATTGGGCAGCCTAAGATCACAGTGAAATTAAAACGCAAAGAAGGGAGGACTAGGAAGTCCCAAAAGGCCATGTTTTCCACCTTTCTTTCTGGTTACAAAGAGTATGTATTTTCTGCTGTTTGAACAGCATCATCTCTCGTGTACTGTTGGCTTTCTTTGGTTGGGTAAACATGGAATTGTTCCTCTTAAGAGCTCTGATTTTACTGAACCTCCTCAAACCTGGGGCTAAATTTGCAAGAGCCATTATATAAACAAATGGAAAGTGCTAGCTTATGAGACTGTAGTGGTGAACAACAGGGTGCTGTCAGGTGTACAATACTGGGAATTGTCCTCTTGGAATAAAGTGTAACTGGAAGTGAAGCATGTCCAAGAGCTCAGCAGTTCCCGGTACTTTGGGTACCTCATTTACAGTGTCCCAACTGAAAAATTTTACGTGGCTGGGTTTGCATGTTTTCGCTGTCCAGGAATACTGCGCCCAGTGCCACAGGTCTCGTGATTTTGTTTTTAAACTGGGACCTTTAAAAGCTCAACTTGCAGGTCCACAAGGTCTCTCTGGAGTTCTAGATCCAGCACAGTCTTAATGCACAAATCTTAGTGATTTTTGACCATCTTCAAACTGCCTCTGGATCCATAATGGGCCAGGACCAATGCCCAGGTCCAGATTGGTTTGAATACTTGAGGTGCTTGTGGCTGTCTCTGTTTTGGTTGTTGTTTGATCCTAGGCTTGAAGAAAGGTGGATAAAGGTTGCTGCACTGTTGGTGAAGGTCCCAGGCACTGTTAATACAAGCTTGGGGGTACCTGACACAGCCTCAGCGACAGCATGGCAGCGATTTCAACAACTGTGTTTCTTTACACACTCTCAAGCAAAAGGCAAACTACATGAGAGGGCCCATCCTGCTGGCAGGGGGGTGAGCACACTCACCCCCGATGACAGCAGGGCCCTCGATCATCTGGTGGCTCCTTGAGATAGGCCAGGCTGTCCTACAGCCCCCAGAAAGCTGCTGCTCTTGATGAATAGGAGGTGCTAATCTCCTTCTTCCTAAGAGACCTCTTTGTCCAGAAGTGTTGGGATTTAATTGGCTTGTTCACACTTTCTCCAGCAGACTCTGACTTCTAACACTTCCTCCACACCCCACCCCCAGCCTTTGGTTCATGGTGTCAACAGGGCTGGAAGTGTTTTAATTCCTTTACAGACAGTCCTCCTCCACACCAACTGCACGACTGAGTGGACTGCTGGGGTTGGCATGCTGGGAGCTGTTAATCCAAAAAAGCAAGGTTTTTTTTGTTTTTTTTTTTTTTTTTTTTTTGTCTGGAAGGATTTAGCCCATTGCACTTGAACGCTTGCAGAGACTGAAGCATTTTCGCTGACCAAATCATTAGTTCTTGACTGGGGGTGGAACAAAAAATTAGCTTGTAGTAATCCATTTTTTATTTCCTTATTCTTGCTCAACTCTGTTATATCCTGACTTGTCTTTACACATAGCAATTGTAACAGCACCCACTGGTCCCAGTGTGTTCTAGGTGTTTGCACAATGCTCACTACATGGTACACTCAAGCTTTTGTGGTGCCACTGGACAATAAAGACCAGTAGCAAAACTGTCAAATTGCTGGTGCAGGAAATCAGGGGGAAAGGAGAAATTAAACACCAGTGTGGGCTTAGACAAGACCTGTTAAATTTCTGATGCATTTTGTTGGGGTGACATATTTTCTGTCTTCCATTTTCCATTTGTTCAGCATCAGCCACCTTAGGGATTGTGACTGTGAGCAGCTGCTGCTGGAAGCTCCTTAGGGGTAGGAACGAAATGGAACTGGGGCTTGTGGTCAGACTGATATTGAGAAGAGCTAAGAGTTCAGAGAGTGAGCCTATGGAAATTAAGATGTGGAGGAGGTAGGGTCAGAGCAAAGTCAGGGATTTGTTTGGGCAGAGGAGCCTGTGTAGATGGGCAGATACAGTCCTTAGGTACAGACAGGGATTAAGGGCCAGAAGGAGAACTAAACACCAGATAGCCGTAGTGCTGCTCCGAGCTGCGGAGAAGATTCACCTCTGTGGCTGCTTTGAAACATTCACTAATTGCACCAGAGGTCTGGGATGCCTGGGAAGGCTGTTCCAACACACTGACAGCGTGTCCATTGTGTAGTCCTCACTCCCTGGCTATGGGAGGCACCACCCTCCCAGGCCTAGAGCTGAGAACTGGGACTGTGGAACAGCCTCTGCAACGTCTGTGTCACTTAAATCATTGTTCCAAAGAACGTATGGGATTGCTTTTTCTTTTTGTTTTGGATACTTGAGTCATAGCCAACAAATAGAAAACTCATTCCATGGTTATCTGAAAGACGATGTCATATACAATGGCAATTAGAAATATTTCCAAAATTAAACCTCCAAAGGAGGAAGCAAATTACAATGCAAGCAACCTTTGACCCTGGAGAATCATAATGGCTTCCTGGATTTGGAGATATTATGAGCTGAAGCCAGAGAGGTACTGCTGCTGGGTCGTAAGAAGTGTTAAAATTAGAACACAATGTGGTAACCTTGGGTGTGTCTTTCTGATCTGAAATCTCCTCCCACCCACACCTCTGTTTAATAATGATGTGTTTTGAAAGGCTTGTGTCTGGCTGCCTTAACGTCTCGGCATTTGCTCTGTGTGCATCAGCTTTGGTGGTTATCACTCTGCCAGACTGTGGGCCACAATCCAAAAAACTACAGAACTACTTGTTTACCCCTAAGTATGGGAACAAGGCCACAAACTAAAGACAGCTACTGTGCTGGGGGCCAAGGAAATCAGATGTGTGTGCACATAACCTCTCAGTCTCTGAGAAAACTTCATCTCAATTTTGGTTTTGTTTATTTTTGACATTTTAACTTACTTTCTGGACCTAGACCTGCATGCTCGTTGCTTTGGGAAACAGGGATCTTGTGGCTTTACACACCCCCAGCATAGGCTGATTATTCCAACAACAGCAGTATCCAGAGGGGGCTGGTCTCATTGTACCAGGCTTTGTGCAAACACATAATAAAAGACAACTCTGGCCTAAAAAGAAAAAAATTACAGTCTAAACAGACAAGGCAGACAGTGGGTTTTTCTTGGGGAGAGTGACAGAGAGATAAGCCGGCCTAGGAAATGTTAGGACATTTAAAATCCTTTCCTGTTCTCTCTCACAGAAGAAAGAACATTATATTTGGCTACATACATGAATACAGATTTAAAAATAGCTGGGTTCCTTCCTGGCTAAGGGAGAAAGACAGAAATGAGTCAAATTTATTAGTCGCTAAGCACGCTTGCATTGAATTTTTGATTTCCCCAAAGTAATTGTGTTTTTACAAACAAGTTGGTTGAGGAAGAGTTTCATGGGCAAATACCTTGATTTATGCATGGACATGCAGGAGAAAAAAAAGTCCAGTGTTTTTGTGAGTGAATTCCGGCCACACAAATGTTTGAGAGGTGAAGCCAAGGGGGCCGAATTGTCATTAGACTGAATTGGGAGCTGGATTTAGTTGAAGGGCAACATTTTAAAAGCACCTAAGTGACACAGGAGCCTCAGGGCAAGCCTTCAGCAGGTGGGGCTTGTTAGGGTGGATGCGGCATCCTGCTAATGCAGCCGGGCTCTGCGCGATCCCGGCACCCAGGCAGGGCCGGGCTCGGGGGGATTTAGCAGCTTAGGGACCTCTGCCCTGGGATCCGTGCTGCAGTATTGACTTTCACTGTGTGCCATTTTAAAAGGTGATTTAGGCGTGAGCACTGGATTTACCAACATATTAAGGTGCCAATCTGCCACTGAAGGCAGTGAAGGCTGGAAGCTTTAAATGCCTTTTGGAGGATCTGAGCCTCGGGGCCAGATTTGCAGAGCTATGTAGATATCTGAAATGCCTGGTGATCTTTACAAAAGCACCAAATGACTTAGACCTGTCTCCTCTTGACTTCAAAGTGACTGACTAGTAGAGATGAGAGGGCTGGTCCAAGATCTGTGTCTCAAGCTGCCTGTATGGCTTTGTGGAGATGATCTTTAGGAGAGCACATCTTCCTTTAAGCCCAGCTCAGTCTCACTGTATATTGTGGATATTTCTGAAAATGCTACCTGCCAAAATTATGAGTAAACAGAAGAGGTTTTCTGTAGTGAAACTATTGACATGCTTGACATCCCGTATTCTCTGCATATGCTTTGCTTTTGTTATGCAATAACAAAACCAAATGTGACAGAGGAAAATGGGATTCCTGTGTTTCCCCTTGGAGTATGGGGTATTTAGCAGTGAGGACAAGGTGTTCAGCATGGAAAAATGGGGAAAAGCAAAATGAACAAGGTATTTGGGGAAAAAGAGAAAAGAGAGCATCGGTTAATGGAGTAAAGGCAAGGAAAAATGGGTAAATATCTGGCCCAAATGGGCTTCTGTGTCAGAGTCGCTGAAGTAATTTGTGCAAAATACTCCTCGTCTTTGCCTGTAACTGAAGGCTCTGAGGACAAGTGAGAATGTGCCTCAAGCCCTACTCCAGGTCTGTGCTACTGAGTGAGGATCTTTGTTTACCATCAGATGATGGCTGGATTTCCTGTGCAGCAAGGAAAGCTCCAGCACCAGCACTGCAAGCCATGCAAGCAGCCAAAACCACTGAAGTTCTTCTCTCCCGTTGCTGTTGCCGTCACAGTTGCAGCTGGCCCTGAAGGCTGTTCTGCTGTTCTGAAAGGATGTTAACAAGAGAATGCATCTGCTCGTCTGCCTGACAGACAGGGAAAAGAAAGTAAGATTTTTAACAGATAGTCTTCGTGTTCAGTTGTAAAGATTCAGCTCTTTGTCCTATCCCTGTCGTGTGGCTATCTTAGATCTGATTGCTGGTGAACTGTTGCAACAGATCCTCACCTGCTCTGGAAAATCCTTTCTCCTGGTATGGCTGAGTTATAAACAAAAAAGGACAATGATCGATGATCATGTTGCATAGAATATTCCATCGTGAGGGGAAGTGGATGTGGGTAGGATCTGCGTGTGTGAGGATGTGTGAGGCTGATCTGCTCCCCTGAGGTGTGTCTGTGAGGGGGGACAGTGTGGGCCAAGGAGCCCCAAAGCTCGCTTGGCCTAGAGCATGGTCAGAAGCAGTAAGGGCAGGAGCAGGGCAGGGAGGAGGGAAGGCAGGTCCCTGCCGCCCCGCTGGAGCCGTGGCGATGTGACAGGCTGTGCCGAGCTGTGGCTGCCCGGTGACAGCGGCCCCGGCAGCTCGGGGTGCTGCGTGCGTGTCCCGCCTGCCCGGGGCTCAGAGCACAGCGGCCGAGGCAGCTGCCTGCAGTGCCTTCCTTACACATCCTGCTCCTTCCCATGCCAGCCAGGGCATCTGAGTGAGAGAGAGCACAGCAGACAGGGGCTGAGTGACAGCTGCCAGTCATGTTAGCTGCAGGGTCTTCAGAGGGAAGGGAAACAACTCCTTTGTGTCTGTGTCTGTCCCCTTCCCATATCCCCAGCTAGAGAGCCCCCCCTGGGGCTTGCTTCCTGCTGATGCCAGCAGCTGCTGGGTACATTCTCTTCCTTTCAAGTCCCTTCTCAACACAGACCTGTTTTGCTCCTGTTTCCCACTTTAGCTGCTTGCTACAATGTCCATACTATTATTTCTCAGTTGAGCTCCTCCTGCAAGTGCTCGCAGGCTCATTTCCACACAATAAGGGCGGTTAGCAATTTCTTCCCATCCCCATCTGCTACCTGCCTGCTCTAGGGGATTCTGTGAATAGCGACAGGCAATTCTGCTGGATGCTTCTGACAATTTCTATTAAGGAAAGCTGAGAGCATATCAATTAAATAAATATATTATATAGACACAGGCAGCCTTTAGGATTTGCTACTATTTTTTGCAGTACTCCTTGATGTCATGCCTTGAAGACATCTTACCTCCGGTAGCAGCAGCTGCCAGCAGAATCGTGATTTTGGGTCAAGAGAGCCTCAGCTCCTGTGAGAGAATGAGCGGAGCTGAAGGAAGAAGGAGAGTGGCAGAGAAAGATCCCCCTTGGCTACTGGGTAACAGATATTGGCTCGGACTTGGGAAACAGCAGAGAGGAACCAGGCTAAATTTAAACAGATAAAGAGGCAGATAAAAGGAAACCAAGCAAAGCGTTAAGGTTTCTGAAGCTAAAAATCGGGCCAGTCTGCAGCAACCAAAAGCATTTCCTCATCATTTCCAAGCAGGCTGGATAAAGCACCAGAGAAAGTGCACTCTGGGCTGCCCTTATGGGCTCTTCTGGCCAGTGCAAGTCAGGGAGATGTGGGGAAGCTTTAGGCAGATTCTTGTGAAGTCTAGAGGGTGCATGAACTTGGTAGCTTGAAGCACTCATCTGTGACAGTAGGCAGGGGGTTGAATTGGTAAACCTGTCAATCTTGGGCTCTTAACGGAAGCCTGGCTGAGTTTCTCCTTTGAGTCGCAAAAGCCACTTCATGGTGTGATGGGAAGGCCTGGGAAGAGGCACAAGGAGACAGAGGTACATGCTGAGGTGAGTGCTGCCTCAGGAGGGATGAAAGGGGACAACACCGAAATACCACGGACTGGAATTGCAATTGTTCAGCTCAGATCGGGTGTCTGATACCTTTGAAAATCATCCCATCAGGGTGGAGCCTCTGTAAATAGCACCACTTGATGTCTTAGGCTAATTCTGCAAGCATTGAGCCCGGAAGAATGAGGCAACAACTTCTGATAAGCCTGACTCCTGGAGGTCTTTTCAGCTCACTCAGAGCCTTGCAGGATTGGCACATCAGGAAGTTTGTTTCTTCTGCAGCTGCCACAAGAAGAACTCATGTGGGCTCTTTTCCATCCCTGTGGGTTCACCCATCGCAGAGCTCAGTCTGTGACCTCACCTGGTCACTGCGAAAGAAGATGGGGAAGGTCTTTGCTTGAAGGCTCTGGAAGGCACTATCAGAAGCACCCTAATTCTAGTCAATAAGAAGGTGCTATTCAGGCCCGTTTCTCCTTCCCTGAAGAGCCAGCTCCTGCTCTCCGAGTTTCTGATGGAAGCAGAGGCACGAACAGGAACAAGGTCCTGTGTGGTGAGCCCAGACCTCAGGCTCATATCTGATTGTTGCTGGGCCAGAAGTGAGGATACTTACCTGACATTTGCCACTCAAAAGCTGTGTCATCCCACAGCCCTCTCATTTTGGCCTCTCAGGTGATAGCAGAGGCAGGCATTGCCTTTTCCCCAAGCAGCTGGCCCTGGACTCTGCTTGTGTTGCTTGTGGGCCTGCCCCTGCAGTGTTGCAGCCCTGCTGACCTCAGGGCTGGGATGCACAAATGGGCTCCAGGTCTCAGAATAGCTCTGATTGCAATTCAAATACCGCACTGCTGGTTGGGATGGAGTAAAATGTAGGGAGCTATTGTTTAAGAACACTAAATATTGGATTTTCCTGGTGCTCTGTATCAGCTGCCTCATGCTTTGTGAATACAGCAGCAGGGACAGATCTGGCCTGATTCATTGTCCTGTGTGGATCAGAGTAGGTATCTGAGAGCTTTCTGCACATTTATGTTTCACCAGAAGTATTTATTGCCTCAGATTTTAAGGTTTATCTTTCCAGATGTGGCAGACAGCTTATTCAGAAGCAGATTCACAGTTGCTGGGGCCAGCTTCATCTTGTGAGAGAGCAGAAGCAGTGATCATGGATAAGAGATGTACTTTTTTCATTAAAACTCTGCTAAGTTCAAGAAAGTGATCTGTTGTGGTCAAAAAGAAATGAAAACATTTGAATTGGTGAAAGCTGAGCTTCATTAAAGTCTTAATTATTATAAACCTCACAATAATATGTCAATATAGACATAACTGCACTTGCTCTGTGCCCTAGATCTGTATCTGAGTTACCCAGATTATTTGTGTAATGTCTGGTATCATTACAATATTGGATCTTTTTTTCCCCTGGATTCTGAGTTGTGTCCTATCAGATGGATGGATACAGTGATTTCTGTGATCTTTTTTTTTTAGTTTAGTTACTTCTGTTTTTCATAGTTTGTTGTAAGGTATTAAAAAGGGAAAATAAAAAACAAAACCACAACAAACTCAAAAACACGAACAGACTAGGCAAGTAAGAGCCATAAACAGGGATAGAAAACAAAATTCATAAATGTAAAGTAGTTTTACAGGTTGAATCTCTGCCTTTTGAATCTTAGTTTGTATTGCTCAGGGTGTTACAAAGAGGAGCAAAGACATTTTTGTTTGACTAAAAGCAATAGAGAGATGTTTGCATGACTCTTATGTGCTTCTTTTTTGTGTTAGTACTAAGGCTGGATTTTTCTTGGATGCAGCTTTCTTTAAAACTGTGGGGAAAAGAAAAGTTGTTCTCCTACTGCCTCTGCTGCTCCATCTCTTTCCCTCCTTCCCCCTCCTTTCCTCTTGGGTTCCTTGCCTTTCATGTCTTTGTTTGACATCTAGGAAAGAATCATGAGGTGCTGAATATTATTAACTTCTAAACACCTAAGAAATCAGTAGGAAATCGCAAACATTTTGGCCCCCTGACAGTCTCCGTAAATGACCTGTCCGAAATCCCTCCCCTTCTGAGATGAAAAGAGGGAGCCAGGCAGAACGAAGGAGAGAATGGGGAGAGCCAGGGACTGAGAGGGATACACAAAATAAATGAGAAATATGATTAACTTATTTCCTTGGCTGGGTCTACAGCTGGTTCTGGGTATTTAATAAACAGGTTGACACTCCAGGTTCCCCTCATTAGGTGATCACTAAGGTCTGGGCTGTCATAAATCAAAGAGCCAGGTTATCAAGGCCTGTGATCTTTAACTGTACAGGGGCGCCCAAGTGTCTGCCCCGGCGAGGGCTCAGCAGTGCAAGCTGTAAGGAATTAGCTGCTGCGGCACTTCAGACCGTGCACCGGCACCAGCCCTGGCCCGGGGATGGCTGTGGGCTCACACAGCTGCTGTGTCCCCGCTCAGCTGGGGCAGCAGCCAAAGGCACTGCACTGCGAACCTGCCCGAGCTCAGCTCTGCCTCGGGACAGCGAGAGCAACCAGCTCAGTTATGTGCTCCTGAAAGGGACAGGGACGAGCAGATCTCTTCGTTACCTTCAGGGAGGAGACACAGCACAGCCCGGTCTGCTGCTGTGTCAATCCAGCACCGGGCTGGCACTGCAGAACCTGTCTGTGAGTTATGGAACTGGGGAGGAGCCCCTGCTCTGCCAGGCCCACCGTGGTACCGGGGCAGCTGGGTCCCGCACTGCCCTTGCTGGAGGCAGGTAGGACCTGCATTGGTCTTTTTACACTGCAGGTGTGGCAGAAACTTGATCAAAGTTGGGCTGCCTGAAACTGCAGCCTGAAGTTTCGTAACAAACCTGGCTCGTGAATAAGTTCTGTGGACTCTGGGGCACGGCAGAGCATCAAATCACACAAGGTTGGGCAGCAAATAATACAAGTAAGAGCCGAGTGGACTTCTGGGGGGAAAAAAACAGTGGTCAATCTCAGCCTCAGTTTTGTGAGAATATGAGATAATTTTTAGATGCTGGGAGTGTTCTCCAGTTCCTGGTTTTCCCCAGTTTTGAATAGCCATTGTCACCCACAAAGCCAGGAAAGCCTTGGGAGGAGTTTCTAGGCTGGTTCTGCAGGACGAGAAGCTTGGGGACACAAGCACCAGTGGTGAGAGAACTGAACCTTGTGCAGCTCACAGCTGCAGTGTGTGTTAGAAACTGGAATGAGCAATGGGGGAAGAGGGAAATAAGAGGGCTTCCCAAAGGAGATGTGTGCTCCTGTACCTAACCAGTGTACGGAAAGTGCTGGGTGCCTCAAGCCGCGTTGGTAGAACTTTTGAACGGGCAGGAGTGAGGACTGTGAGCAGAGCAGAGCTGAGGGTTGTGCGTTACTCCTGGCACCTGATGGGACAAGTGACATTTCCACGTGCATCTGGAGGGAGTTTGAGGCCCAGCTCCATGTTAGAGGGTGGCAATCTCCATGGTTCCAGAGGGAGGCAGTGCCTGTGGACTGCAGCAGGTGTAGCTCTGCTGGTGGCACCTCCCAAAGCCATTGTCCATGAAGCAAGCAAGACACTGTCAGTGCATCTTGGGCTGCTCCTGAGGGCTGGGGCCACTTTCCCTGGGGTCTGTGTGAGGAACCGCATCAGTGGGGCAGGGAAGAAGCGCTGAGTTAGGCTTGTTTGCCAAGTGATCTCCTAAGCTGGGCCTCAGCTTTTGCCTCCTCCTTTGGACAAGAGAATGATTCTCTGTGGAAGAAAGGCTGTGGGAGATGAGATGGCACAGAGATGACTGCTGTTTTCAGGAACTGAAGGCCCCTAAACCCTCATCCCAGCAAACATGGATTCACTGAAGCAGCTGTACACCTTGTCACATCTTGTGTGAAGGCCCACATCTACCTGTCTACTAGATATTCAGCTGATAGGATAAGTGATGTCCCTACAGTTAAGCTGCAGCTGAAATTCCTCAAGGGGCTCGGAAGGCACAGTTCCGGCTCTGCTGCAGTCACTCCAGGGCATTCCATGACTATTTATAATGGTCTCTGTGGGTTTACTGCTTTACAGATTGTAATGCAACTCACTGCCATGAGGGAGAAAAATGCAACACTAAAGCATGACATCTGCCCTTTGGCCATCAGACCATGTGGTTCGTGTCAGGCTGTGAGGTGGAAGCGTCTGGTTCACAACAATGATTTCAGGGTGTTTTCCTGCCTCTTTCTCCTCCTGTTTTCCTCAGCTGTACTATACTCTAGCCATTGTTCTGTCCTTAAACACAGAAGCATCTCTGTTGTCAAAAATCAACCAAAGCCGTGCTAGTAAAGAGCAGGAATTGTGAAAGAATTTATTAATCCACATACCCTTGTTTTTAACCCCTCCTCTGATTTCAGTCAATAATACACAGATTTTGGCAGAGGTCAGAATCAGATTCTTCAGATCTTTGCCTGAAAAATGTTTTCAGCTTGTCAGGTTTACATTTTGACAACACAATCAAGTGCCTGGATTTTCAGAAGAGCTCAGCACCTGACGTGTGGTCAGTGTAGTTTGTTCTTTGGAAAACCAGCTTCCTGATAACCACGTAGGACTTGCCCATACAGCTAAAGGCTCACGTTAGAACTTTTCAAAGTGCATACTTGGTTCAGGATTATGCAGAGAGGTTTTACAAATGGCAGATCGATAATTTAATACCTTCTTGAGAAAGCTGATAGGTGTAGGAGGCTGAAATGCCCTCTCTGCCTCCAAAAATCCTTCCATGGCCCTGTAACATTTGAGTGATTTTGGAAATCCCATTCTGAATCTTAATCTTTGCTCAGCTCTTTCTTTGCCATTGGACATAACTCTCATTGACTATTGTGGTAGCTTTTCTTGAACAGTCAGTTTTCTAAGCCTCTCCTCCAATAACAAACCTTCTAAAAGTGAAACCAAAAACCTGTCTGAAAGGCATTTCTGTTACACCTAATGTAGGTATACCATGAATCTGGTCCCATGTATTCCATATTCTTATATACACAGTCTACATTATTAATCACTGGATTGTGTGTCAAGACTTGAGGTTCTTGAATTTCAACCTAAGGTTATGAGTTACCAACCCAACCAAGCAAGTGAAAATCTTCTAAGTTATTGCAGGAAATTGCCATCACTACCAATTTGTAAGGAGTTTCCTGTGTTCTTGTTAACCAGTTCCTTTCTGTTCCATATATTTATGCAAAACACAAAATCTGTGTGTGCAGTGCTTGCTGTCCCATCAAAGTCACGACTGTCAAAGCATGGCCCGTGTGGTGCATGTCAGTGTTCCACTGCAGAAAATGTTTCCTATCTTTACATATTAGGGAATAACTACTTTGCTCAGTATGTTCAGCTTGTCCTATTTTAATACCTAGGGAAATAGGAAGGGTTTGGATTTAAGTGGAAGTGTATGCTAAAGGAGTCCAAAGCTAAATAGGTAAGAATTTAGTTGGAGTGCTGCTGTTTTCTAGTTAGTAAACCACTGAAACTTCCTGGGAAAACTGCATCTCAAACTCTCCCCGCTTTTTCTAGGCTGTTACTAACACAGGTGCCAATGCAACTGTTTCAGTTCCCCCCCCCCGCCATGATTTTAGGTGCAATAACTTGCTTTTTTTCTAATTAAGCCATTTGTTGTGGAGAGTAATTCTGCGCAGAGGGTTCCTCATTATCCTGCAGGCCCAGTGGAAGAAGGATGATGTGAGACCCTCTGAGCAGGCAGGCAGCGTCTTGTGGAGGGAAGGTTGAATGACAGTGTTCAGGCAGGCGTGAGTGAATGTCTGGAGAGGCTGAGCCTTCCTGGGGCCCAGCCAGCCTGTGGGCTGCTGCCATTCCACACCTCCACCTCCCAGGCTGCACAGCTGAGCTCAGGGTCTGTAGACTACATTTTGAAAGTCGGTGGGTTCTCCTGACTAAACGCATCCAGGAATGGGGTAAACCCCAAATTTGCTGTTGTCCTTTACTCTATTGTATCACTTCTCTGTAGGCTCAGATAAGTTGAATGCAACAGCTACTTATATCACTCAAATCCCCCCCAAAAGTCAATTTTTGACATTTCATGACTGTTGCTTTTAAATAAAAAAGCACAAAACACCCCAGGTAACTAATTCTTCTTGCATTGCATACTGAGTATTTTCATAGAGAAAAAAAAATTACCTTCAGATGTCCTGTTGGAGTCCCAGACTGGCTCACTTGTCTGTTATGTAGCTGTGGTTGGTGGTTCATGTACTGCTCTTCCCACCTACAGAGCAACGAACTGGGCTGAAATCAATTTTCTGGTGTCCAATATCACATCATTTAAAGAAGAAGAGGTGGGTTTACCTCAGGCTTAGAAACAGCTGAGCTATTTCACAGGAAGCACTGAAATATTTGGAATATGTGTTTTGGCTGAGCTAGAAGGCAGGCCAGGCTACAGAAGGAGATTTGTAACTCTAAATAGAGGAAAACTAGTGGGAGAAAAGAAATTGTAGGGTTACGGAAAGCCTGTTTTCTGATCTGTTCCACTACTTTTGCCCCTCATAGCCATGACTGCTTTTGTTTCTCAGCTTTGTCCTTCTAACTCTATCAGTGTCCCACTCCTGATGATTGTAAAAAGCACTGGATTTAGCTGAATGGCTTTGCAGCAGCGTGTGTTGGATGTTTTGAGGCACAATTTAATCCTTTGTTTCTGTAAGGTACTAACAAGCTGTTTCCAAATCCTCTGGTGCCGCTGGAGAGTCATTTCTTGGAAACCTTTCTGCTCAAGACAGAGCTCATGAGATATAATTAACACCAGGCTAAGTGCTACTGAAGCACCTGGTGTTGTTTATATCATTCTGAGTTATGCAGACTTTACTGCTAATTTTGTTGTGAGTAAAAATGTCATTGTCATGCTAGATTTTAGATGACTTTATCCCTGTTATCTTAGAACTTCACTGTTCTGCCTGACTCAGTTAACATCTGAAATGAGGAAGTCTTCATTTCAGCTATAGCTGTTACTATTCTTACTATTCCAGTTTTAAAATTATGTAGAGGTTGCTAAATGCTAATTAATGGGGGTTTGAAGCCGAGTATAAGCACTGAGGAATGTGTGGATGTGTCTGTCATCTGACATCTGCACCAAACTGTATTAAGCTTTCTAGAGTTTTCCTCCTCTTTAGAGATGTTCTTAGATGTGGTGTCAGAAATATTTGTTAAAAAATTCCACAGCCTGTCTTATGCTGAGGAGTGGCATGAAGAAACAAAGTAAAAAAGGGGAATTGAGGGTTAGGATACTGTGGTTATTTAATAACTTAGAAGTATTTAATACACCTTCTGATGGTTCACCCAAAGGCTTTTCTAAGGTCAGTATTTGTTCAGGTTCTACTTGTAGAGAAAGAGAGCAAGCAGGAAAGAAATGAAGAGCAAACCAGAAATGTATTTCAACATATTTAACTTGTTACTCGTTTCTTGATGTCCCTACTGAAAAGGAAATGGGGGGAACCTTGGAAACCCAAGTGTTCTTGGCTGCAGTTAAGTTAGGAGCACCCTGGTGAATTATTTTTCCCTTCTCCAGTCAGGACTGTGGCCTGAACTGTAGATCAAAGAAGAGCAGCACTTTGGTTAATTTGTCATAAAAATCTACTTTACCCCAAAGAGACAAGAAGAAAAAGAAATTGAGGCCCAGGCTCCATGGCAACTGTGAGTTAGGTTGTTCAAATGGTTGGTAACTGTAACAGTTAAAAAAATAAACCAAAACTTGGAAAGTTAGTTTATATGGTAGATCTATTGCTACCATATTGGAAAGGACATTGCATCCCAAGGCAGAGTTGTTTCCTGCTGTTCCAGGGCATGTTCATAGCAGTGCATGGATAGGCCTGTGTCCTGTTTTCCTCACAGTATTGCAAAGAATGAAAGGTGGCCAGCTGATACATCAGGTCTGCTTCAGAAAATGTGTGCTGAAGATGCAAGCAGCATTTTTCTGGTTTGAGCCTGTTCTGCATCACATGTTGCCTTGACAGCCATGGAGCCGGGGAAATGGGACACGGCAGGTGCGCGTTTGTTGTGGGTTTGAGCACAAAGCGGCCGGTGCCTGCTTGTGACACTGAGCTCCAACGCAGTGTTTGGAGCACAGGCTGCACTGGGACCCTGCAGGCTGCTGGCAGGGCCTGCGCTGTCACCTGCAAAGCTCTCGGATGCTTTGGTGGGGGACTCGAAAGCCGGTCCAGGATTCCTGATTTGCTGTTCCTGGTGAATCTCCTCAGTCCACATCTTGATCATCAGACCAAAGCTTGGACTCAGCCTGCTGCTGAGTGATCTGGGCTGCTCAGGGCTTTGGTTCAGGCCAGCCCAGGTGGGGCGCTTGCCTGGGCTCTGGCTCTGTCTGGTTAGAGAACACCTGCAGCAAGCAGGAGCTGCAGTCAGGACGCTCTTTATTCTGTGCTTGCACCAATCACCCACACCTTGCTCATCTTTTGCCACACGCTGCTTATTTAACCACAAGCCTAAATCCTGGGCTACCAAGCTGGGCTTCTTCAGAGCTGGACACACAATTCCAGGTGAGTAGGGATCCCCATAATGAATTTATGGCCAGCGCTTCTGCTGTTGCTTTGCTCATGTGTGTGATTGCAAACTCCGGCTGTCCTGTGACAAAGCTCTCTACAGTCCTTCTTGGAAGGGAACTCTGCTTCCTGCCCATGTAGCTGGATCATTTTATTGCTTGACTATCTGTTTTATTAGGAAATTAATGAAACTTAAATTAGTATCAAACCCAAATATTCTTGCCATCAGCAAAGCTGGCTACATTCTGTTCTACCACCAAGTGGCCAGGGAAAAAAACAAATGACAGTCTTCTTCATAACCACTACTTACCTACTGCAAAGGAAGAATCGTGTCCTGTTCTCCCTTCGGAATGGAAAATAAATGCCGTTCCACCAGTCTTTATCCGTCAGCAATGGTGTTGAACACTCTTATAATTCATGATGGTCTCTTGTCCATCGCTAGCTGTGTTACAGGGAGGTGGCCAAAGCTGGTTATCGTAACTTGAGGCAAGTCTAGCACTACAACGACAATGACGTTCCATTCTTCACCTGTCAGTGCATTCTGGGAGAAGATATTTTCCTTCTCCTTCTCCTTGTTCTGGTGGCATCAACTTGTTGCCTGAAATTCAGTTTGCATTGTTGGAGTCCCTTCTCTGAATATTGCTGCCAGTTGTTGGTATCTGTTTAAATTTGTTTTTCATAGACTGATTTTGTACCTCTCTGTTTTGTTCCATCTGGGTACAGGTGATTTTTCCCCCAATTTATTAAGATTGTTGGCTTCTAATAACACCTACCAAAATGGCAACTGTGCATCTCTAAGGGCTGTTCATGCCAGTGGCTCATGAAGCTGGAGCTGATGTGCCTCCTGTGGAGCTACATGCACAGAGTTTGAAGAAAATTGCTGTTAATTTAAGAGGATTTTCTAGATGTTTGTGCACCAAATTGTGGTGATTTTAATCTACATTGGATTTCCCTTTTATGCTCTGAAAAGATTATGTGGGCAATGATTAAAAGCATTGTTTTGTTACTTTACTTTTCAAAGTAAATCACCCTAATGCTTCCCCCCCAGTCACAGGTACTGTTACCCCCTTAGATGAATATAATAAATTTGTTCCTGACCATTCTGTATTGACAGGGGTTTTTTTCATAATTCTACTACCTTCCAGTTACTTGTAAAATTATTTTCCTTTTTTTTGTTTAATCTTTCTACAAGGTGCATTTAAGTAATTTCCAGTTCACTGAGTTGTTCTTTTAAAGATGGGTCCTTTCTTTGCCTTCTGTTTGTTCAGAACCTTCCAGAATTACATCAAGATTAATACTATATATTCACAGATTAACTGTTGCAGCTACTTTTGAGCTACTTTAGGGCAGACTTCTTCAGTCCTACAGACCTGGTCGTGTTCACTTTAAGTAGCTCAGGGTAACCCAAATGAGGCTTCCATGAGCTCTAGAATTTTTGTCATTCTCTCCCCAGACCCCATTGTTACACAAGCAGCCCTGCTGCCATTCCCAGTTCCTGGCTCTATGGGCATGAGGTGATCCAAGCCCTGTGCATAGAATCTGTTCCACAGCCTGGATAATTTATGATGTTTCCTTCTCTCTCCAGGGAAAGAGGATTTAGCACACAGCCCCCAGGTGGGCTGTACTGACAGAAGTGTTATTTAACCTGCTTTGTCTTTGTTCTGGACTGTGTCTTTCTCTTGATAGGAAAAATTACCTTGAGTCACCATTAATCTTTTAGTGAATGTGGAAGTAAAGAAGGCATTGATGACTTTCTTATTTTCTTTTCTTTTCTGTTTTTTATGTGTGGTGGATGTAATTTGTTTTGCAGTTCTGTCCCTGATTTTTTCTCTTCCTCATATGCTTTTCCTTGATATTAATCTTTACTTGTGTGTTGCTATTTCCATATTGGTGTTCAATTTTTTGGAATTAATTCATATCAGAGGCCTTCCATTTCCCTTCTGTCAGTTTGCCACTGTACTTCTGGTGTAATCTGTCCAGAAAGTTCCAGCTTTACACTACATTGCTTCCCATTGGAAGCCTTTCCAAGAGACCAGTCCCCCCAGCTCGCTTTGCAGTCCAGTGTCCAATCTTACCCTTCCCCTGACAGCAAAACATTTGAGGTCGTGATTCTCTTCCATCCAAGTTTGCTTCTGCTTGCAGTGTTCAGCCAGGCCATTCCTGTTAGGTAGGAGGGTGTTCAAAGCAGCTCTTGACACAGTTCAGCTCCTCCGCCTTCTGAAATAAATGCTGTTCCTGACACGCCTGCAGGGGTGAGCAGCCCTTGACTGGCAGTGCTGCTTTTCCAGAGGCTCCCTGTCTCATTTTCCAGGAGCTCTGGGCAATTCCTGTTACTGCTGTGTGGAAGTTTCTAACCATACTGGATGTCTTTTCCTCCCTCTGACAAAACATAGTATTTCACAGTCCCAGATAAATCAAAACTTTTGCTGGTGGGAACTGCATTTACAAAAGACAGAAGTATATTTGAGCTGCCAACTGCTGTTTGTATTCATCCATGTTTGTGATCCCTGTCGTTTGCTGTTAGCGAACAAACTTGACGTGTGTGGATTTTTATTCGGTAAAACCAGAGAATGTGGTGTTTGATGTGAACATCTTAGAGACCAAGGAGGAGCTGGTATGTGAACAAAACTCTTCACTATTCTCTTGGGTAGAGGGCTCTGCACATTCACTCAGAGGTGGACTTAGATGCCCATTTACACCCTGTAAATGGGCACCTTTTACAGGTAAATTTACACCATTTACACCAAGAAGCTGAACAAGCAGCTCACAAGTGCTCCACAGTTCAAATCTCCAGCTAAAGACACAATGCATTCAGGGCAATCGGGTGCTTTAATGTTTTGGGAAGCAAAAAAGGGCTAAATTTGCAGTTATCCCTAATGACTTATCTGTGAGCTCTATCTGCAAATAATAATTTAATCAGCTTATTTGGCTGCCCATGGTCACAAAGCTGTAATTGATTAAAAATGATCCTTTTTGTAACAAAATAAGGCCACGGAATAAAAATGAGATTCTAAGGTGATTCTAATGTGCCCTGCTTCGGCAATATGATAAGGAGCACTTCTGCAGAAAACCAAAGAATCTCACAGCAAAAGGTTTGGGGACTGTTACAGAGAAGTCTTTTCAGACTTTAGGGTGGTTTAGACTGAATTTGGACTTTTTTTCTTTCTTTTTTTCTCCATTCTTTTTTTTCCCTTTCGTTCCTATTTTTTTTTTTTTTTTTTTCTCTTTTAGTGTATTCATGTTTCCTTGGGAGCTGAATGGGGGAGAGGAACTTCTTTCAAAGGCCACATGGCTCACTTCCAATTCTGATAGATAAAGTCAACCTGCTTGGCCCCACCAACAGGAAATAGGATGCTGCCCCTTTAAGCGGACTGTAAGGAGTATGGAATTACGGCTAACTTGGTTTGGAGCCTTTGTGTAAGGCTTTCAGGAAGAGATAAACCATTAATCATGCACAATTACTCTGACCTTGCATGAACTAAAGCCTCTCTGAACACATAAGATTACGGTCTCCGGGGACCTTGAGACACTGACACGATCAGCTCGTCCGAGGGCACTGGATATGGCTGCACAAAATGGCTGAAGGCTTGGCCTTGCTTTCCTTGCCTTAAACCAGACTCTGTCTTTCCACCCAGGATCGGGATTTCTCCACCTGCTTGCAGTGCAAACTAAGGAGAAGTCGTTTCCCTTGCGCCAGGCTTTGAGCTCACGAGTGGAAATGATGGCAGTGCTGAAGAGAATAAATTGCATTTGAGTTTTGAGTAGATGGTTTTCAATACTTACTGAGTTGGAGCGTTTCAACTCCTCCCTGTGGGGGGCCCTCTGTTGCTCTGGGCTTAGCACAGCTTGTAGTACATGTGTTATGGTCAGTGGCAGAGTTTCGTTCCTATTTTTTCGGTGTAATTCACTTTTGTTGGTGTTATTCCTTCCCTGGTGCCAGCCTCACCTGTTCTAATCAGATTTTAGATTATGATTTCCAGGGTCAGTTACATTCCCTCTGTTAGTTTTATTTAGGATTTCTTTGGCCTATTCAACTCCTTAAACAACCATGTCTCACACACCTACTATGATGTACTTTCCTCTGTCTCTTCTTTTTCCAACCTCTGGCACTAGCAGCAATATGTAAAATAATAACAACTATGATAAATAAGCAATTAAGCATTTACTCATTAAGTAATTACTGATTTTAACTTCATTTTTCAAATTGGGGTGAGCTAAAAATGCACATGAACAGTTGCAGAAGCTCAGCTGACTCAGTGAAATGCAGCTCCTTGTTTGTTTGATCCTTCATCCTGTGTTTGATCCCTACAGTTTCATTCACTTACCAGGTTTATACTGCTATAAATATTTTACTTACACATGTGATCGTTTGATGATGTTATTTACTGAAGTGTGACACCTATTTTGAACTAATTTTACTTTGCTATAACTATCTTTCCTCTGTCCACTGAAGTAGCAAATTTGTGACTTTTCAGAGATGTGCTTTTAAGAAGATGGAGATGGCTCAGCCTGCCTCAAAGGAGTGGACAGGGGATTCCAAACTGAAATACGTGTCCAGTTCTGACCAGCACCTCTGTGTTGCTGTGTCAGAAGATGGGTAAGTCCAAAAGGAATAAATATGCTCTTCACAGAATGTAGGATGCAGAGAACATATATTAGGAACTTCTCCCTGAAAAGGGATCTAGAAGGTAGAATTATAGCTTTGACGAGTATCCTGAGCTGGAAGACACCCACAAGGATCACTGAAATCCAACAGGCATAATTAAAATAATTAAAATACCACAAAGACAAGGACAGCAAAGGAATTGCTTTAACACAGGTAAGGTGTCTGGCAGGAATGTCAGACTCGTTCCTTCAGGATTTCAGTTGCTCTCTTACTCTGGAGAAAAATAAGGAGAAATTCTTTGATAAGGAAGGTTCCTCCAGATTGTTTGCTGCAAGCCTTCTGCACCGTGTTCCTGGCTGTGTTCATGCACTTGGTTCATGGTAACAGCAGATTCTGGGCTGTACCAGAAGCCATTCAAAGGCTCTCTGTGCCATTAGGCATTGAGCACGAGAGCCTGGTTTCAGGGAGCTGTCCAGTCCTAGGTGGAGAAGACACACACTGTGCTGCTCTTCTCCACGGGTGCTTTATTAAGTTTTTTTCCCTTCTTTTACATTTTCTACTAATGTGTTCTAGACATGCAGCCGATGGTTAAAGGAGTATTGGTTCTAAGAAATATCCAGCAGAATGTGAACTCACTCAAAACCAAACCAAACCAAAGCAACGTAGACACAAGGGATGCACTTGTGGTGCTGTGGGGCCACAAATGCTCATGGCACTCTCGGGCAGTTTTCAGAGAAGCATGAATCCCAACCCTGCTCCTCTCTTAGGAAAGGGGCTGAGGAAGGGATGGGAATCAGTTGTAAGAAGGAAAAGGCAGGAGCTTGCCATTAGGAGGGGATGAGGGGAGTCTGTGCTGCAGGAGCCAAAATCAAAGGTAGATTTAGATCTGATGTCGCCCAGCTAAAGTCAGTGTCAGAGTTGCACCAAAATCAGGTTTGAAGGGAGAAGTATCAGGCCCACATTGTTTTTCTGCTTTGTTTTAGTCCTGTTGCACCTCGTTGTGACCAAAGATGTGGAAAGATCCTTTGTAAGAGATTTTAAAGTGGAGCAATTCTTTATTTGAAGGGATAAGGACAACCCACTGCTTTTTGGGTGCAGTCCAGGTGTGCATTCTGTATCTACACTGCAGTGCTGTCAGTACAGCTGTGTAGCTCTTCCTGAGGCAGCTGTTAACAAGCTGGCCTTGATACTTCTGTCCGTGCTGCCAGAACCATAATAGACTCCATGTGTGCCTTCTCCAAAAATATCATAGACTCTGCCTCTCACTGTACTCCTAGGAGTGCTGATGCTCACTACCTTAAAACTACCTCAGCCATGTGTATTCAACCTATTGATGTTTTGGACTGAAAGGCTGGGTATTTTCCTTAGTTTTAGATTTGATTTTACAAAATCTAAAATCTGTTTGAATGGATTCTGCAAGTCCTGACTCTGTTCTGGTTTTACCATTGTCTGTTTGAAATCTGAAAGCCTTTGTTTGTGTGGGTCAGAGAGATAAAAATGGGGAGAGAGACACTCAGGCAGCAGAGATCTGTGTAGATCATTCTCTGCTGCTGGCAGTCCAGGTGACTCTGTTAAGGCAGTGGAAGAGCTGGCTGAGGGGCTGTTCCATCCTAATAGGGAAGAGAGAACTCCAGGGGTTAAAGACAAGAGCATCCCTTTTATAATTAGGACAGATCAGAAGTGGAGCAAAATGTTCTTGCAGCTGAATCAGCTGCCCTCTAACCAGCCTGGAGTCTGGAGCTGGGGCCTGATGGACACTTGTACAGAATGCAATTTAATCTGTAATGGCTGAGGAGGACTCCTCAAAGTCTGCGGCAAATGGCAATTATTGTCCCTTTTTGTCACATCCCCCCCAACCAAAACAAAAAAAAGAGGAAAATTAATGAAAATAACAACAGGGAAGGATCCTAACTAGCATGCCCTGCCTCCCCCTTTCTCTTTAAAAATCCTCTGCAATGTAGTGACTGAAATGAGCTGCCCAGTATAATAAAATCTCTGGAGCACCAATGTGAAATGCGAATTCCTCCCCCACACACAGGCACACACACCCCTGCTCTCTAATGAGCAGGGAGACGCCAGCTCGGGGGCTGCAGCCAGTGTTAAATTAGCAGAGAAGGCCATCGAAGTGGGCTGACTCCAGCGTAAACTGCCTTAAGTGTCTGTTTATTAAATCACACCAGCGCTTAGAGTCTGCCCTGCTGCCACATCAGAGCTGTCTGCACACAGACAAACCCTGGCCAGTCCCGGGGGAACCTGGGCCAACTGCACACTGGTGGTAATAAAGGCAGGGGGAGGAGGGAGCAGCCCTCACCAACAGCCCCTCGTTAGGCTCCATCATGGGTTATTCTTCTAGAGCAGAAAATCCTTTATTTAGGGTCACTGTTTGCGTTTGTAGCAGTGGAGAAACCATAAAGTTGTGTTCCTCTCTGTGTGTCTGAGCCGTGGAGAGTGGCTTTCCCGTGTCAGTCCTTACAGGGAACTGTGGCCTTCACTTTCAACTCAATGCTTGAGTTACAGTGGGAGAAGGTTTTTAATACCCAATGATTTTCTAAAATAATTCCCTGGTGCCAATCTATCTAAGCCTTTGGAAATAGAAAATCCTGCTGTTCAGACTTTAATTTATCATATTTAAGCAGGGAAAAATCAAAATACTTCTGTATATTTGCACAGTGGGAGGTAGAGTGAGCGTTTGATTCCAGATGGGGTTTCTACACTTGCCTGCTAAACAGTAATATTCTTGTTCTGAGGTTAAGGCAGACAGGAGAGAGATATCTGAGCAGGAAACCTTGTTCTGTAAGTCAGGAGACATCATTTCTATTGCTGCTAGTTCTGAAACAAGAGCCCTACTGCATCCCCTTCTTTCTCAAGGGCTGGTTTTTAAATACAATTGGAACCAGGACTGCTAGTTTATGACCCTACTGCTTATATTACCAATGGGCCTGTCTTGCTCTCTACACTTCCAAGTTAAGTATTCTTTTCTGCATAAATCCCTGGAGAGAGGTGGATAACCCTCTCATCCCATAAGGAGGCCTAGAATTGAGTTTTAGAGAACTGTCTGAAATAGTCAGAGTTTGCTCTTGGGAATTGCATGGGCTTGCTGAACAGCTCTGAAATTTGCATTCCACTTAGGCCTGGTCTTTCCCTGTGATGAGATTTTTAAGCTTCAAAAAAGTGTCATCCCTGTGTTGTCAGGTCGGGATGTTGAACGTACAGCATGCAGCTCTATTTTTTATTTTAACAAATTGGTGGATACTGCCATGCTTGTGTTCGCTACTCAGCCTGCTGGCTTGTCTTCCATCAGGGATTTTTGGTGCTCATAGGCTTCCAGAGGCTCCATTGCAGCCCAGATGGCACTTTCTGTGAAAGCAGGTTAGGAGTCATGGTCAAGCATCCTTTTGTGAGGTGGCCATTGACATTGGAGAAGAGCAGCAGTTGTTGAGCCAATTTGTACAAGGAAGGAGCCATGTAAAGTTTAATATGAAGTGGTTGGTTTAGCTGGCAGAAAGGGAGAGGTGGGCTGTTTTCCATTTCCCTTCAAAATGTCAAACACTAATAGTCTCTTCCGATCATCCTGAGATTGCCAAATAATTGACTCCCGCCTACAGGAAAAACCTCCCTGATCCACAAAGCAGGAAGCTGATGACAGCAATTGCCTGAACGTGTCCAAATTAGTCAACCCCTGGCAACCCCAGCAGGGTCAGCAGTGGCAGCCCAGAGGTCGTGGGGCAGCAGGAGATGGAGGTTGGAGATTGCCCTGCTTCCTGTGCCCTCTCATGCCTCCAGGACATAGCAAGGACATGAGGGATTCCCAGCTGGGGCAGCCAGCACCTGAACTGCGTGTCCAACAGAGATGTGTTTATCCAGAGGATCTGCTGCAAATTAGCCAAAACAGGGGCTTAGGGGCAGAGTGGGAAGTGCCTGCCCCTGCGAGTGGCAGCAGAACGTGTGTGTGGGGTGAGTCAGTGTCACACAGCTCCTGCTGGGTTTTCTCCAGGGTTTCCTTGCTCTGCTGTGTGGGACTGACCTGTTTACAACTCGCTGGGGTCTGTCCCAGGGCTGGATTATTTTTTCTGTAGCTTTGTTTGTTCTCCCACATCTGTGCAATTGATTGCAGGAGAATGTATGGACATAGAGTATTTAGGAATACACACACAGCCCTGGAGCTCAGAGAGGAGCCAGAGCAGGGTGTCCACCAAGCCATTCCTGAGCTTCTTCAACACATCCAGTTACTTGTGCTGGGTGGTTTGGTTTTATAAAGTGGTGGCAGTAAAGCAGTAAAGAATCTCTGGCCCCATCGCCCTCTCTCCTGCTTTTGAAAGGACTTCAGTGTGCCTGTGACTTCTCAAAGGCAACTCAAGCATCTAAGGGTTGTGGCCTTTTCATAAGATTATTTTAGGACTTGGAGAGAAGACAGAGGGAGAAAGAGAGAAGCATTGTCTCAGAGCTCCCAAGCAATCCCTCTGTTGTTACAGGCAGGATGAGAAAGTTTTAAGAGCAGGCTCTTTGTGTGCTATGCTGTATTCCTGTCTGTGCTTCCTAATGCAGAGGAGCTGGGCATGGGGAGCCTGCCCTGACAGCTCCCTGAGTGCGCTGCTGCAGGTCAGGACCTCTGCCCAGGGAAGGAGCACTGCCTGTGGGCCTCCCACGTCTGCTCACGGAAAGCCTGGCTGGATGCTCTGTCACACTCTGACAAAGGTCACTTTTACATCCCGTTTTCTAAAAGGTCACAGCATGACCCCAGGTGCAGGAGAAGAGGAGGAGGGAGAAGGCAGCTTTCTCCCTTTTTTTTTTTTTTTTTTTAATTTGTTACCACTGCCTGAAAAAATATACCTTGTCTTTGCTCTTGTACTGCCCCCTCTCTCGACCCACACCAGCACCTTCTCTTCTTAAATGCTACAGCATAAGCTCTCCCTTTATAGGTTTCATTGGCTGGTCACTGGATTTCCTCCTCTTTCTCCACTCAGTTCTCTCTGCAGAGCTGTTGCTGTTGTCCCTCAAAGAATAAGCAAACACTCCCAACCTCGCTGTGCCCTCCAGATGTAAAACTCTCTGAGCGCAGTTCTTCACCTCAGCTTGTGCAAGATGCGTGAGCACAAACTGCTACACGGATAGTTTTTCCCTGAGGGCTGGGTGGGGGGACAGTACCAATCCTTCGCTTACTCATCCCGGTACACAGCAGTGAATGGATACATCTCCTGACGGGAAAACTGCTTCCCTTGCTCCTTTCTGGCAGCGATTACACGTGTCAGTGGGGCAGGTAGGACAGGTAAAGGCCAGATGTTCAGGTGCCACATACTGCTGCAGAGTTGTTTCCCAAACTACGATTTACTGGAGGATGAAAACTGATTCTTTTCTTGACCTAAATAAAGCCCAATGGTTAACAAGACATTTATGTTCAAACCCCATATGACTTAAATTCAAAACTAGTGTCTTTAACTGCTGGGTCATCCTCCCAGTGTGATTTTGCTGTCATAGAATTTGCAGCAGCAGTGGAATTATTTTCTGCATTTCAGATGCTGATGAAGGGATGAATATAGGGGCTTTCTCTGTCTGCTCATTTTAATAATTCTTTTCTTAAGGGCTGGGCTGTGTTACCAAAGACAGAGATGCTGGACAGGATTTTCTGTGCAGGGACTGCAGTGACTTGTCACAGGTGCTGGACATGGTCCTTCAAGCAGCAGACGTGGACATTAAATTTTAGAGACACAGCTGACACTGTGAGGGTAATAACTTGTATCAAGTTATTTTATTTACAGCATTCATTCTTCACACAGAACTTCCTTAAGATATTTACATAGACATATAAAGAGTTAGAAAAACATGGAGGAGCCTCTTTTCGGAGAACTCACTATAACTTTTGAACAGGAAACAGCCTGTCCCTGGCTTGTCTTTGAAAAATAGCCAAATTTTCACTTTCAAAGGTAATGCTGTGCATATATCTTAGATCTCTCTAAGGGCTCTTATGCTCCCATAGGTGAGTCACACCTCAATATGTTTTTTAAGATAGTGTTCCTTTAATAGAGGTGCTTGCTGTGAGCCCAAAGTAATTAGGTGTCTCAAGACTGTCTTACTTTCTGTTGTGCTAATACCTTAAAAAATCCACATCTAATTGCCAGGGTCTGAAAGGAAATGGATGCAGCTTGCAGACTACCCACCAGGCCAGTGTACCTGTTCTGCCCTTTAACTAAGCAGATCGATACAAGTCTTGTCTATTGGCCAAAGTCTGTGGAGAAGCAGTAAGTTGTATAAGGTCAAAAACCAGGTCATGGCCGAGCTAGGAATGTCAATGAACTGGGCTACCTGTTGAGCAAAAAAGGGAAGAAATAGCCATGATGAAGAGTACCCAAAGGTGGTTTTCCAGGTTCCCAGTCAGAAAGGAGACTGTTCCACTAATTGGGTCTTAAAAGGTCTTTTCTATTCTGTTTAAATTCTTACAATATGCCCCTCACTGAGATATGAGGGTGTCTGTCTAAGGATGTCTCTCTTTTCATTCTTTTCAGCTGTGTTTATTTTCCTCCCTCCCCTTACCCATTCTTTGCAGGTTCATGAAGAGCATTCAGACCCCATGAGGGGGTCTCTACAGATCCCCTAAGAAGATTAAGCTCTCTGAATATTTCATGCCCCTGATTGACAGTTCTTGAGGACCTCTTGTAAGCCTGGCGCCCGTATTCTTGTTTAAAAAAAAAGAGAGAGGGAGGGAGACAAGAAAATCACATCCATAGAAAAAAATTGATCCTATGGGCCCGACCTCTGCTGACAGAAGGCACTAGACAGAGGCAGCTCCTCCCGGACATCTCCCCCTCCTTTCCCTCCCACCAGTCTCTACTGTGAAATAAAAGGAAGGTAATGGGATTTTAAGAGGCAAGGAGCAGGCAGAGGAGGAGGCGGTGGTTGTGCCCCCTCCCCTGAGCCCCAGTGGGCTGCTGGTCCCTCAAGAGCCTTTGTGTGCCTCTGTCCCTGGCTCCCGTTCTGGGCCGTGCCCGTCCTTCCCTAACGAGCTGCGGGCCGAGCCGCCGGTGCTCATTAGGGGCTGAGCCGGGAGCCAGCCCCGCGCTCCCCGTTCCGCCCCATTAAGGGCTTGCCCCTGCTTGACAGCGGGGAGAGGGAGCCGGCGACCTGTAAATTCTCATCAGGCTGCTTGAGAGCCTCCCTGCCCCCTCGGTCAGCCCGCCGAGAGGTTTCTCCTTTATTTAGAGAGGCAGGGCCAAGGAGATCTCCTCACATGCTGGGTTTAGGAGACGTTCCATGGTGAAAACAGGAGGATGAGCGGGAGAAAGGCAGAAAGAAACAACTCTGAGCCCCTCTTACAGCTGGAGCACAGTGAGATTTGCTGCTGTGCTTGCTGTAGATACCAGTGTGAGACTGCAATGTCCCGGGTGCTCCACGCTCAGGAACTGGCACAGCTTCCTGCTGGCAAATTTATGGGAATCATCCATGGTGCTGGGGGTACCCCACAATTATGACCGTGCACATAGATAGAACGGTCAGTGCTGAGTGAATTAGGAGAGTCCACCAACTTTTGTAGTACTTTAACCTTTTCCTTGCTCCAGACTCCAGAGTCACTGGACTCAGTTTAAAGTCTCCTCTCTGATGTTAGACTTGCCTTCTCAGCATGAGTAATCTGCAGCCTCACTCGGATCTCAGTTAGACTTGAACATCCTTTCTGGGTAGGTTCAGTGTTTCTGTGTGAGGTATGGCTGGACGCTCCAGTGGCACTTTGAGCCATGTGAGTAGGGGACTCTTTGAGGTACATGTAAGATATTACATGGAAAAGGCGCAGGCAATTTTATAAAGCATCTGTGGAGCCAATTAGTTATCCAATAACATCACCTTTTAAAAGTCAATTATTATTTTTACCAACTGATTGATGTCCCATTTATTTGCAATAGCCATCTTGGTGGAATGCCAATGCCATTCCTCGACAGTGCTTATCCTGCCAATGTTCTCTGGATGGGGTGCGCAGCTGATGTTGCAGCTCATTGTTTTAATTTGGAGGGAAGAGAAGAGCATCTGGGTGTTGAAAACCATCATGGACAAGATTGGTATGCAAACAGAATCAAAAGAACTTTTGGCTCTTGCTTAGTCTCACACCACTGGTATTAAGCTTTATAAAGGCTTGATCATTAGGGCACAATATTGTCACTCCCAGTTCAGTCCTTGTGTCATTTGTTACTCCTGGCACTGCCACCCTGTGCCCTGCCTGTGTGCCTGGGTTTGCTGGGCAGACAACAAAGTGTTCCAGAGCAGTGCCAGTGGGTTTGGAGGAGTTTATCCTCTCCTACTGCAATGAAAAGATGGGACATGGACTAGATTTTCATCTTAACTGTAGCCACTGATATGGAGTGGAAAAAACTAGATAGACTTCCTCATAACCCTACCAGAGTCAGGAAGAATGAATCCTAGAATCTGCAAACTTTTTTCTAACTTTTGACAGAGGAATAACTATGCCCCCAGTTTTCTTGTAGTGGGTATAGACACATACTGTCTCTATAGACAAAATCCTAGAGCTAAGGTCAGTGGAAGCCTTTTTAAATCTGTTCTGTAGTATAAGGTTTTTCTGTCTGGTTGCTTAAAATCCCTTCCTCTACCCAACTTTGTTGTCAGGCTGAGCAGTGCGGCTGAGAATGACAGAGCCTGGAGACAAAGGTACCCTTGCATCATTCCCAGCTTCTGACATGGTTGGCCCAGTCTCTCTCATGGACACAGAGAAGGAGCTTTTCAAAAGTGACTGAATGCCTCCCATCCTCTCATCACTCCTCTTTCAATTCCAGATGAACAGCAAATAAAGCAGGGAAGGCTGAAGGTCATTTTTCTTGATGG
Source organism: Dasyornis broadbenti (assembly GCA_013397935.1). Classification (NCBI taxonomy): domain Eukaryota; kingdom Metazoa; phylum Chordata; class Aves; order Passeriformes; family Dasyornithidae; genus Dasyornis; species Dasyornis broadbenti. Next base: position 408,441 of record VZRN01000336.1, on the reverse strand, counting down.
CAATCTACTGGCCTACACACAGACTTCTGCTTCTCATCAAGCACGCTATTCCATCTGTAATTAAACTAGAGATGGTTCTTTTGGAAGGAATCTGCTGATGTTTGGGCCTGATGGGCTGTATTCACTGTGCAGCTCTGAGGTATCTACCTGCATTGATAAGATTAAGGCACAGATCACACATGCTGTGCTCCTGCTCCTCATGCTCTGAAGAAGCCTGTTTGCCTCCCCCTCCTGTCTGCACAGAGACTTGAGGGAAAAATCCTTTCCCTGACATGGAGAACTGGGGTATAAATACGCAGGCAGTAAAAATATCCCTCAGTGCTAGAGAGGAACTCGAAAGATCTCATGCACTCGTGTGTAGAAATGGTCAAGAAGGTTTTGTGTCTTTTTCCAGGAGCAATTTCTATCTCTTCTATTAAGCGTGGTGCCATACAGAGCTTATTGATAATATCACATTCTTCTGGACCAGTCATAGGAAAATAGACCTCATCTTCTGTTTCTAGACACCTGATACAGGCCAACATATTGCTCTGTAAAGCAGTCCTTAGCTTCCTACAGAACTGTGGCATAATACAAGGTGGAAGGGATTTTTGGAGGTCATATGATCCAAGCTCAGAGGAGAGGGGGAGAGCAGTTCAGAATCCTGCTCCATCCTTAATCCCATACAACTGTCTTTTCCCACTGGGGTTTCCAAGAGTCAGCATTGCTGCATGCTGCCAGCCCTCCCTGCTGGCGAGGCCTTTCTGCAGTGGCTGTGTGACCTCTGTGTGGAACCATGGAACAGACGTGGGCTGGGTTTGCTGCTGGGGGCTGAACACTGGAAGTTCGTGTCACTCATCCAAGTGAAAAACTGCACATAGCTGTAGTGCTGGGTATGTTGAAAAGTGGTTATCACAGCCATGAAAGGAGAAAACTAAGGGTTTTCATAAGGAATAAAAAAATAGTAATGGATAATCTACATTCCTTTTTGAAACGCTTATCCAGGTTCAAAACCAAAGTGAGATTTAAACTTAGTTTGTAGGGTTCTGAAGTTGCTGGATAATTTTTTCCATTTTAATTTGTGGTTAGGAATAGAACCAGAAAGACCAAGATACCTCACAATTTATTCGAGCTTTTGGAGTTGTGATCAGAAATAAAAATGTACGAGAAATCACGCACAAGCTAATAATTTCCTCCAAGGTCTGGAGCCCAGTTTCTGCAGAGCTGGGAGGTTTGCTGCAGTTTGCAGTTAGACAGCAGTCAAGAGTGGGTCAAAACCAGGATCTGGGGTTGCAGGGAGGTCTCTGTGGCTGCGGCTCTGTAAAGGCCTGAAGATTTGGTCCCCATCAGGTTGCTCCACAGAGTCCAAGCAGGTTGGGAGAATCACTGCCTTTGCTTTCCTCATAAGAAGGGATTTTTCACTGAATGTTCTCAAAAGTCTTGAGAATGTCCCTTTGAGGGAGTGAAGATATCGGCAGAGAGAAACACTGACCTTGCCATCCAAAAGTGAGTTGTTCTATAGGAAAAAGGATCACATTTGTATTTACAGAGACTGGTTTTGCCTTGAAAAAGCTGGCTAAATCTGGAATTGAAATCCATGAAACATTTTCATTTGGGTAGAGAGAGATTCTTTTTTAATCCATTTTGCCAATAGTGAGAGCTGCAAATGTACTACAACCAAATGCAGTGCCAAGTGTAGGTGTTTGGGAGCGTGTGGGGAGGAAGGAGTTAAGGATTCTGCTCCGTGAGCCATCCACAGCAGGGAATGACCCAGTTTAAAAGGGTTAACAGTATTTGGTTTTCCAGAACTATTTGTTATATCAAGTTAGTGCAGCAGAGGTCACCCAGGTCACTGTGCCTCCCCCTTCCCTTTCCATCCCCAGCCCCTGCTCCATTCCTTGTTTCTCCTCTAATCCGATGACCTCAGACACAGCTCTTTCCTTATGATGTTCTTGACAGCATCTTCAGACAATGTGCAGCTCGACGCCAGTTGTCTTTGCCTTTTCTCTGTCCCTCAGGAGAAAACCTGGGATGCTAAAAGGCACTTTGTACAGTGGGGAAAAGCCTCAGCAATTTGTTCTGTGGTTTTTGGACAAGAGTAGCTCAGAAAAGAGTTTTCCATGTATGTGCTCTGTTAGCATGGCTGTCTTGCCTCTCAATGTGTATGTGTTTGAGAGTTTTTTTCTTTATTGTGTGTGTGTGTGACTAAATTCTCATTTATCGACTGTACATTCTGGTCTCTTCCATCACGATGTTGCTGAGTGTGACTTGCTGAAGCTCTGAGCAAACGCTTTTTGGGAGTACAAGTTAAGTGTTTACAACTGGGAATGGAGAAGTTTGGCTGGAATTTGTCCATGGGTTTAGTAACCAAATGAGGTCAGATTTGCTACTGTTCCTGTGAGAGCCAAGTACAGAAAACCTTGCTGAGAAGGTTCTCGTCCTCATCTGTCCCCTCTGACCACCTTCTACCAATCGAGGTTACACTCTTAGGTTTTTGTTTGGTGTCTTTTTATCACCTATTTTCAAAGGTACTGAAGGCCCACAGGAAAGTAGAACCTCAGGTGCTTGGTGTCTTTTGAAAATCAGACTAGAATTAGGCAATGACTATTGTGCTTATATATTTTTTCACCTTGCCAGCATCACTATGTTAACTTTCTGTCCTACCATTCACAAGGCATAGGATACAAAACACCCTCCCTGATATGAACCCGGGAAAAGTCTCATTTTCCTGCTTCCTCAGTTGCTTGTTTTACTGTGTTTCTCATTCTTCTTTACCTGTGCCTCTTTGACATCCAGTCAGTTGATTTTTTTTTAAAGAATGTTCCTTGCTTCTGATTTTATTGTGTTGCTCATTGTGCAGCCAGAGCTAGAGGAGTCACACGTGCTGGTGGGGGGAAACTCAGCAAGGTATAAAGGATGGTTTTTCTCCCTCTGCTGTGGTTTGGCTGCTTTCTGAGGGGTGTGCTTTGCTTTGCTTTGCTTTTCTTAGAAGGATGGGGTCGTGTAGTCCTGATGTCCTTAACCTCCTGAGGGAAGTTAATGGCCCCCAACAAGCTGCTGCTGGCAATGTTAAAAATGTTTCTTGCAGCCTTCCCAGGGCTGGGGAACTGCCAGACCTCAGGGTTTTTAACAGATCTGAGGGATCAGTGAGAAAAAAATGCCTGTGCATATTTGCTTGAATTGAAAAGCAAATTGCAACTCAAGAGTGTGTTTGTGGCTTGCATTTGCTTCTTGGTCATGTCCAAGTACAAAAGGGTTATTAGTGTGAACGTTAATTAGAAAACAAAGTTTTAGGCTGTGTCTTCTGTTAGAACTTTTTTATACTACAAAAAAATCGAATTACCACAAATTGATGTATCAGGAGAGCAGAGCTTTACATCAAAAGTTTCATTTAACTGACAAAAGCAAAATTCAGCTAATACTTTCCATTGCCAGCTTTTTCAATTCCCAATTTGCTTCTCTGTTAATGTTACACAGTCCCTTTCCCAGTGGCATGACCAGTGACACTGGTAGCAATCAAAATGGTTATTTGGAGTTGCTTACTGTGCGGGAGGAATCAGAACAAAGGGCAGTTCTGCACACAGTGTATGTTGGAGTTGGACTGGATGATCCTTGTGGGTCCCTTCCAGCTCAGAATGTTCTGTGATTCCATGGAAAATGAGTTGAAATCATAAAAAATGTTGGCTAATGAACTCCTTCAGCTGAGCAAGAGCTGAACCTCTTTTTGAAGAAAGCGTGTTTAAGTTTCACCTTCTTTAGCCTTAGGTGGAACATTCCTAATGTTTCATGTTGCTCGGGATACTCCAGGTCTTGAAGCCAATATCTGAATGTTTCAGAGCTTTCACCCAGCTTCTCTGGGAGGGTTTCAAATCCTTCCTCCGGCACCTGCCTAGATGTTTCAGGATTCTAGAGACTCCTGGCATTGCTGTGTCATTTATTATGCAGTTCTCTCACCATTGGCCTCAGGACTACAGGTTTTTGGAAGCATGAAAGTGATGGAGAAAGGGAGTATCTGGAGGCATGGAACCCTTTCAAGTGTTTGGTTTGTTTTGGTTTTTTTCTTGATTTTTTTTTTCTTAAAGAGAAAGGCAAGACCCTCTTCTGTCATTGCAGCTCTTGTCTTACCCACCAAGGTTGAAAGATACTTGTGACAGGGACATTCCCAGGAATGGAAGATGTGCAGTTTCTGTAGCAGGGAAGAGAGCATCAAAACAGGAATGGAAATTGGCACGAGGAGCTCGGAAAGGCCAAAAGTTTCCAGCTCGGAGAGACAGTGAGAAAGGAAGTCAGTGAGTGCAGAAGGATTCCCTCTCTCCTCACTTCTCAGTCCCCCACCCTCTGTCCTTCCTCCACACCCCACCCGGGAGATGGGAGAAGAAACTTGGCAAGCCATCTTGTCGCCAATCAATCTGTGGTGTAACAATTAGCACTTAAGCAGCACTCACGCTAAACACAGGCTCAGAAAACACTTACAAAGGAAAAGAAAAAAACCCTTAAACCCCAACACAACAACAACGGGATAGCTGGAACAGATCAATGCCACGCCAACCAGGAGGCACCTAATACCCCATTATTGACGAGGCCGATAGCGCTTTAAGTGCGTGCTCTCCATGCTGAGCAATTAGCGGCAGGAGCAGCGCGGCGGAGGCAGCCCCAGCCCGAGAACGCACCCCCCGCTGCCCAGCGCTTCCCCCAAGAGGTGTTTGATGACAGCTTCATTTGTTAGCGAGATCCCAATAGCTGCCGGCGCCGGCATCCTTTCCATTACGGAGCAGAGTGCGAGGGGAGCTGGGCAGTGGGGCCGCTCCCCGGCCTGTGGTAACAGAATCCAGTAGACACGGAGTCTGTCTGTGCACTGGCTAAATTGATTGTAATGGCTTTCTTAACGTGCTGAAAGAGCCGACTGTTTTCTCGCCTCGAAGAAAGGCTGCAGGAAAGAGGAAGTGACTCCAGCGGCTGCGGCACAGTGGATGAAAGTAAACTTTTGTTTAGTAAAGACCAGCCGACTGCAGACTGTCTCTGGCCTTTCAGCTGGCTCTCAGCAGCGCTGTGTTTGAGAAGAAAGGGGAGAGGGTAGAGAACAAACTGTCAGCTTCCTGTCTTGGCTCCTGCTCCTGTACTAACCCTGCTCGTCTGGCTGCACCTCCCAGAAGCACACTGGAAACCTGCATGCAGCGAGTCTGGTTCCACAAGGTGCCTCTAGGATAAGGCTTTCCAAGGGAATTTGTGCACATGGACAATAGGGCATATGTGCTTTTAAATGCTTGGCTAGGCTGAGGCTTACCTCAGAAAGGTGTGCTGAGCTCCTGTAAGAGCAGAAGCTAAGCCAAGCCTGGAGAGGATATGGCCTTCTGAAGAGTATCCAAACAGCATCTGTTATTGATAAACTGTGTTTATCTGGAAGCCCAGAGCCATCCTGAGACCTCCCAAGTGGAGAGACGTGTCCCAGGTCAGCCTGTCCGTGCAGTCAGATAAAACCACCCATCAGTCAGTTGTGCTTGTTCACCAGAGCAAGGCAGCAGGTGCCATTTGGGGTGCACACTGTGCTGCTCTCAGGGGTGCTGCAGCCTGTCCTGCTCATCTTTACAGCGTTGGTGCCTAAACGGAGCTGGGAGCTGCCCACAGTAATCCAAACACTTCTGTGCTGGGAGAATCGTGTCACACCTGAGCAGCCTTTGGCAAGAAAATAAATCCGGTGATGCCAAGATGCCCAGGCTTTTCTGAGAGGCAGTGTGTGTTGTAGCAGCTCTGTACAGGAACCTGCTCAGCCACTGTGGGTCTGGAGTACCAGAGGCTCGCTCCTTAATCATTCATCACAGGAGATATGCTTTGGTTCCCTCTTCTGTTTCCATGGAATGGGCCTCTTAGAGGTACCACAGACTGAGGATGAGGAGGCCCAGACACGTGGAGTGCAGGTACTGCCACAGTGTGAGGGAAGAGGAAAAGAACTGAAGTTCTTTACTGTGGTGTCACTCAGGCTGCAGGTGGTCCCCACACCTTCCCACCCTTGCCTGGTTCCAAACATGTATTTACTCTCAAAGTTAGATCTTGTGAGTAGAGAAAGAGGCTGCACAGTACTTCTCATGCTGCTGTGAGCAGAAGCTGCTCTCTGCGTCTGACCAGGAGGCTTTAAGACGATGCCAGATGGGGCCATTAAAGCTGTGCAAACAATAAGGAACACATAGGGGAGTCTGTTAATGGGTTTCTTTTGGAAGCATCAGCTGGAGCTGCTGAATGGGGCACATGACCTATTAAAAAAAGCCACTTGAGAAATCTGTCTGACTGCTGAAGGGATGGGGTTTCTTACCTTCCCTGTTTATGCCAAGCCACTAAGGATCTGACATGCTGGATGCTCACACACTCCTGTGTTTGCAGCGTTGCTCACTTGCCAGTGCACTTCATGGCTCATGCTCTAAAGCTCTGAGATCGTGGGCTGGAGGAAGTGTCCCAGCCACGTTCTGGGCAGGGGGGAAGCCACATTTAAGGAGATGGCTTCCATAGAAGTGTTGTTTGATTACCACCTCTGGGAAGGGGGAGCCCACTGCCAGTGCAGATTCTTTCCATGGTTACAAACAAGCATTTTGCATGGAGAACAAGCAGCGTAGTCAGAGGTGGCTGACAGAACCCTGCGAGTGCAGGAGCTCCTTGGCCTTGAGTCCTGGTGGGGGCTTATGTGTTCAGAAATTGTGGTATAGCTTGGCAAAGTTCTGAGTTTCACCTCACATGAGGATCAGCTCCTGATCCACTTCATGAAGGGAAATGCCTCTACCTGCAAGTGGCCAGAGAAAAAATGATGTGATGGAGGAAAAAATTACAGATATGCTCCTTGGCACAGTACAGACCTTAAATTGCTCCAGACTGTGAAGGTATTTTCAGTTGATGATTTTTGGAAGAATACTCCAACATCCTGGCTTGAATTTGAGCCCAGGGAGCTGGTGATACAGGAGAGAATCAGTTCCACAGTGTGCAGTGTGCTCCTTCAATGGATTGGGTGTGAAAGAGGAGGATCCTCTGAGAAAACATAGAACACCGATTTCTTGATTGAAATTTGACTCACTCTGCTCGATTCTTTACTGTTTGAGGCACAGTGCTATGATTTCATGATGGGTAGATCAGTCATCTGACAGTGCCATTCAACGAAGATGGGAACTGCAGGAGAAAGGTTGAGCCTTCATTCTCTACAAGGCAGCAAGGCTCGTTTCCTTCAGATGACCCACTCCTGACTGGCACTATTGTATTTATTTCATAAATAATACAGTAGAAAGGTGTTGATCTTGTTGAGATAAAGAAAAAAAAAGACTAGAATCTGCTTGGAGAACACCTTTAGGAAAAGCATGAAGTGAAACATTACATTTATGTCTGTCTTACCAGTTTGGCACAGACACAAATGGGAGTGCATGGTTTGAATTGTTTTGTCAGATTCTCAGGAATTCAGTGGCTGATTACTAAGTTCAACTTGGGCACAAACTTGGAATGTCTTATGTGGCAAAATCAACTCTGCAACCCCTTCAAACTGGTGGTGTTTTCTACTGGCGTGACAAATAGAAAATTTCACTTTGCCAGAACCTCCTGGAACTTAATTTGTCTCACTTGAAAGGTGCTTTCTTGAGTTTTCATAAGCAGTAGTAAAAAAAAAGTTTCCTGATTAGGGAACTTTCCACATATGATCATTTCTCCTTGCTTCTTGTGTGTGGCTGTAGCCAAGAGAGGGAAGAAAATCTGGTCTAGTTGTTAAATCTCCAGAAGTGTGAATATGCCATTCTGCAAACCCTTCAAGACCCTTGACTGTGCCTGGGAGCTTTTCCCATCTGACAGGAAACATCTCCTGAAGGAAAATCAACTTGAAGTGTTTTCTCTCCCACTTGCCACCTTCCAACTTTGGTTGCTGAGAGAAGAGAAAGGCTTTTAACACCATGCAGTGACCCAGCCCTAAGTACAGTCTCCTGGAGTTGATCTAGCTGGGGAGACAGGAGGTCAGCTCCAGGGGCCAGGAAAAGTGAGAGAAACCATGTCAACAGGCTGCTCCCGCCGTGTCTGAGTGCTGAATGATGAGCGTGTGACACGGGAGAAGGAGCCAGGGTGCTCACCTGGAAAATGTTGTGGGAAGCCTGTCATGGATGTTTAAGTGCTGACAAGATGTGTTGGAGATATCCTTGCAGTGCATTTAGGATAAAGGTAACCTTTCCTGTGGCTCCTGCTTCGCAAGGGAAGCTGCTGCCCTGGTTCGTAGAGGGGGGACAGCAGCAGCTTCATGAGGGGGGCTGCAGTCATTTTTCAGTATGGAACAGTGCTGCTGTGCTTCTGTAGGGACTGAAAGGGCAGGGGACGGTGGGGATTGAATTCTGCCATCTTCCCTTCATCCATAGGTGTGATCCCAAAGCAGGGGAAACCAGCAAAACCACATTTTGCCCAAACGTATTTTGAAGCAGGCTGTGTTTCAGGAACATCTCCAGATCAGTAAATCCTCTGATCCAGTATGTGACTTCTTTCTGAGAAAAACATCCGTGGGATGAATGAGCTGCCTTACATGTGTGCCTTTCAGTGGTGAATTGTATCCCATGTTACCCCCAGGGATGTTGCAGTTGAGGCTGGAGATGGCCATTGGGCAAATCTGATACCAAGGACTTGTGAGTAGCTCTTGAAGGGAAAGAATTTGCTTTTGGAATTAGATTTTCTATAATAAATTGTAATTGTCTTAAGAGAGAACAGCTGAGTGGGTCTTAGCACATTCTTCCCAATGCCTTGCCAGGGAGCACACATGTACTATGGAACAAAAAGTGCCTTTTAAAAGAGGTAACCTGTCTAATTCTGGTGTCAGTTGAAATTGCTAAAGTGAACTGACTTCCTTGCAGTTTTCCTGCTCAGGATACGATAAAGAACAGAACCAGATCCTGAAGTGCAGTAGATTTTCACTGATCTGCTATCAACACTTCAGTGAGATCAAGGTTAAAATTTGACATTTTCTACTACTTATTTGAGGGCAGAAATTTGAATCTGTCATAGTTTCTCTTCCTTTGTTTGTTTGTCACACTGTTAATTGCTTTACTTCTGTCCTTCTGCAAGAGTCGGCTGGGAGAGCTTGGTGATGTTTAGCCCTTGAGCCTGACCTTCCAGTCCCTGCAAAGTCCAAAGGAGAGGAAAGAGTTTTAACTGAATTTAATTGGGGTCGTCTTTGCCCATCAACCTCTTCCTCCTCAGCACCTGGGGGGTTTGAGCTGGGCCCCGGTAAGTGGTGGAGAGGAGAAGATGTCTCCACGTCAGAGCCGGGCAGCTGTCACTGAGGCTTAGGGAGCAGACAGGAGATGGTGCCTGCAGGAAACAGAGATGGTTCCCACCTGTCCAGAGCTAATGAGGATGTTTCCAATGTCAGTAAATGTTTCCTGAGCACAACAAAGAGCCAGGAATCTTCACAACCCACTCCTGAACAATAGGCAAGTACAAGAGGTGGAAGACAGAAGTGAAAGAATTGGGGAATGGGAATGAAGATGAGGCATGGAGGAATAGGAAGGAAAGGGAGATAATTGAAGAAGGGAAGAAGGGAAAGAGCTAAAGAAGGAAAGAGAAAGTAGAACAAATGGCAAAAGAGAGAAAATGAGCAGAGAAGAAATGGAGAAATAAATGGAAGGGGCTTAAGATGATGGATACTGAGAGCACATTGGAAATGGACCAGAAGAAAAAGAGCTAAAGGAATATGGAAAAAAGCATCAGCAGGTGGAGAGTAGTGCTTAACCCAACACATCCTTTTCACAAAACAGCTTGAGAAAGCTGAAGTGATGAAGGATAGGACACAGTCCCTAGGAGGAGTCTTGGGTCTGGAGAAGTTAAGGGAAAAGAGGGAAAGAAAGTATTTCTGACATATAAAATTTTTAATCTTACTCTTAAAGAAGTATTCCTTTGTGTCGGCATCCCCAGGAAAATCCTCAATCTGGCTGTAAAGCAAAAGAGAATCCTTTTTATGCATTGCACAAGCTGTGAACATCAGCTACTGAGAGCCCTGCTGGGGCAGCAGCTCTCACCTGGGACTTACAGATAGAAGCCGAGTAAAACGATGGATTTGTATCTTTGAAGATGATTCATTCTCACTGCCATCCTCTATTCTTTTATCCTTTCTTTGCAACAGAATTACTATTGAAGCACCAAGAGGTCCTGCTCACAGATTGGGGGTGTTACTGACCTTTCCCAAGAACTGATTTTATTCTTGACCATTTTACATGTGCTGATATTGCTTTAAATTCCGTGAAAAATCTTGCTTTGGAAGATTGCTTCTTCCCCTTCTTTAGCATCAGATATCGCATTTTGAAGTTCTTACGTGTTTTCTGTGTCTGTTGTTGTTAAATTGCATCTCGGTTGCAGGACTTGGAATAACTGTGACACATAATGTCCCATCAAGGGTGGGATTTATCTCGTTTTGGTCCAGCTTTCTCCTGATCCTCCACCACAGCTCTGCTGTAGGCAGTAAGAGGAGATCAGCAGCTCCAGAGAACCATTCAACTCATCTTAAAATAGGTGTTAAAGTAGAAATTATTCCTATTCAGAGTCACACTGGCCTGTTAAAAACAGGAAGACACTTGAATCTACACAAGAAAGACAAATATTTATGTTGGTGCTAAGTAGCAGTTGTCCTTCACGAGTTTAAAAATAAAATGAAAGCAGAGAGTATTCCATCAAAGTGCGTCCTGTTGCAGCGCTGGGAGCAGTGTGTTACGAAACCGTGGACAAAAGCTAAAACATTTAAGAAGGGAATTTTAAATTAACTGCGAACACTTATAAAACTTCTTAATTTTCGTTTTGTATCAAAAATGATGGAATTTTGGTCTTATCAGATACCTGCAAAGTCAAACAGTGGAGCTATGCAGTGCTCCAGGGGTGCAGACAGTCAGGTCTGCCAATTACCCTGCTCGTTTCCCAGCATTTGCCACTGGCCAAGAGCAGGGATGGGAACCCACCAGCTCGTTTCCTGGTCAGGTTCGGTTTGAGCTAAAAGCACATTATTAGTGTAGCATTCCCCACAAAGACTCCCCTGGGAGATGCCGGGGGCTGGATCCAGGGAGGGCGTTCCCTGGAGCTGTGACAGTCACAGGGAACGGGCACAGCTGAGCCCTGCGGAGCTCAAAGCCACGAGGCCTGAGAGTTTCAGACTCTCAAACTTTCCAGCAAAGACATTGAGGTCTTTCTCCTGCTCAGCCCCTCTGCTCCTGGGTGCTGCTCTGCCCTGGTCGCTTGGAGGAAGAGTGCGTTGATGTGATGGCCAGCACGGGGAGGCCACAGCGGGGCAGGGCGAGCCTGGAGGAGATCGCCTGCAGCCAGAGAGGGCACAATTACTGCACCAACTGTCCGGCCAAGGCCAGCCAGGAGACTCCACTTAATGTAATTGAGTGTGAAGGCAGGCTGGAGACACAGGAGCCGCTGCTGCAGCCCCCCCTGCCACAATATAGACACTATTGGCTGCTAATTGGCGCCAGTGGGCTGGTGCTAATTGTGCTCATGTCTTGGGCTGAGGACAGGCATGTGAAGGATGAAGGGGTCTGCTGGGAATAGGAGGAGGGGAGAGCCAGGGAGACAGTGGTCATACAAGTTGGAACAGGGCTTTAATTTCATATCAAATATTTAAGTAAGTGAGTGGAAGATCTGTGAACTCTCTTTGCGGTAACCCGCAAAAGGCCTTGGGGAATAGCACCCCCCTGCCTGCAGCCCAGCCAGGAGCTGTCTGAAGGCCTCTGTTCCTCTTGCTCCTTAGCTTTGGTTAATTAATTGGGAGAATTGCTGACGATCCTTTATCCCTTTTCATACCTTCTCTGCTTTCTGCCATTGCTTCTTCTTCATTCTTTATTTCAAAGAGTCAGCTTTTCCAAATCCAGGACCGTCAAATATGTACTGGCCTCCGTCACATGGAGATTGTGGCTGAACAGAATGGCAGCTAAGGCAGCGTTCGGGCTCGTTACCCTGAAATTGGAGGTCTGATCTGTACATGCAAGGCCAGCGTGAGCAGTGGGGACTGTGGTGTTGTTTCTTTTAAACGTCCAGTGAGACTTCTGGAGGGAGAACTCTGCACATATCGGTGTCAGTAAGGCACAGGTTCAGAAATAATCATTTGGGCCAGGACCTCCAGTTCAGCTGTGAATTGTATCTGCATGCTCTCTTGTTTCTAAGATTTTAATCTCAAAAATGGGCAGAAAAAGTCTAAATAAGCTTGTGCTGTGCTGGAAGCAGAGCTCCTGCAAGGAGGTGACCTGGCTATGGTGGTGTCAAGGGGGAGTTTGGTACATGGGAGAATGCTCTTCACTCTACCCAGGGTGAATGATTTCAGTGATGATCAGGTGCAGCAGCCTTTGATACATCCTGGGAACAAGCTGGCAGTGTGTGGGAGCTCTGCTGTGAGTTCTGGCTGCCACCATCTGTTTACAAAGCCCAGGTAACAGAAACTTGGACATGTTTGACTTGGGGATTGAGGTGCAGCCAATTCCACCGGAATTCAGCTCCCATCTCTCAGCCCCAGGTGCTGCATGGATTTGTCCTGAGATGAAGGTGGTGGATTTTCAGACGTTTCACGCTTTCCTTCCGTCAGTGTTTTAAAGTCAAAGTGACTTGGGTACCTGTGCCTTGGTTTTGAAGGACCTGGAACCTTGTGATGCAGATTTCTGGGGAGCACCATCCAGAGGTACAAGCTCATCCTGCCTGGAGGTTCCTCTCATCTCAAATAATTCTGTGATTGTGAGTCGCAATTGAAAACAAATCTCCTCATTCCATAGAAAGCAGTTATTTTCTTTCTTAGTTTACTGCTGATTTGCAACATGATCCAGGTTTTTATATGGATCATTCCTTCCCAAAGAAGCTGGAGGAAAGGTGTGATCAGGGGAGAGAGAGAGCAATGATCAGTGTCTTATTTTTATTAGAAATCACAAGACGTTCATGTCCTCAGTTCCTCCTGAAAATGTAAAAATCACTTGGGCCTTGTAGTGCTGAACCAAACAATGCATAAATAACTTTAAACTTGAGCTGTTGTAATTGCGTTACATTTGTGTGGTGTGTAACACAAGGATGACTCGTTTGGCCTCAAGGCACTGCTGCTGTAAAATGTTCAATATTAAATAATAATTGCAGAAAGTACTTTAATAGGTTCTCTGGGCAGGATGTTCCAAATACATACATCTCTCACAGGCCACTGCATTCAGATAACAGTTTCAATCTAAAATTAAATTTTAATGCACTGATATCTAGGCAATTTTAAGCTTTTTATAAATTATCACAATGTGCAGATTCTTGGGTGAAAGGCTTAGGCATCCAAAGTTCTCTGCCTCTTTCTTTCTCTCAAAATGTAATCCCAGAACTGATGTATGAGGCCTTTAAACTCCTCTGACAGCACGTCACTTTTACTAAGGCAGGCACAAAGTGAGTGAAAGCTCTGCAGTGATTTGTTTCAAAACCTAAGTTCCAAATCCCAAGCTCATGAACAATCAGTTCTGTCTTACAATCAAAATATGCCTACCTCGTCCATGCAGACACCAGCTTCTAGAATTTGGCATCCTTGAGAGCCTGTAAGCTTGGGAGAAAAGCAAACCGTGCTAGGACAGGGATATATTGGGCCAGACTTGTACCAGGTACAAAAAGATGCTATACATGGCTTTCCTTTCTCTGTTCGGTGTTCCTCTTCAAAGGAGTTCACGGCTTGTGAGGGTTCAGCAGATCCTTTGCTCAGAGGATGTGGCACTCACTCTAGGGCTGCTGATGGATCCTGTAAGGTGTACAAAGCACCTTTAGCACCACGGCTGGAATTCTGCTTATGAATTGCTTGTTCTCCTTGTCCCTCTGGCTATAACTCTGCAGTGCAGTGCTGACATACCCAGGCCAGCTCCCAGGCAGCTAAGAATAAATGCAGTGGGCCTGCTTGGTGGGAGCTCTTCTGACACTGGGCTCATGTTCTCTTCTTTCCTTCCTTTTATTGGGAGTTTGTGCTAGCTCTTGAGTCAGCACTGCTGATCTCACAGAAGGGCAATAAATCAGCTCACTGCTCCAGCTGAAAGCTCAGATACTTCCATTTCTCTTTCTTTTTTATTCTCTTAGTTTTGCTATGCTTGTAAGTCAGAAAGCTGAGCTGGTTACTTGGGAAGTGGTGGGATCACTAGTGCTGATGGAAAGGAAGGAACAGGAACATCTAGTTTGGAGCACTGAGACTGTCCCTTTGTGGTATTTATTTGGCTTAATCCAGCTATGAACTCAATCCAACAAATGTAGTGGGTTTAATAAAGTGGCCTCTTCTTGACCACGTTATGGGAATCATATCACAGATACGATCAGCTCAGTTTTGAGTAGATTTCTCTCACAATCTGTTGGAAAACTGAGATTATGTCACTAAAAGAGCATAACAGAATGTGCTGTGAGGAATCTCCGTGATGGATCTGCATCAGGAGCGTCAATGCACTGATCGAGCTGGGCATGGGCTGGTGCCTTGCTGAGCAGGAATGGAGCTGCAGATAGGTGCGAAATGAACCTCAGCTGAATGCCTGTAGAGCTGGGGGCCTTGGCCAGGGCCTCTGCTGCTCTTGCACTCCTGTCCTCTGCCGGCTCCCCAGGGTGGAGCACAAGAGACTAAACCCAGTTCTCTCCCAGATACCATATCCCACATCTTCCTGCAGAGAACTCCCCTTGGGCATCATGATGAGTCTCTGCTGGACCTTTGCATCCGTCTAACTGTGCTTTAGGAAGAGACAATATCCTAAGAGTTTCCTCTAGGTCAGCCGAGGGCTATGTAGGGGTGTTATTTGTGTGAAGAAAACATGGTCCATTTGATTGGTGTCTGAATTGGGAAACCAAGAAAAGCTGCCGTTCTAATGGAATGTAAGTACCAGCAACTGCTTCCTCACTTTTAGTGGGTTAATACCCCAGAACAAAACTGTTCAGAGTCCCTGCTCACCTCAGAGGGCCTGAAACTGGGGCTTTAAGCAGAGGACAAGGTGGTTTCTTTTCTATGTATTGTCTTCAATAGGTCAGTGCCAAGTGTGGGAAACTGAAGAACTGAACCATCCTATCAACTTGGGTCTTATTTTTCTTCCTTCAGAGGATTTCTACATTTTATGTTGCTACTGCTTTGAAAGGCAACTGTGACCAAAGAATAAAGGGAGGAACCCAATTCCACTGGCTTAAATTGCAGAATGCTTTTCCTTTAAAGCCTCTCCCTCCATCCCGTGCCTTTCCTCTGCACACGCTTTAAGTGAACGCATTGGTGCTGAAAGAGATTGCTTTGACAGGCTTGATGATTCACACCTTCTGTTCAGCTTCCTACTTCAAACCAGCCCGGGCTGAAAGAGGAGAGGTCAACAGCTTTAATGTAAGGCTGTGATTACCGTAATTCTGACTGGGTAGGAAGTATCTGAATCCAAGACCTCACTCTTCCATTAGGCAGTGGAAGAATTTGCACCCTGTGTGTGATATTGGTGAGAAACTGAACCTAGACCCCAAAATGTGATGTGGTGTCACCTCTGGCTTCCCCTTTGGACGCACCAGTTCTCAGTGAGCTGCTCAGAGTGTCGGTGCATCCGGTGACATCACTGCTGTGACTGCAATCAGATCATTTTTACATGGTAAATAGCTATTAATTACTGCTGCTGGAGTGTTAGTGCACAAAAACACTCTCCCTGAAAGCTGGGTAGGCAGCCAGAGCGCCAAAGGTGGGTGCAGAGTAATGACCGAGCAGCTCATTATCTGCACTTGCAGGGATGGAATGGCTGAGGTTTCCTGAGTGGCTCTGCAAAGCCGTAACGTGAAAATGCATCTCTGCACTCAGAGCAAGAAACAAGACAGCAAACACAACCCTACATGCAAGGCCACTCAACTGACTGATGGACGGTCCCTCCTGAGCACGGGGAACATTTGCCCTTCTCAAGGCACAGACACAAAGGTACAAAGTGTGGCACTGACGTTCCTCAGTGTCACCACTGGTTTTAGAAATGTGACTCCACAGAAATTCCCAGGTCTGTGTCCAACAAATCCTGTTCCAATGCATCCATCCCGGTACTTGCCACAGAAATGCTGATGGCCACGTGCAGCACACCCTTCACAGCACACACAGTTTTGCCTTTCTTCATCAAAATAAGAAATCCCATTGATTTTTACTTTTCATGCTTCCGTTACCAGCTCCAGCTAACAACTGCCACTGCTGTTCCTTATCAATATTTGATGAGTAGGGTGAGGTGGAATGGAGAAGCCCTGTGAGTTTCTCCTTCTAAAAGGTCTCTGTGAGGGTTGAGGTTTTTGTGGCTTATGTTTATTTTCCCTGTCTGTTTCACTCAGTTGGTTCAGGTCCTGAAGGTGACTGCTGCTAAAAGATAGAATAGAAAGAGGACATCTCTCTTGCCCCTGCCCTCTTCCCTGTTCATGCCTTTATCTCTCTGTTTGCACTCTTGAGTAGGCTCAGGGATGATTTTGTGGGCTTCTGAGTTTTTAGATCCTTTGTGCAATTCATCAACAGTGGAAGGTCAAGCAACACTTATCTGTACATAGCCAACATAACTTCTCCTTAACTAGTTTTTCCCAGGCTTTATCCAGCTAAGTGTTCTCAGGAAATGAGCTCTCATTTTAAAAATTATCTTTCAACTCACAGAATTAATGACTGCCCTAGTACCTTACTAAATTGTGCCTAAAAAAGTCTTCACAATAGAGTAGCATGCCTTCAGGACATGTCTCTGAGTTGGAACTTAATTTATTTTTCACTTGTTATAACAAAGAAGTTTCTGTCGTACCTAAGAGAGAATCTTCTTTCTTGTGCTTAGGCAGCAATTAAAACTTACTCTGTGGATGTGAGCTTATGTCAAAATAAGGTCAAAGGCTCATTCATTACTGAAATGAGGATTCAGTGCTTTGCTTGAAACAGCGTTTCTGCAAATGCTTGCATTCTAAAGAGCTACTTTGAGTTTACAAGGATGGAGTCCTTGAGGGCCATAACCCAGAGAGCAGTGTGTGAAACAGGACAGTCATCGTTTCAGTGATCCCTGTGGTAAGTGCGGATATTTGAGAAGCAAACAAGGCTCAGACAAGGCAGCAGAGAATGTGTGGAAGCTTGGCTCACTGGGAATGCTGGGCTGCCAGCTCTGCAGCTCCTGCATTTGCCACCCGATGTCGGGTCAGGGAGCACAGGCACTCAGGTTGCCAGCTGCAGGATAATCCCAGCAGCTGTGATCAGCTGGAACGTGCTGGTGGCATCGCAGAGCACGGGAGACCCAGCAGCAAACACGGGCTGCGGCCAAGGCGTTGCTGGGAACAGCCCCATCCAAGGGGGATGATTCAGGCTGCAAGGGCTCATTGCAGGGAGATGGAGGCTGGTCATCAGTTAGGCTGGATGTAGGTGTAGGCATCAGGATCTCATCTGCACCTTCTGGGGTTACGACAGGGAACAACTGAAGGAGCAACTTGCAAGGCCAGAAAAGGCCTTGTTTTTACTGTAGCCATCAATAGCCTTACAGGAGTGGCTGGCAAATGACTTAAAATTCTGCCCAAGCCTCATAATCCCATGAGGCAAAACACTGGTTAAGGAAAACTAATGTATGCTTCTTCAGGTTGTGGTAAAAGAAAATAAATCAAGGAAAGATATTTTGTATTAAGCAAAACGCTTTTTGCATAATTTAAATGCTGTTTTTTTCCATTTGGGTATGGTATAAAACTTGCAAGTTAAACAAGTTTGGGCTTTTTTGGTGGCTTCATTTCAAATCTCTCTGGGGATGTCTTCCAGTTTCATGATTCTGTTCCTGTGGTGGCAAAATTCAACCTCTCCTTGTTCTGTGCTGTGCTCTGACTATAAAGACCTCTTTCAAAATGAGCATTAAAAGTCATCTGGAGGGCAGTGCAGGGATCCAGGTAAGTGTCTGAAACATCTGCAAATGTGTAGGAGGCAAGAGAAAACATCAGCATGTGGCCAGAAGTACAAGTGCCCTCTAAATATGTCACCAATCTCCTGCAGGAAAAGTAACAAGAGAGAAGCGCAGAAGCTGGACAAAGCTCTTGGGATGGCAGCTTTTCCGTGACAAGGCATAAATCCTGGGCTTGTCTGATGTGTGCTCTGAAATGCTGCTGGGTGAAGAGAAAGGAGAGCTTCTGTCTCGCGGAATGTAGCTCTTGCAAAGTTCCTGGGATGCTCTCAGGGTGACACAAGGATAAGCAACACACAGAACTCTTGGGGTTGTTTTGTTTGTTTGATTTGTTTGGGGAATTTTTATGTTTCTTACTTTGTCTTCCTTGTTTTCGTTCTCTTTTCCTGGACACCACTGTGTTTAACTCTTCACTGTTGCCCTTCTTGTTTCAACGATTTCAGGATTGCTGGTGCCCAGCATTCAGCCCTGGGCCATCTGGAGACCCTCTGCTGCAGCACCATTAATCCCATGCAGGTTGGCCATACTCATTTCGCATCTACAGATGTTGACAACTCTGATTATCCAGCTCCCGTACAAGTCTTACAGAAAAGCTGTAGCTGAACCTTGGAATTTAGTGAAAGGACTCAAGAGTTTCACAGACTCTGAAGCTTTCTTTGGACTCAGTTTAGGATTCAAAGCTGTTTGTCGGAGGTCTGGAGGCCTCCTCCTTTCAACTTCCCTTGTAGGTCTCTTCTGCTACCAAGCAAGTCATTGGTTTTCTGTACAGTGAATGTGGAGTCTGTGGGCAGTTTGAAGTCAGCGAGCAACGCTGGGCTCCGGTGCCCATGTGCGATCAGTCACACTGTGATGTCACCTTAATTGTCGAGTATTGGGTTTTGTCCTCTATAACACACACTTTTCCCTGTTCCTTGAACCCCAAGTTGGCTTTGGATAAATACACCAGGTTATCCTTCTCCTTAATCTTGAATCCAAAGCTCCTGGGCAGCACAGAAACCTCTGCCCTGGTTCTGCCCTGGGCACCATGCCCAGAGCCCATTCCCAGTGACAAAGCAATCCAGTTCTGTCTTCCAAATGGTTTAGCAAACCACATCCTTTCTGCAAGAGAAAAATGATCTCTCTTCATTTGTAATATCTTCTCTAAAATGTGCTGCACAATCATGTCTCTAAAATATATGAGGCGATAGAGCAACTATATTGAAAAATAGCACATACTTGGCCAGTTTTGCTAATAAGTAAAATATACAGGTCTGAATATGACAACTGTATGTGTTGAAATATATTGAAAACATATTTGGATCATTCCACATAGACTGAAATATTGAAAACCGGCCAAATCTGTAAAAAATTTAAGTCTGTGTTTTATATATTATATATTTAAAAATCATTCTCACAAACAGATAGCAAAGAACCTTGATATGAAGATGTGGGAAGTACTAAGCAAGCTTGATTTTTTCCTGATGGGAAGCAGTGATCCTGGATGCTGTGTCATTACAGACACTGTGGTAAGAGTTAACCTGGCTGCTGGCTCATAATTTGTGTGCTGGGTCCAGCACAGGGCTCCATTGATCTTAATAGAGACCACTCAGGAATGGGGAATTCCAACAGAAACGGCTCCCTCGGCATTGCTGGTGCTGATTTAAGTCCGAGCATTTCTTCCTCTGCAGTCTCTTTGGATTAGCCTGGGAATGGACGGGAGAGTGGGAGCGAGAGCGGTTGTGACAGCTCTTAGATGGAGAAGCTTGCAAGTGCTTGCAATTTCAAGAGAAATGAGAAATCTCTGGAGGCTGAGGATTCAAACAGTGAGTCTTGGAGAAGGATATGACCCCTTAGACAATGCAGTTGTCCTGACCTTTGCATGAAAACAAAGATCTCCATTTATCATCAGCTTCTGCTGGCTTTCCTAAGCATTCTCTAGACAAGCCCAGACATGTCTGGATGCCCTGGATCCTCTGGGAAGTGCCCTTTTGCAGCATAAAAGAGTTATTATTTGAGTTTTTCTGGGTGTATTTTTATACCTCTGAAAGGTGCGGGGCAGGAGACCCTGACATTTTGCCATGGAGGATCCAGGGTTTTCTGTCTTTCCCCGTGTGCTGTAGCAGCAGTGAGATCCCCAGTGGAGATGGAAGCTCCAGGTCCATGCTGTGTGTACAGGACAGGCATTGCCTGAGTGTTTGTTTCCGGCTGGGGTTGGGTTCTGCATTGCTGATGGATCTATTATGTGTTGCCAGGGAATGAAATTCTGGTGATGGCAACTGAAGGCAAAATCATCGATGTCTCAAGTAGGAGTATTGAATCCTACAGTCCTGTTGAGCAGGTGAACGTACTTCTGCCAACTACACGACACAAAGTTGGTGCAAATATTTATTTGCGTGCAGGAAGTTGGAGAGAGACCAGCCCCAGAGAGAACTGAAAGTCAGGTTCATCGGGGGTCCTGCCATGAGGCGATTGAGGAGGGTTAGGAATGCCAAAATGGGAATCATGGCTGGTTTACTGTTCTGAGATCCCTTGTGCCCTGGAGATGAGCTGCTCCCAGTGATGCCCTTGTGTTCTCAACAGCATCAGCCTGCTGAGAGCTGGAACACCTCAACATCCCTAATGAAAACAAGGAGCAAACCAGAATTCTCCTGAAAAATAAACAAGCCCACTTCCATGACCTCTTCCTGACCTCCCAATGAGGTGCTAATTACTCGAGGATTAGCACCTCTTCTGTATCACAATGCACCCAGCCAAGGAGCAGGAGGTGACAACACTCGGCACAAAATGCAAATCCAGAAGAATTAGTCCAAGGGCAAGAGACAAGTCCCAAAGTTAAGAACAGAGAAACCTTCTCCACTGTGAGTTCAACCTGTTGTCAGAAAAACTTACAAAGTTACTGCCTTTTGGAGGAGTTAGGCAGGAATGGAATATTTTTCCCCCCCTCAGGATAGGCAAATACGCAACTTTTCTTAATTTGACTTCATAGTTCAATGGAGAGCATTTTTTTCCGTGTGGCTGCAGTGATACCAGTATGAAAAAGCGCTTATTAAAAATTAATTGCCTCAGCAGAAGTATCTCTATGTATCTGTGTCTGTGTTGAAACACCATCCCTGTTACACCACATCCACTGGCTCACTGATAAGCTGGAACGAAAACTGTAGGAATTAGTGCTTGCAAAGGAAGCCCTGCAGAGATGTGTGTGATCTGTCCTGTCAGGCTGTGTGAGATGAGCTCACAAGCTTCAGTGCCTGTATTTGCCACATCGAATGGGGAAAATATTGCTGTGGTGGCTACTCTGGTCCTTGTGTGGGGATTTTCACCTCTTTGGTGCTGTATGGGGTGAGGAATAAATTGCTCTGGCATAAGGCATCGTTATATTTGCATGAGGCTGTGAATTGGTGGGGGGTTTTTTGTAGAAAATATTTATTGTAAGAGTAAGTGACTTGAGCTGTTTCCAAACACCAGTGGGAACTCTGCACTTGGGAAAGAATTCCTGAGGTGTGAGATCCAGATAGACTGGAACAGCCCAAAGTCTGGTGGCCACCGCAGCCACCTGGAAGGTGTGAGATCAAAGCCTTTGCTGACAGGCACTGGTGAAACTGGGGCAGATGAGCAGAAGCCTCCTTGGGGGCACAACTGTCCTCTGAAATAGGTAACAGTCCAGGACTTTCCTGTGGGAGAGAAGGTAAACTGTAAATCAGAGTCCCCCGAGCTCCAGAACCTCTCCTGGGCAGCAGATTACAGCTGTTCTGGGGTTTGGGTTTTTTTTCCTGAGTGGAAGTTCACTCATGAATCTGAGAATGCTGCTCTCAGTGCATTTTTTTTTCAATGATGCTTCATTCTTGGGAAGGGGAAGATTTTGGTTTGGATAATTGAACTTTCCAATAGAAGATTTCTTCAATAAACTCCTGACCAGCTCTCCAATGACCGGCTGCTTTGCCTCTACCCACTTTCTCAGTTCCCTTAGATGTGAATGTGAGCTGCTTATACAGCTCCCTTTGCGTGAGCCATGTCCTCCTCAGTAGTTAAACTCCCTCAAGCTGTACCTTTCAGTCCTGGCCTTGTTCATGGCAGTTTCTTTTGCTCTTCTCTTGCATGGATGCAAATCTCAGTGTCTCAGTTGACTCTGGCACTGCTGCCCGAGTTCAGTGTGGTAGAGGAGCTGGGATTGTGACTCCTGGCTGAAGGGGCCGTGGCAGACGCTGCCTTGTGTCATTTCCTGTTTGCACAATTACCTCGTGGGTTTTCAGATGGGCCAAGAGCCTCCTGTCTACATTGTTCTTCTGCAAAGGAGATGTGTGGTATGGGGCCAAGGTGACACAATCAGGATCTCCTCAGTGTAGTGTTTGAGTGGGGCCTCGGAAAAATAACCAGATTACTATCTCCAGCTTATCCTAAACATGCCTGCCTCCTTTTACAGTTTTTGTTACATGGTATTGTTGCCAGGATGGATTTATGCTGGGCCATTTCCCACTCCAGCTGCGTCACTACAATCATTGTCATGAGAACACAAAAGCAGAGACTGAATGCCCTGTGCCTTCCGAAAAATATATTTGTCCCATTGCGCTGTTGTGACCTTTGGGGTGCCACGTGCTGGTGGCTACTAAAGCAAAGACTTCCTGATGCTTGATTACCAGGGATCCTCAAAGGCCGCAGTGACTCCTTGCTGTCTCAAACAGCCTGGCTAGAATACATAAACTGAAGTTGCCACGTGAAGGACAATTCCTAGAGGACAAGAATGGAGTCCCGTGCGCAGAGTTTGGCCCTGAGGAGGTGTTTTTGTGGGTTTTGGTGCCCACACCCTCGGCCATGCACAGACGTTCTCTCTCCAGCAGAAGGCGCTGTTGGACAGGGCACGGCCCGGGGGTGCTGGGGTGACATCACCAGCGTGACTGCCCAGTGCCTCAGTTTCCCCATCTCCCCGTGGCCTGAGAAATGGACACTGATGTGACCCAGAGCAACTGGATGTTATTAAGCCACCAAAGGAGTCGGTCAAACCACATCTGTGCTTTAGGAACCAGAGATCAAACCAGGTGCCTTCAGGCTCCTCTGCGTGACACTGAGCCACAGAAGGTGAAGAAACTGTTCCTTCACGATTTCATTGGCTTCCCATTGTTCTGTGCCATGCTCTCATCTCCAGCCTCCTGGAACATCTTGCCATGGGGCTTGAAGGAAAACAAGCACTCGTGCTAATTTTATAAGCTGCCATGGCTGCAGCAGACAGCACATGGGGTTGGGGCAGGCCCTACCTCAGAGCAGCCTCACTGCCAGCCCCACCTGGCAGTTTGATACCAGCCAGAGAGCTCTTTTTGCAGCACTGGTTAGATAATCTGCTCATTGATCATGGAGGCATCTAACAGCAATCAGGCTTCCTCCAGAGTGTGCTGAAGCTGAGACAGGCTTGGTGCTTCTCTGGGTCTCTTAAGCATCTCCTCAGACAGGCCTTTGCCTTCCATTTGCTTTGTTTGCAAAGCTCTGTGTGGTAGAAACTGGTTTTCTCTGCTGTTCACAGAATGATCTGAAAAAATTATTTGAGAAGTGTCCCACTTCCTACTGGAATACTCTGCTTTGCAGGAGGAATGCGGGATTGCCCACCAGCCTGCCCACCCAGCTGCAGCCCGAGTGCTGTCTGTGTTCATGAAGAGGGAAATAATTCCATGTCTAGAATCCCCTCTGAGACTCAAATAAAGAAATAAGCTTTAGGTCCGTGTCTTCTGTGCAGTCATGCAATGGACAGGGACAATCTGGTACCTTGTGCTTGTCACCTCTGCAGTTCCTGGCTGTCAGCAGCTGCTTGTTGCTGGTATCATATGGAGCAGAACCAGGGGTTTCAGTAAATGATACAAACACAGAATTCTCCCTTAGCATCTCTAACTCCACCAATCTCATCTCCTCCTGCCAGCCCTCGGGTACATTAAATGGTTTGGCCTAATGAAGCTCTCTGATCTTAAAATCACTCCACTCCTGATGACCTCCTGTGGCAGCAGATAATATTTAAAGGCCTCATGTGCCTGCAGAGGCTCCTTGTCTCTCTTTTGGGTTAATAGTTAAAAATTCATGGTTGTTTTTCAAAACCTAAATTGCTTTACTCTCTGCAAATGATTCCCCTTTCAATTCAAAATCAAACCTTTGTCTAGACTCAGCAGACTCTTGGCTAATAGCTCTGGCAGGCAAAGATACCAACAGTTTATCAAGATATTCACTTTCTACCCCAAACTCAGCTCAATTTCACGAGGTGGTTTTTGTTTTCTTTTTTTTCAGTGGCAGAAGAGTGTTTAGCTAATTGGGTTAAGGAGCCTTAGATGTTCCTTGGCTCTCCACAGAGTGTTTCTTTTTTAGCAGTGCCAATTTCCTTAACAAATGTATTTCATTGTGTGGTGCATTTGATCCTCACGTCCGGAACTGTGTGTGAATCCTGAACCACCCCTGAGCCGCCTTTCCAGCTGCCATGGTACTGACTGCACAGGGCTCCACTGACTTAGAGAGTGACCACAGAATTCAGAGGCCTACTTCTAAATAAATGAGACTATAAATAAAGATAAAACAATGCAGCTCCTGCAGGTCCGTGCGCGATTTCCCCCGTGGAGCTGCTCCCCAGCTCCATGGTCATCACTCTCACTGGATTTCATGAAATCTCTCAGGTCTTTGAGCTTTCCCTTAACTCAGGGTTCAGAGGAAGCTCAGCAGTGATTTCCAGACTTCTGCACTCCAGTTTTGAGCTTCAGAAACACATGTAGGTGTCAGGCTGGGAGTTTGGAAAGCCTGGCTGTGGACGTCAGCAATGCCAGGCCTGGGCAGAACATGTTGATCATGTGGAAGAACTTGGCTAAGATTGTTTTATTAAAAGAACAGCTCCTGTCTGAGATTTTGTATCAGTGTTTAGGGTCTGCCTCTCCTGGGTAGAGGCCATTTGGTACCCATAGGAGCCTTAGAGGGCAAGCTCAGGTCCCATTTAGTTTAAAACTCTTGTCTTTTTGCATCTCCTGAACAGACTTACTGTGAACTAGTCAAATATTCAGAGTCCAGTTTGCCTTGCTACTAAAGCCCTGCTACAAGCAGTACCAGAGAGACTTGAACTATTACATACACTTGAAATCTCATTTATTTTCCTGCCAGAACAGTATAGAGGAACTTTAGTGTAAATGTGAAACAAACGTTCAGTCTTTGTTAAGTAAAGGTTTAAATACCCAGTGTGGTGTTCTCACGTGAGGAGATCTCCCTTGTAACGACAAACTGCTGTGCAGCCTTAATCTGGCCCCAGCTGCTTGCATGCTTCAAGAGTAAATAAAATAATACTTAGCATGGATAAATATTTTATTTGCATGCTGGAGCATCCTAAAACTGTATTTCTCAGCCCACCCAAAGTGAAAATAAATACTGGGAAGCTGAAGTAAAGGAAAAAAGTGAATCACTGTGTCACGAACCATGTGAGAGCTGAGACTAGAGGCTGCTCTCTTGTCTTTTCAGCAATCCTTTCTACCAGGGCACTGGAGCTCTAAGCATTGTTATTTCATATGGAGGATCCACACTGCTGGGAAAAAAGAGGACTAGTTTTGGGTAGAACAGCTACTTTCTATGCTTTTCCTTCAGGATTAAAGTGGGCAACTTTCTCTGGATTACTGATAATAATTAGGGCTAGAACTACCCGCATGCAATCCTAGATCAAATGGGAGCAGACATGGCAAGTGGGATTTTTGAGTGGCTTGTGACTGGAATGAAATCAAATGTTAAATAACTTCACAAGTATTCAGTTTACAGGCTCCAAACAGACCCACTGTATCCTTACTCTGTATTTTTTTTTCCAATTTTTTGCATTTGGTTAAAAAGGCTGATGGAGAAGCAAGGCTCGAGGGGTGATTTCAGCTGGCAAAGGTGAAGGAAACAAGCAGCACTCTCCTGGTGCCTGTAGCTCCTCCTTTCCCCACGTACAGAGCATCGGCTATTAGAGCTCCCAGCGCCAGGAGCAGGAGGCAGCTCATGGTGGTGTCCTGGGTGAGAGCGCTCCTGATGGGACCTGGAGCAGCTCCCAGAGCAACTCCAGCCGTTGGCAAAGGTCCTTTGTACCACCTTGGTTTCCAGGCATTTACTGATCCCTGGAAACGCAGAAAAGCTTCGTTCCAGGTTGCAAGAGCTTTATGTGATGTGGAGGAGAGTGCACGCATTCAGTACTCCCCAAGGGTTTCCCTTTCGAGAGGACTTTCCAGCAGGCTGCTGGGATTCTTGGAAGAGCTGTTGTGCATCACAGAGAAGGGATGAGGACTCCTCTAGGTCATGTAACTGCTCATCCCTATGGCTCAGTAATTTGAGGGTGAGCTGATAAACTGTGCCATGAAACTGAAGGTACTCCTTTAAAAATCTTGAACTCAGGGCTGATGCCCAGTGCAAACCTTACAGCCCTTTTAAAAGGCGTATTCCTGTTCTTTGGGTGAAAAGCAGATCTTGGACAAGGAAGAATCTCCCAATACAGGACATTACTGAGATGTGCTCGTGGTCTGAGGGTGTCATCCACATCTGCTTGTGGGATGGAGTTGAACTCAGTGTGACAAACTTGCTGGGAGAAGTGTGGAGCAGAGGAGGGGGAGTCCCAGGGCGCAGATGCTGCTACCACCCAGCAATAACCAGTTCCCCTGCTTGGCAACCCCCGTGCTGCTCTAGGTAAATGGAAATGACTTCATTATTTGTTTGTCCCTTGTCCCAGTGCCTTTTATTTTTAAGCCTGCATAACGCAAACCACAGCCCCTGGGGAGCTTAACGAGGGTCTAAGTGGCACCACCGCTCCCCGCTAACAATGGGCTTTTGTTGTTCACACTTTCCCTATCAGAGTGTCCCGGAGGAACGTCCTTGCTTAGGAGACCATATTGTGATGTTATGACCTCAGAGAGGGGTGGGAGAGGAAGGGAGGGTTCAGGTGTATCTTTAACTTACTTGAATAACTTTCTTCTAGTTGTGTTTTCTTCCCACCAGGATCTTTAATGAGTGCTCCGAGGGGGCTGGCTCGGAGCTATAAATACAGGCGCGTTATCAGCCGCCTGTATTGTGTGCGAGCGCTAATTTCTGTGCTGGGCTTGAACTTGTTGACTTCTGCGGTCGCTGTCAGGAAATGTTGGGTGGGAAAGGATTAAAGAGCCTATTGATGTGACTCGGAATCTCGGGCCAGGAAGGCTGCTTGTATCATCTTAGATCTAGAGACGGTGGTGTTGATATCCAGCCTGGGCTTTTTTTATAGAGTCGCTTTAGTCAGCTCCCTGTTCCTCCCTCCCACCTCCCCCATGGCGAGCACACTGACTCCGGCACTCCAGGCCGGAGTCTCCAAGGAGGAAGTAGACCCTGTAGGCGAATTTCCTGGTATTATGCCATTTTAACAACCTCTCTCTTGATTTAGGTGTTGCAGGCTGGCTAAGAATATTCCTTGACACTTGAAAGGGACCTTTATTGTTTTCTTAATTTGTGAAGAATTAC
>VZRN01000336.1:308650-381118 GCA_013397935.1 Dasyornis broadbenti | reverse complement strand
TTTTTTTTTTTTTTTGTCTCTCCAAACTTTTCTTTGTAGGGTCAGACTGGAGCCATGTTATTGTTGTTAAATTTAGATCTGAGACTATATTAAGTCCTCTGGCAGTCTGCCCCAGCGCTTTCACTTCTTAAAACAGGAAGGCAGGCCTTGGCCTACTTGTGCTCATGTACTTAAAAAGGGTGAGAAGAAGACTTTTTACACTGCTGGGAAATAAATATAAAAGTGCACGGTGTATATACAACCCGTGTCCTGCTGGAGCCAAGAGACAATTTCAAAGGTTGAAGCTCCTTAAGCCTCATGTTCTTCCAACAGGAATTAGGCACATAGGTGCCTTTTTGGAAAGTCTGTCCCCAAAACAGTCCTGCCACATAAAAAAAAAAAAGTCTTGTTCTGTGTGGTGTGGAGGGGAACAGATCCAGCAGTGTTGGCTGTCAGGATGTAATGGGGTGAGCCACTGGGCCACAGGAGTTGTTCCAGGGCTCGCAGCTCCCGCCTACATTTGGGGAAAAGCTCTTCCAAGGCCTTGGGCAGGGTCTGGTTGGTGCCTAAAATGTAACCTCCTGAACCATGTTTGTGCATCTCAGAGAAGGGAACCTGGCTTCTGAGATTCTCAGGATTCCTGTGGAAGGCAGAGAGGGGGAATGCTCAACACTGCAGGAACAATGACGAACTTAGATTGCAAAGTCTGGCTTTGTAGTGTCTGGCATCTGGGTTTGGGAGCTGCCTCTCAGCATTCAGTGTGAAAACAGATTAGAATAGTGTTCGTGTTTGTAAAGAACAACTTGAAATATTAGACCCTAAATCAAAAAATGATGGGAAAGGGAGAAAGCATGACTACATGAATAGCTTTAAGTTTTCCTGTTTAATTTTAACCTTTCCCAGCATTTTTGAGCACTCTTGATTGACTCCTGCCTTTTACAGGGACAGCCCAGCCAGAAGGAAAGGCAATATTGCAGCACGTGCAGTTTGTTCTTTTCTCAGACTGTGGCTGAATGCACACAAATGGCTCCACGGGCTGGAGGGCTGTGCTCCCCTCGAGTTTTGACTCTTTCCCTGTGCCATTTCTGTAGCTAATCCTTCCTATCAGCAGACAGCTAGGAGCCAGCAGCCCATTGAAAAGGGAACCAGACTGAGGACAGGCTGCTGAGAGGAGTAGAAAAACTGTTCCTTTGAGGACTCTATAGATTTTATTTTTTTTTTCTTTGTGTAAAAGCACTCTTATTCTGATATATATGATGGGGGTAGGGGCCACAAACTGCGATAAAAATACCTCTGAGCTTCACCAAGGCTCTTTCTACCTTTTCATAATTCAGGAGTCTGTCAATCAGAGCCAAAGGAGAGGAGGATGTGTGAGGCTGTGTGGGAGGGCTGGGGGCAGCAGAGACAGCAAATATCACTGTCCTCCACACTGCTGCCAGGCCTGATTCTCAGGATATCGCTGCAAATGGACAGGCAGGAGCTAGTGACGCCCTCTGTGGGAATTAAAATATTTTATTGAATTCATGGTAGGTGCAGGCTGGTCCTGGAAGGGTTCAGGGGCTGCCTGTGGGTCCCAGTTCAATGCAGGGGCTGGGCACTGTGTGTTCAGTGACACACTTGTGCATATGCAGGGCTGAATAATCTCCTTTATCGTCAGAGAAGAGCTCAGCATGAGCTTCTGCAGCACATGGAAAAACCTGGTCAGATAAGGATTGTCTTTTACTGCCTGTCTTTGAAGGTGGCTGCACAAAACTGAAATTGAAAGCTCTCAGGCCCCACCTCTTTAACAGTATCTCAGCTCTTCCAGTTTTATGTCAGGTGAAACAGAAGAGGAAGAATTCCTGATGTGGGCAGTCATTTCAGGACACGCTGAGTATTCAGTTCAGGCAAGGGATGTTGAAGCAGGCCAAGGCTTAGTAAGAAAGCAGCAAGGTCTGGAGGATTGCTGGAATTTTTCGGTAATGATGAAACTTTGAACAGAAAGTAGCTCAAGGCTTGGGCTGAAAAACCTTCTCTTCTAGGAAGGCTTATAGCAAGGGATCATGTGGAAAGATGGTTTTAAATAGTATTCTCCTGTTTTCCAAAGGAAGCCTTGTAATGTTGCTCAATCTGCTTGGGGTTCCCCGCCCCCAATCAATACAGCATTCCTTAGTTTCAAGCAATTCTTCACCCCAAAAGAAAACTTGAGTGCCAGAGCTGAGAGATTTTTCCTTGGGACCAGTCCTGCCTGCTCTTATCTTCTGGCTCCTGCAGCAGGGCCAGCGATAAGCCAGGACTCAGAATTTTTTCTTTGCACAATCTCCTTGACAAACACTTAGATGAGCAAGTAGAAAACCTGAAAAAGTGTAAAAGGCTTAGGCTTTCTGATCCTCTGAATCTTCAGAGAGATAAATTCAGGATTGCTTTAGCTGAGCTAACTTTGGAATTGTGTTAGTCAGGGCGGCTGCAGGGGGAGGTGACTGGGTGGAAAGGTTATTTTTGTTTGCATCCAGGATCTAAATTCCCCAGATCCATTTTCTAAGGATTTTCCTTCTTTATCTTGAGTTTCTCCTGGCCCTAAATTCCCCTACTGCCTAACTGGCTGCTGCCTTCTGTCTCAGCACCGTGGGATGCTCTGGAATGACATGCAGCCTGTGTTGCTGTCATTATCTTGGCCTGAAGCCTGCAAGCTTGCAAGGCAGAGCAGTCAGTTATTTAGTGCCTTCCTTCCAGAGACAGGAGAGCTGGAATCTGTGATCAGTCTTTTCTCGTGCCTCTTACATACTCTGAGCGTGGTGCTGTCTTGTTTGCCCCGTGGCCTGTTCCTGTGTTGTCCGAGCACACGGCACACTCCTCACAGCGCCGGTGTCCCTTCCCCTGTGCATGGCTCTTCAACCCCAGGTTTTGCCCCTCAGTCCCTTTGCTGTTTGCGTGTCACTTCCCTGGCAGGGCTGTGGCGCTCCGTTGCAGTTTGCAGAGCAAGGTGTTGCAATTCCGTGATTATGTTGGTGTCCAAACAAACTATAAACGAATTGCTTTTGGAGCCTGGGGATGTTGCCTGAGCAAACAGGCCGTGACTCCGTCTGCTGGAGCACACCTGTCTCCTCAAACACAGGGGTTTGCTCTCTGTGGAGCCCAGTGCCTTATCCGTGTCCCTTCCCCGGAAGGGACAGGTGTCCCGTGGCTGCAGAGCCTTTACAGCCCCGCTCATCCCCGCGCAGGCAGCAGGCCCCGTTATCAGCGCGCAGGGCGGGCTGGCTCGCTCCGTTCCACAGAGGAAGGAAGGTAGAGTCACAGATACTGAGCCACAGGAGGAAAGCCCAGATCAGTGGACAAGATGTCTGAGGCATATGATGCTTATCTGCTGCAGTGGGTGGAGGAGGAAAGGGCATCCCTTATCTCTTCTCTAGTTCCCAGCGCGTTCTGGCTGCTTAAGGAGGCTCACTGGAGTCTTCCCACATTCCTGTACCTTCGGGTTCCTGCTGGACAGGAAACGGCTGCTGCTCCAACACCCATTACATCTCAGCTGGTAGTGTCATTTACACTCGGATTCCCAGCATCCCAAAGGCTTTGGGGTGGAGTGGGTGGGAGTGGGGTGGAAGGGCCGCTTGGTCAGTGACCCCTGTGTGAAAATACCTCCCTGGGAAAACAACAAAAACATTGAAACTTGCCTGATTTCTTGAGCAGTTGGTGAAGCTGGCCTGCGGTATTGAGGCACTTCAGGAAATCAAGCTGACCCTTTGGAAAGAATTGGAAAGTTACAATGCATGTAAGGCTTAAATAGTACAGAAAGGTAATCGCTGTTCAGCATTGCAGGATGGGGCTGACCACTGTGTTATTATTTTGTGTCTGAAAGGCACCTGGAAATGCAGCATTTATAAGGGAGATTTCTGTTTGTGCAGATGCTCCTGTGCAGTCATTTGGGTTTGGGTATAGGAAGATATCAACAGCTGCAGAAATAATGAAAACAGAGATACAGGCGCTGCTTGCAGTGAGAGAACCCAGCATGACTTGTGGTCTCTGAGGTCTCACATTTAGGCATATTGAAAAGTGAAACTCCTGACCTTAAAGGGACCTAAAAGCTCATCTCATTCCACCCCCTGCCATGTCAGAGACACCTTCCACTATCCCAGGGTACTCCAAGGCCTGTCCAACCTGGCCTTCGACACTTCCAGGGATAGAGAAGCCACAGCTTCTCTGCGCCAGGGTTTGTTCTCCATGTTTTTTGGTCTGTGTGTGTGTGTGTTCAGTCTGTGTTGGCAGAGCCAGGATGTGATAACTTGTCTTTTGACATCATTATCACAAATTTAAAATTTAATTTTTCTTGAATCAGTTCTGGAGGACTTGATAAAGACATTTCTACAACTTGTGCGGTGCTAACTTCTGCCACCCAAACCTGTTAGAGTTTGATCTATCATCAACCCAGTGCTAGTGCCCAGCTCCAATCCCTTGGCGGTATTTAATCTGGGATGAATGTGGGGAACAAGCTGTCCTGATCCATCTCCACTGGTGACCTTCAACGAATCTCCCACTGCAGTTCCTCTGTTTCCATTGGTGTCCTTTGCACCTCACTGTGGGAGGTGTTCACTTGTGCAACACCCTGAACCTCATTAGGAACTCTACCCTTGTTATGAAGCAGTTTCACTGCAGTTGCTATTGAGATGACTAAAAATTCTGAGCAAAAGATACGGAGGGACGCAAATACAAATCCTGTGAACTTCTGTAATTGTATTCCTGGTTCTGTCTGTATCAGGGAAAACCTTGCCTATCTCTGGGAGGGAGCTTGGCATCTCCGTGTCGTTCCTCCTGCACGTGGATATCATTAACATTCTATTGCAGCAATGCCCTCGGTGTGACCTTGGTGAGGTTCCAGTGCTGGACTCGCCTGTCCATTGTCTGACACCGGTTTACATCTTCAAATACATCCTTCCTTCCTGTGCTCAGGAGGGACTACTGGGGCCAAGCGTGTGGCTCCTCCCGTCTCACGGGCGTCTTGGTCTTCGTGGAAATTCCAAAATGACACAGAATTCCTTTTCCAGGCCCATTTGCCTCCCTTAGTTCCTCGATATCTTTAAATTGCTGACCTCTCTCACACCCACCTTCTGTCGCATCCACTACTTGATTCACACCTTGTCAGAACATAGTTTTGGCCAGGGTTCACTTCTCCCAGGGCTGATTGAGCCTGGTTCCAGGTCTTTAGGGAAGGTAAAGGATTCAAAAGCTCTTCAAACAGAGGTGACGTGAACAACCCAGTCAGTGCAGCTGGCAGTGATTGTGTGTGTGTGTGTCAGCAGAGAGAGCTCTTTGGATGAGCATCTTTCCCACTCTCTTTTGTGCATAAGTGCTCTCTTTCTTTTGAGGGAATTGCCAGGGGGAGATGGCAAAGAGATGGGGGTATAAAGAAAGAACAAAATCCTGCTTTCATTTATATCCCTGTTCTTGAGTTAATATTGCTACCTGGATATTGCAGACTGCAGTCAGTGCCTGCCATTAGGGTACTGAAAGTACCAGGCCTGCTGAAAAAAAAAAGAATTCTATCAAAATCACCCTCGAAGGAAAATTTATCAATTCAAAATGAACATTTTTTTAGAAAGCATCTCCTTCCTTCAAAAAGGAATCAGTTTTTCTGTTGGAAAGCAACTTTTAAAGCTTGGAGTAAAATCTTCAGGCTTTCAGTTTGGGGTTTCCCGCTCCCCAGTTAAACACATTGTGTAGCTTTTATGACATGAGTGTTATTTTCACAACTCTGTCCCCAAGAAAATGCATCTCTTCTTCTGGACGGTGACTTTGCACTCCCTTCTACCCGCAGCAGCTGAGGTTTTGTGGAACACAGTTGGCCCAGTTGTCCTGCCCCTGTGTCTGTGTTAAGATTACGATTTTTCTGTGACTGTTTTTTCCCTCCCTGGCGCTGCTTCACTGGGCCTGGATGAACAGCTCTGCTGCACAGCTCCTCTCATGAGCGTCAGTTGTGCTCTGGTCTTTCCAAGTGAGGCAAAAGTACAATTCCCATTTTCCTTGCTGCTTGTTTGCACGAAACAAGAGGAACTGAGTGTTTTGGGGGTGCTGTAGTTCCCTGGTCAAACAGGCAGGGAATGGGCACAGTGGTTTGGGAATTGGAGTTCCCTGCCCAGAGTCCCCTGCCCGGGCTGAGGGTGATTCCTGCTGTATTTTGGGCTGGCCTGAATGAATGGGTTGCCTAAATGCCCCTCTGAAATACTCACTTGTCACTCCTAAGGCTTTTTCATTTTAGAGACCCAACATTTCATTCTAATTGACAAAGTTTCAATGGCAGACTCCAAACCAGAAGCAAAGCATTGAAAGGAGGGAAAATGCAGGAGGCTCTGGAGGTCATTCATATATCAGAAGGTCTGGACATCACTCATCTGGAAAGAATTCAAAATTTGCCATATGTTTCTTTTGTAAAATGTTTGTAGCGATATAACACAAATATATAAATATTGGAAAATTGGCCAATTTCCATGCTATTTAAAATACATTAAGTTGTACCATATAAGCTAAATTGTAAGGAAAGTAGCCAATTTTCTAAATTATTTCTAAATTCTTCAGTGCATTTTGATATACACATACCATAGTATGTCTTATAAATATATATTTGTACAATATAGTTAGAGAAATACATATCCCTAAACATGTGTATGTATTATATATATGTATATAAAAATGGAATATATATTGGTTTTCCTTTGGAGTTCCTTTATTTATTCACTTAACACACAGCTGACCCTCCAGATGCATGCCAGAAATCCAGGGTTGGTTAGCCCTAAATGATGATGTTAATAATGTAAGTAAAAAAGCCCTGGATTTTAAAATCAAAAGTCAGTGCTGATATGGTCTGGAAGCAGCAGAGCTCTGCTTGTACATGTCCTGGGCCACAGAGACTTGGCATTTCCCAGCTTTTAAAATATGATTTCTGGAGGTTTAGGAAATGGAATATCAGTCTTCAGGCTTTTAGAGACTCTTCTGTGAAAGAAAAGTGTTTAAGTTGTGTTTTCCTTTTGTGCCTCTGCCCCTCCTGCCAGCCCTCCAGTTCTGAGGAGACCCCAGTGGATTTCTGAGCAACTCCAACAGCAAGAAACTTCTACGGTCTGCTATTCAGAGGGTCTGAGCAAAGGCTGATCCAGCCAAGGCAGTGTTGGGGTTTCTTCTCCAAACCATGGACTGGGGTAACTCAGGAGGAGGAGCTGACAGGCTGATCCCATCCTGCCAACATAAGGGCTTTGGTAACTGAATTGTTTTTAATTCAAGCTCTTAGAAGGGGGATTAGCATTAACCTTTAACTTGGTGGGTGTAGATGTTTCAAGCTGGTAGCTTGTCTAGTGTCCTTTTTATTTATTGGGCAAAGCATTTTGAGTTTTACTGAACCACTGTGGGAAAACATGGATTCAGTGTAACCCCAAAAGAAGTGGTTGGGCACTGCCCAGGCTCCCCAGGGAATGGACACGGCCCTGAGGCTGCCAGAGCTCCAGGAGCATTTGGACAGCGCTGCCAGGGATGCCCAGGGTGGGATTGTTGGGGTGTCTGGGCAGGGCCAGGGGTTGGACTGGATGATCCCTGTGGGTGTCTCCCAGCTCAGGATATTCCATGCTTCCATAACAAATTGCCAGGTTGTAATATCTACTCTTGCTTCATGTTGTCTTTCTGTGAGGGTGCAGCCGTGTGTTGGGAGGGTGAGAGGGAAGAAGGGACACCTGGGAGATATTTTACCCTCATGGAAAGGAGGTGGGGGTGTGGGCACACGGACATGTGTAAGAGTGAATGAGTGGCCATTATGGATCTCTTGTAACTCTGATGGGCAAAGGGTCTTCTGTCAAACTTCAAGGGGAGTTCCAGACACTGATCAAGGACAGTCTGTGTCTCTGAATTTCCCTTCTAACCCGTTCCTCCTGACTCGTTAATCCACAGTAATTTAAATTTATGTCCTGTGCCTTCAAAAATGATTTTCAGCCCCTGTTCTTTGGGCATCTCTTGCCGTCTGCCATGTGAAACATTCCAGCTTGATTTCATTTGGTGGAACATTCCTTTTGCTGTTCCATGCTCTCTCCCTGGCAGAAGTGACCTGCCCCAGCAGCACAGGCAGCAGCACGTTTTTACACGTCTGCTATTGTCTCCCTGCCTGCAAGAAGCCGGGGAGCTGCAGATCCATGGCACTGCTCCGGTAGCGTGTTGGCAGGCACATGAAGCAGATTCTCCAGTCACCCTTAACGCCAACAATGAGATTTATTATCTCCATTGCTCTTAGGGAAATTAGCCCAGGGAATTAATTTATGGTGTTTTGAAATGCTGTTGTCTTATCGAGTGACTGCTTGCTTATAGCCAAACTCCCAGTTACCTTTGGTCACAGGGATTGCGTGTTTAATGTGAGCTTTAACGGGGGCAATTAAAAGGGCACAAGCGAACACACTCACACTCTGGGCCGTTTATGGCATTTGATCCTTGTACAGCAGGAATGACCCCTTCCAGCTCACCTTCTCTCTCAACATTGTATCTGGGAAGGGAGATAAATTCACAGTTAATAAAGATAAGGCTGGAAAACTCCCTTTGTGAACTTGTGAATAGCTCACAAATTGCAGTTCAGTTTGTAACAGCAGGATGCAGCAGTACCTCGTAATTCCATGAGCCAAAAGGAACCACTGGTGTGGGAACAGGAACTGAGAAATGTGAATACCTCAGTCTCACTGTACTGGCCAGCAAGATTTCAAGGGTTAAAATCTTCTGCATTAGCATACTATTGATAAAGTCCTTTCATTTCCCATGGTACACACTGCAATCTTTTGTGATTCTTCAGCATTTCTGGATGTAATGGTGCTCTTGGCAGGCACGGCTCTTGTGGGCACAGTGCTTATCCAAGCATCCGCCATCGTGTTGAAGATGGAGTGGTGACTCTTGCCCTTCTGTCTCCTACATTATTCATATTTGTATTATCATTAATTAATGATTTATGGAGCCCATTTTGCAAAGCACGAGCCCATTTAGGGCAGTATAAAGCCATGTGGATGTAAAACATGCACACACACAGGTGCTCCCCCTGTGCACAGAGGCAGCCACCTTTGGGATGGACATGGGCAACAGTTATAAAAATGTACAAAAACTATATAGCCAGAGGGCAGAGGGTCCTGTATCCCAAGGAGCTGGTGAAGGATAACTAAAATGTAATTATTCTGAA
The DNA here is from genome assembly GCA_013397935.1 of Dasyornis broadbenti. Classification (NCBI taxonomy): domain Eukaryota; kingdom Metazoa; phylum Chordata; class Aves; order Passeriformes; family Dasyornithidae; genus Dasyornis; species Dasyornis broadbenti. The sequence continues at coordinate 371,976 of VZRN01000336.1, read as the reverse complement.
CTGTATTTAAACATCAGCTTCTCTGGCAGAGCACTAGAGTGCTTGTTGTAGTTTGACTCAGTCTCTTTGCTGCTCAAAGTAGCACAGCCTCAAGAGGATATTCCCCCTTGAGGGAGCTCCATCTCCAGTACCTGGCCAGGATGTCGAGAGGGTTATTTCATCATGGTAATGGAGATAGATGTGCACGATACAGTGCTTTTCTCCTCTGAAATCAGACACCCCCAGTTAAACAGCTATCTTGGGGTTTTCTATCAAACCACACATCTAGGAGTCCCCAAAGGGCTTGTTTTCCCAACAGTTCCTGCAATGCCTCAGCGTTCCTCTCCTTTCATCCCAACTCACATGTACAGTTCTTTGGTTGGAAGGGTTCTCCAGGAGCTCCTCTTGAACTTGCTTTTTCTTGTGATGACAGCTGGTTGGATCTGTTTGATATGCCAAGTCTGTCTTCTTGAGGATTTTGTGTTAACCTGTCACTATCACGTGATGGCATTAGATCTAAAATCCAGCTGATGATCAAAAGCATATGGTGTGAGAAGCTCTGAGGGGGGGGTGACGGTGCTCACTTGTTCTTCATCCAAACAAGTTCTATCTGTGTCATTTTGGAGCTGGACAAAATGTCCTGGGCAGTCTTTTTGCCGTAACCTTTGAGGTCTTCGTGTATCGGGTGTAAGGATAAACATCCTCACCTGTATTTAAACCTCCATCTTCCTCTCTCAGTCGGATAGTGTAGTGACAATAGTGTGGGGGTTTTGATGTTTGTTTTGATTTTGTGGTGTGGACCACTCATACAAGCTTGGCTCATGATGGAATCACTGGCAGTCACTGGCATATCACACACAGGTTACATCAGTGCAGCTGAAAGCTCTCTCTGTAGTTATGCCACACAGGTTTACCTCCATGCCCATAAAACCACATCCACCAGGGACCTCATCAATGCAAATACACTCAAGAGCAGCTAATGAGGATTTTAATTTAGCTTTAAATGCCTTTGGTGCTGGGTAGGCCTTTACAGCACCAGGCGGGGAAATCTCCGAAGCTCTGGCGGCTTTCACCGTAAATGTCACCGCACTGTATTTATTATTTGTTTTAGCTGCGTTTCTAATGACCAAAAAGCTCATTTCTCAGATTACACCGATGCTGTGTGTTACTTCCCAGCACCTTGGTTTGTTTAAACACAGTGCAAAATGCAGGAGTTGGCCAGAAATAATTTTCCCTTATGGGACCAAACGTGCAAGTGGGGGAGAACTGACAAAACATCTCCGGAAAGACTTCGAGGGAGACCCTGGGAAGGTCCTGACTTCACTGGGTGACAGGATTTTATGGAGGTGTGTGCTGAGGTGTTACAGATACCTGTGATCCTCTATCAGCATGAATCCTTGGGAGGACTTTCCCCAGGGTTACTCGATAAAGAACATTTTGCTGTATGTAGTTGAGCCAAACTTGTAAGATTAAGGTTTGTCTTGCCAATGTTTTATAACTGCCCAGACGTTTGCAGGCAACGATTACTTATTAATGCTGCTGTTATATTGAGTGTCACCTTTCCTTCTAATTCCTTCAATCCTCAGTGAGTCATTATAGACTTCAGAGCTGACTTCAACCTTTCTCGAGGCCTGTGTTTGCCAGACCCTATCAATGGGAGATTTATTGCCCTGAGGTGGTATTTTCCAGCCTTGGTCCAGAACCAATCTCGTTTATGACAGGGTAGGGGCAGAGTTTTCAGAGGCTCACAGTATTGGTGCTTGTTTGAGGTTTGAGGCACCTGTCTTAGGGTGTTACGTGCTCCCATTATGAGGTAGTTCTGGTGCTGCTCCTCCTCTTCTTTTTCCCTTTACTTTTTTTGATTTTCTCTCACTTGCTACTTTCTCTCACACTCTTTTGAGAGTCCCTTTTGCACCATCTTTTCCAGCTGATCTCCTACCCTTGGAGTGCCCAGAAATTCCAGCTTGTCTTCACCTTTTCTCCCTCTACAGTCCTCTCCTTCCACAGCCTCTGCCTCTTGCCATTTTCCACAGTCCCGAGTTTTTGTGACGCCATTTTTCCTGCATGGAAAATTTATATCTGGTCCTATTCTGGGAGCTAGCAAAAAACAATCTGAGTCACCAGCTGGTTGTGCTTTATAGTATCCCATGTGATACGTAACTTCTTTAAATCTGGGGGAGAAAACCAAGATCCCCAAATCCCTTTTCCACAGACCCTGAGATGCTGGGCTGTTCCATCCCATGTCAACTCTCAGTCCCGCAGTAGCAGGACACAAAGTGTTGGGCAAAGGGGCCTGATGGGCTGCTGGGATCTCTCTGACTGCTTCAGGATTTGTAGTGCAAGCTTCTAGGAGTTTGTTTGCACAGCTGGAAACCTGCTGTAGCCAACATGATCCCTCCATTTATAATGTCCTACTGCCTGACATGTTTGGTAGCTTTGGTGAGGTGCCTCTCAGATCTCACACCAGGGCCTGGCCTTGCTGACAAAAACCCACCATCCCTTCAGCTTTGGGGCCAACCTCAGCAGAGACTAAGGATTAGCTTTGCATAAGCTGTAAGTACAGATAAAATGAGGTGAAAGTCCTCTTTCTGGCTTTTTTTAATAGAGTTTGCAACACCTGCCTGCCCAATCCTGACAGGTTTAAGTGTCCAGTAACCATGAGAAATATCCTTCTGTGTATACATTCAGGCACTATTAAAAGCCCACTACTGTGAGCCTGTGCTCCAAATCCCAGCTTTCTCAGCTGTTTAAGGCCTGGCTCCTGCACCCGAGACACTTCAGTGCTTGACAGCTGCTCTGTGGCCTATATACAAAACGAGTCAGAAATCTCAGTTTGATCATTCCAGGACTCGCAAGTGCATCACAGAATCACTCTCACAGCCTGACAGCCTGGAAGGACACGCTGTAGATCTGGAGTCGGATGAATTCCTCTTGGAGTTTTGGAATCAGGCCTGCAACGCCAGGCTGAGGTGGAGAACCAGAGACTTGGCAGGGAAAGCTTTCCCTTCCCAGTCATGTGCGTTGTGTTTGAAGCCTGAAATGAAAGCAAGTTTTTCCAGCCCTTTAAAACTTGAGGCAATCTGTCCCTCTGTCCCACCTTCCACCATGAAATAGTTTCCTTCCTACCACCTGTCTGAGCCTGACACAGGAGTCTGTGTGTTGGCCTGTCTGGGGACGCACGGTGGGCTGGCAGGAGCCACCCCTCAATACCTCAGCACTTAACACTTCAGCTCTCAGTGAGCGCAGCTGCTTTGCTCCACGCCTCATAAAGCCCTGAACAAACTTTTACACATTTGCGCTGAGAGATGGGATAGATACTCGTTATCCGCCTGCCCGGCAGCGCAGCGCAGCGCAGCCCGGCGATTGCGGCGGGTGAGCAATGAGGAGCAGCGTGAACGCAGATAGGGCTGGGCTGGGCACTGTGGCAACCAGCAGCTCATTGCAGCTCTGCTGGCGCCGGCGGGGCTGGCCCGGGTGGCTCGGTGGCCGCTCAGATGGCTCCTCACCCGCTCAGCAGTGAGTAAACAACACCCAACGTGACACCCAGTGCCAGCCCTCGCTGTCACCTGCCCTCCTTTATGGGGGAAGGTGAACTTTCACCTCGCCTGTGTTTGCCAGGTCTCCCTCTTTTATTTGCCCTGTCAAAACCAAAGCAAGGGAAGAGTGGTTCGGGAGTGTTCCTCCTCCCAAGCTGGGTGTCCTCCCCGAAATGTTTCACGTGGTGGTTTCCAAGCTGTTCAGGAGCATCTGCCTGGGTGCTGGCTTCTCAAGGGTCTGTGCAGAAGGACCAACGCTCCTCAGAAAACCAGAACCTGTGGTACCAGATGTGTAAGCAGAGACAATTCAGTTGAAGTTGGAGGTTGTCTTTGCCAATCCAGCTGTTAGAACTGTGGTTCTAAGTCAAGTCAAGTATCTTGCAGCTCAGTAACCACAGGGAGATGAGAAACAAGGGGCCGTAATATCTCAAGTTGTTGTGTTCCATTTCTTTCGTGTGTTGTGATTTCAAGATGTACAGGCAGTTAATGGCAGATCTGGAAGCAGAACTGGGTTGTCTGATCTTGTGGGAATATATCTAAAGATCATCATTAGATGACTGAATTCTCTATTTCTTTGACAACCTTTTCTTGAAAGTCATCTCTTCAATTAAAACACCACACTTTAAATTTTTAATGCTAATTAAGATCTCGCTTTTTACAGTTTCAGGAACCGTCTTTTAATATTCTCAACTGATACACATTCAGGGTTAAGGTTAGTGAAGAGATTGAAATCAAGAAGGAATTGTCCTCAGAAAGAACGAAGAATCTCCTAGCAGTAATGAAATGAGAGATGCTCAGACAGAGGGGCCGCGGGGGTGTGGTCCGAGTCCCTGGAAATGCAAAAGCTTCTTGTGCAACCTGGGAAAGCTTGGCTCTCATTCTGACCGGTTATCAAACATTCCTTCATCCCAGGGGTGTTACTGCGTGACAATACTGCAGGAGATAGAAATGACACATGATTCAAAAGAAAAGCAATGCTTAACTCAGAGACCAATTGCCCTTCCCCTTGTCGTAGGAAGTGCTTTACTAAATGGGGTTTCTAAATATACTTTCTGATTTCTCTGTAGACTCTAGATAATCTTTATTCTCAGGAATTCTGAATAGATCTGAGATACTGAGTTCTGACAATCTTCAGTAAGTAGCAATGCTCCATTAGCTAATTGCTCAGTGACAGTGACCTTTCTGAGTTAGTCCACATGACAACCACATAAATGCCACCCTACTGCTTCCTGATTAACTTCATAAACCATTTGCTGTCGAGCTTTAGTCCTCAGCTAACAGCACCTTTGGCTTCACGTGACTGTGAGTGTCAGGGCTGCTCCAGGACACAAGCTTTGCTTGTTTAGAGTCCACAGGGAATGTCAGCCTCCTTTACAGGAAACACCTGAGGAAATTCTTCAGGGAACCCAATCAACACCACACGGTTCACTGTTCCAGCAGTGGTGTGTTCCTGAGCACCCTGCTCACGACCTGGCAATGGAGCAGCTTGTTCTGTGTGTAGATATGAGATCAAAGAGTGATGAGCAGAAGAGGAAACATGGGATGGAGCATCTGGCCTTGGCCTGAGCTGTGTTGCTTTGCTGGCCTGGTGTTGTGTCAGGAGCAGGGTGGCCTAAGGCAGGCGAGCAGAGGTGCCTGGCAGTGTGGGAGCTGTGCTGCTCCTCTGCTGCAAGCAGGTCCAAGTCTCAGGGGTTTTCAGTGCACGGGCAGTGCTGTGAAGGGCTCTGCAGGGGCTCACACCTACCCCTACCCTTCATGCATCTGTGATTTGAAGTGGTAAGAGTTTTCCATTGGCAGATACTGGTGTCTAATCATGGATCTTTGAGGAGAGAATATAAACACAGGACAGTTATAATTGGTGCATCCTCCCTCCCCCTACTTGCTCCTGGTAGCCAAGGCATCGGAAGAGTTCAAAGTCCTGTGCTTAAATGCATGCAGCAATGGCATAAATAATGGAAAATTAATTTAATCAAACTAGGCCTTGTTTTGAGGGTAGTTGATGCTCCAGGTCTTTTGAGAGTTTTCCATCTTCTTTAAACCATTGTGTTTCCCTTTTAACAGCATCTCAAATAAACTTCTTTTTTTTAAATTATTTTCTTTCTATTTTTATTTTTGCTGTGCTTGGGACTCTACTTAAGAGAGCTGATTTATGCCTAGGCCAAATAGGCAAGCTGTGGGATAACATCTCCAAGGTTTGATATCCTTCACTGCTGTAGCTTAGTTAAAGATCTGGGGCCATGTTGTGGAGTCATGATTTAACCCACGAGCTGTGGGTGAGAGTTTAAACACCATTTAGTGCCTCAGCCCTTTGCTTCTGATCTGAAGATAACGAGGAGGTTAAATAACTGCAGCCAATGTGGATGGAGATCACAACCGTGGCTTATGTGGGTGTGGCCCATAAACTTTTATGATAGCCTGAGATAGTACTGAGAGGGTTGTGGCTATCTTGTCTTGGATCTTCAAGGATCTGCATTTCATAGGGAGAGACTGAGTTACAAGGGGCTGTGTTGCAAAAGTCCTTAATAATCCTGGGTTTATGCAGAGCATTGGTGCTGGCTGTGGGCTTGGCTTTTGGATCTGTGGAGGTTTCAGTGGAGCCAGGAGGAAAATGAATCTGACACCCTTAGAAGAAAAGAAATTCTCCCTGTTCCTGGTCTCACACTGTGCTCGTTATCGCACGGGCTGTGATGTCCTGTTCACTGCGTCAGCCCCTGGAGGATCTGTCTCTCAGGTGACAAAGCCCAAGGAAGAATTAAGGATGCAGGCTGCAGAGCCTGATGCAAGTTTAGCTTCAGCAAGCATTGAATCCAAATGAATTCTCACCCTTAGAGAGGGTGGGAAAAAGAGTGGCTCAGCAGAGGTTTTGGTGAGGAAAGAAAGTACAGTTTAAGTGAGCAAATTTCCTGTTGTTTCTCTTTTAATGTCTTCCACTTCTGCTGGTTTTTTAGGACCCCTCTTTAGTCTGGTCTTGTTCTAGTTCCTGCAAAGAGCAGTTTTGCCTGCCCAGTGTAAAGCATGGTTTAAGTCCTGACAACCAGATTTTTAAGACTGCTTAATTAGATGTTCTCTTCTCACCCTGCAGCAAAGGAAGCTGCTGGTGCCATCGTAAAGGCTGCTTGGGAGGAGATGCCATCCCAGCCACAAGAGAAGCATTGCTGCCCATACCGGGGCCTTTTCCCATGGTTTTGGATGTGTCCTGTGTCAGGCATTTGCACAGAGCAGAGGTTGCCTCAGTGGATTGGCTGTGCCTGTGTTTCCTTACACGCTTGTGCAGTGTTTCTCCACACTCGGCACTCGGAATTGTTTGAAATTTGGTGACACCTGATTTATGGTGAGATGTATAATGGTGTAACCAAGGGCAACACAGGCTCTGGGATATGAGCCTGGTGCTGTTCCCTCTGAAGTTAGGAATAATAATCCTGATGACTGGTTGAAAAAAAGCCTGCAACTGTTCCACCACCCCAGAGCCCTTTCCTCCTGGCAACATTTCTGTGGACTTCAGTGCAGAGAAATTACGCTCTCTATCTCTTTGCCCTTTTATTCTCCTGGGTTCTTTCTCTTTTACTTCCTATGCCTCATTTGTTCCACTGTTCTGAATCATAAATAGTTCTGGTAGTAAAACACATCTACCGAGGCTTGTATGGGCTGTTCATGTAGTTCTTGTTCCTTTGATGTATTCTTTGAATCCGTTATGTCTTACTCTGAGCCTGAAGAGATGTGACAAGACAAGTAATGCAGCTGGTAAATATTTCAGCATCCCACTTGGAGCACTTGAGAGCAGTCTGGTAATGTTCTCAGTGTCACTGAGTTATTTTCACATGGATAATGCAGTGTCTTCACTGCTCCAAAGGATCTGATGTCTCTCATATTTTGATGTCAACTCTCTGATGTCAACTCAGATTTTGGGTGAGGAACACTTGAATCTCTGTCCCTGAATTTTTTGCATGTCTGGTCCCGGGGTCCTGTGTTGCTGCTGAGGGAAGTGCAGATAAATGGTGCTGCATTGCCCCGAGGAAGTTCGCCTGCCTCGCACCAGACATGGCCCAAGGTTTTGGTCACAGCTTATGAAGCCTTACACTTGACTGAGTTTTGGGTAGGACCAGTGCAGTGTGGGGCTCCCGTTCTGCTGCAGCCTTTGCTGCACAAACCTAAATTTCAGTCCCTCCATTCAGTTGAAGCAGCGATGCTGAATGTCTTGCTGGTCTTGTGAATCATTTCCAGATTCACACTTCCTGCCCAAGGTGTTTTCAGGTGATGCAGCCTCCCCAGGCTTGGTGGGGCAGGATGGAGCTGCAGCCATGATTCTGTCAGTGGTGGCCTCGGGAAGAGCGTGGCTCTGTCACAGCATCACAGATAAGTGACAACAGTAGGCGAGGTCTGAACCTGAGCCTGATCTGCTGCTCTAAAGCCATTCCAGCTTAACTTCACTGAAGACTGAATCAGCCATTCCGTGGTGATACTCCTGGGCTTCCACAATGTTCTGAAATGTTTCTGCAGATTTAACAGAAATGGAATGAGCAAGCTCTTCAGTTCAAGGCTAATAGATAAATATGTGGATGACCTGGAGAAATAAATGGGCACTGTTCTTCCTCCTAGAGATTTAAAAATGCCTCTGTAGAATAATTTAGCAAGAACATAAATAAGAGATAAATGACAGGAACATGAATCCATACTATAGTTTTTGCACTTGGCAAGTTTGTGCTTTACCATCTCTTTCTGTGTGTCTTTGCTGCTGCTGTACTGAACAATGGCACTGAATAGCGCGGTGATCATGGATATTATTTTCAGTGTTCTTAAGGTGCAGCTCTTAGTGCCGAGGTGACAGAGGGATCCACACAGTCAGAGTCTGCTCTTACCTGTGGAAAGCTCTGATTTGCAGCCATCAGCTGCCCCTACAAACCTGGGGCAAGTGTGGGCAAAATGTCTCTTCATTGGCTTAAATCACACCACGATATGAAGTTACTGCAATAGCAACTAGAAGTCATAACTAATATCAAGTCCCTGTTCTGTGCACCTAGAATGAGTAATGGCCTCAAAAATGGAAAAAGTACACTTTGAAAAGAGAAAAGTAAGATTCTTGCTGCCATTTCACAGATAGGAAGCCTGAAGAGCAGTCAGCTGTGTCTTGATGTCACAAGGGTTGTGTGACAGAGCTGAAATCGGTCTCCACGTCCAGGTTAAGGCCTTAATGCTGTGGGTTTCTCCTCTTCTGGCTCATTCCTTGTCAGAACTGCTGGTGTCTTACACAGCACTCCAGCCTAGCCCAGGCTGTCTCTCGTTTGACTCTTTCTGACAGAATGCTCTGTGCTACTTTTAAAAGCCTCCCGGGCTTGGAGCCTTTGGAAGCTCATCCCTCCTGGAGGCTGGCGCTGACAGCTCTGCTGGTTCCTACTGGCGCTGCTTGGGGGAGTTGCAGAGGGCTGGAAATGGGGTGTAACTGATCTGAAATGAGGGCATGGTCCTGTGATTCGCACGCTGGGGGCCAGAGGAAAAGGGCTGGAGTCAGAATTCCCACTCTGGTGTGTCTCCTGCTCCTCACTTTTCTTCTGTCCGCTCTGTTGGGACATCAGAGGCAGCTGCTTGTTGTCAGTGTTCACTTACTGAGATGTGATGGGCACATCAAGTCAGGACAGGATTTTCCCTCAGGGCAGAAAGCCTTTAGTAGGAAAGGTGGAATTTTAAGGGTTCTGGACTGAAAAGAAAGAAAGAAAGAAAGAAAAGAAAAGCCAAAAAATTCCTACCTGAGTGACTGAGAAATGGAAATCTGGTTAGAGAAGGCACGCTCTGGGCTGGGGAGATTCTTCACGTGCTTCTGAAATCACATTTCCTTGGAGACTGGGGCAGATGCTGTGACATTGAATTTCATTTTCCTTTACATTTGTGCACCAAAAATAAACCCTGCCTAAGTCATTCAGTGTCTTCATGATGGTTTAGAAGCCGTCAGGATGACAACAGCTACTGGTCAGAATTGTCAGAATCAAGCCTCATTATCACAGCTTGCAGTACTTGACCCGGTGCCCTGGCCAGGAGGAGACATTCAATAGGGTGCCAGATTCCCTTGGAATTAGGATCTTGCATATGGAACTTGTGCTTCCTGGAGAGATGCTCTCCCTACTCACAGATTTCATCAGGGGAATACTGGTACGAAGGTAAAGCAGATGGGGAGCTGGGCTCCTCCAGTCCTCTGTTCCAAAGGCTTTAAGGAGTAATCAGGGTTACAGAGAATATTCCCTCTCTGTGGGAAGGTTCAAATGAATGAAGGGTGTGCTTTGCAGAGAAGCTCCACACCAGTATTTTTACAGATAGAAAAAGGCTGATTTGCAGCATGGCTTAGTTTGAGCCTCGTGTCCATGGTCAGTTCCTGCCTTCCTTGTTCTCTTTCTTCCCTTCTTTCATCCATCTGCCCATCCCCTCTTGCTAAATCTGATCGAGAACTGAGACAACATCTTGGTATGTGTTTCCTCCAAAATGCTTGTCCATTTTTTCCATTGAAATCAGATTTGTTACCAAGTTTTCAGTTAAAACTGCAGCTTGTCCTTTAGAAGCGCTCAGCCCTCTAAATTGGGAGTCAAATTTTGAAAATACTCGTAGGAAGGCAGAACAGATGTCACAAAACTTTGGACTTTCATATATAAATATTTTATCAAGGTCTTCAGAGTTGTCCAGATGTAATCAGATCTTGTGGGTTTGAGAATCCTGAATATTTCTGTGGGAAAATTCTTCATTTTCTATGCATGCTAGGCTTCCAGCAGCACAAAAAGGAGCTAGAAATGTATTGTTTTAAAAATACTGGCATATCTAGATTTTTATCAAGTATCCATAAAAAGAAGAGGGTTTGGCCTAAAATCTGTAGACAGAGAAGATAAATCTTGTATCAGTGCACAGCTTTAAAAAAAGTCATTATTTTTAGTCAGACATACAAATACTTGCATTTTTATTTTTATGGGTTTGTTTTGGTTGTTTTCTTTTTACATCAAAAAATAAACTATAGACAAGCATGGGAAACAATAAATCTGGGTGTGTCAGTAGTAAATGCTCTAACAAGTTCCCATTGCACGGTGGCATGAAATTCCTCTGGGAACATATATTTTTATATACATGTCAGAGGTCTAAAAATACGTTACTAGAATAAACCATAGTGTTAGAAAAGAGGAAGAGGATTTTCCAGTTTGTTTTATTGTTTTGTAAATGAGAATTTGTAATCTGAACGGAGAAATATTTTTTTGCAAAACCTGTGACAGAAGATGAACCAGCTCAGACTGAGATAAGTGCAACTCAGACCGTGGGACTGATCCATGAGGAAATGCTTTGTGTTCCTCTGGAAATGACTTTGCATCTGCTTTAGCCAGAGCTGGGGCAAACCCAGCAGTCCCGAGGGTTGTTTCCCCTCCAGTCCAGGCAGGAGATGATGGATCATGGAATGGTTTGGTGTCTGCTCTGCCAGCAGTGCCTGGGTGGTTGTGCCCGGAAGGGTGAGACAGGATCAGAATTTCAGTGAGAGGACATGGATGTTTAGCCCTTTGCACCTCTGGCTTTGGAAGCTTTTCCAGAGGTGCTGCACATGGGGCTGCTCCCCCAGGCTGGGAATGGGGCTCAGAGCCTGGGAAGCAGGAGCTGCTGTGCTGCTTTTACAGCTGCCAGGGCCCAGTCTCCCTGCATTGGTCACCAGAGCGTTTGGAGAATCCTGCAGCTCCATCAGCCCCACTCCAGAGCCCTGGCCACAGGTCCTGAGCTTTGGGAATCCCCTGTGTCCCTCCTGGCCTTGTTCCCAGCAGGATGGCCCTGGTGTGCCTGTGCTGAGGTTCCCATGCCAGGGCAGTGCCTCTGAAGCTGCTGGGATGGCATTTGGGCAAGGGGACAGCAGCTCCCTGCTCTGCTTCCAGTGGAAAACAGGAACCGGGCAGGGTGATGCCTCCTGTCCGTGCCAGACTGAGGGCAAGCGGCTCTCTTATTCACACCAGCTCTAACCTTGCCTTTGAAATTTGTGTTTCCTTGAGCTGCAGCAGTGCTGGGAGGCTCCATCTGAACAAGGAGCATGTTGGGGGCCGAGTACAGATCCCCCCACATGTGGGTGCTCACAGACACACAACCCTCAGTGATGTCAGGAGAAACGGCCAGTCCTCTGCACCTCTGCAAAACTGCTCTTTATCAGCTGTGGGTGAATGCAAGACTGCTTTGGAAACAGATTGTCTGTCTTATTTGTAATGGCCTAATCAGGCAGATCAAGAGAGCCTTTTTACTTGTGTTTTCTAATCAGAACATACCACAAAGTCTGTTTGCTTAGCTCTTAAACCTCTGCTGTCCAAACAGAACACACGGCATCTTTGCAATGCAAAGGTGAAGTCCTCAAGCCCTGTCTTCAGAGGGAGAGCTGAGGAAGGTTTAGAAAATGAAGTGTCATTGTGCTGCAGTCCATCAGCTGGAAGTGCTGGCGCTGCCCTCGCACTTGGAGGTGGATCTGGCTTCTCTCTTAGCCAATGCTGGCCTGCAGGAGATGGGGTGTGCAGTGCTGGGTGACCCCAGCTCCTCCTGAACAGCCCAGAGGCAAATGATGCCTTGGGAGACTCGTGCGACCTCGGGTACGGTAGGGAATGTTCCCATCAGACGGAGGAACAGTCACCGGCTTCCCTGAGCATGGACCCTGCTTTAGCTTGAGCTTGTTGTCATGGGTGGAGTCAGTTCCTTCTAATTTTGTCTTCTTTCTACATATTCTGGCAATGAACCTGCTTTTCAAGAAACTAGACTGGAACAGGCCAGCCGTTTTTTGGTTTTTTGTTGTTTTTTTTTTTTGTCAAGAAATGGACAGAATAGACTGTGTGCGTGAAGAAGAGGCAAGTACTCAATTACCTTTCAGTTATACACAAACATGTCCGTGGTGTATAAACAGCATGAAGAGTTAAGCCCTCCTTAGTCTTTCTCCTTCTTCTCTTGTACAGTGACTGAGTGATGACTGTGGTGACTCCCCTCAAACAAACACCTCTCCCCCCTCCACTCCTGTGCAGAGATTCTTCTCCTTCCCTTTCTTTTTTTGCCAAGATAAACTCTGTGTGTAAATTGGATGAGCACTGAGTACATTAAGGGGAGGGGGTGGAACAAAAATAAGACCCTAATTAATAGTTTTGTAGCTGAGGGAATGAGAGGAGAGTAATTTGAGGAATAACAAGAACAGCTTTTCAGTCTGTTACTTGCTGTGTGTTTGTGCATGTAGTTGTACACTAAAATAATTCCAGCTGTTCTTCCTTCTTTTAATAATGGTTCATTGCTTTCCCGTTGTGGGGCCATATTTGGACAAACATTAACCAGATCAAAGCCTAATGGATAGTTCTGATGGCTCTGATTCAGCAAAGCACTTAAGCACAATGTTTCAGTGGAACTTCAATGGGACATGCTTTGACTTCAGCGAGATATGAGCATTGCTCCAGCCAGTGACAGCAGAAATGCCTGTGTGACTTGGCGTGGGTGTGTGTGCTGTGCTTAAAACTCAAAGGTAAAGCCAGTTCCCATTCTAAAGAAGGAAAATGGAGTGTTCCTCCTGCAAGGTATCACTGTGGGACTGAACGACCCCTTTGCCTTCCTTAATCTTGGCCATTCCCATCGCGGAGTGTTTTAATAGCTGTGCTAGAGCCAGAGGACGTTGTGGAAACCAAGAATTCCAGTCAAAGGGAGGAAGGACAGAGGAATAGCACGAAGGAAGAAGGGGAATGTGCCCATGGAGCAGGGCCTCAGGCTGCTGTAACTGCCAGCAGATCCATCTGCCCCCAGACACTGTCTCTGGCAGTGCCTTACAGCAGATGCTTAGGAAGAGTTTCAAGAAACAGGAGAAGTGCTGGAGACTCCCTTCCCTGGTGGGAGTCAGTGGCCTGGGGACACGCTGAGCTCCACGTGGACTGTGATGGTTTTTCTCTGTCAGGAACCAGCGAGGGTCCCTTCAGCCTTCCTGGTGCTAGAACGATTTCAGAGGAGAGACTTTCACTGTTGAGCAAGACACGAGGAAAAGAGGCTGACGTTATTTTTGCTGAAATCCTCCCATTGATTCCTCTTTCTTGATGGCATAAAATCTTAAGAGTATAATTTTCTTGTCTCATCCAGGCCATTAAAGTGTAATAAATTATGGCAGCTTCTAGGACTTAAGATACTTTTTATTTTTAGTGGCTGGGCTACACTGCCTTGGAAACACTTGGAATTCCCCTTTGTGATTGTCTGGGAGTTATTTATAGTAAGTCCTTACTCTGATGGCAGAGTCTACATCACAGAACTGCTGATTTGAAGGGGGTGTAGTTTCATTTAGAAGTTTTGCTCGCTGTGTTTGCCATTTCATGTTTCTGGTTTTTAAGGCGCTGTCACGAGTGAACAGAAGCAGTTTGTGGCACATTGCCACCACACACAGGGCAGGCTTGCTTTGCTTGGAGCACTCCCTCTGGTACAGCTTCCTGATGGGAACATCATTATCAGCATGGCCACGTGTATTGGGCCTCTGATGGGCCAGACTGTCCTGAGGAATGGGGTGAAAGCCTGGAGGAAATGGAGACATCGGGGGAGGAGAGGGAGGGGAATTTAATTTCCTTTGCCCTGACATTGATGTTGTTGTAAACTCTCTAAAATGGCACCTTCTGGCTCAGAACTAAGCAGCCACGATGACATGTCTCAGTTTGTCCAGACTGGTTTTCTTGTCCAGTTAAAGTGGGAGAGTCTTATGCCTTTAAAGCTTCCTGGCTCCCAGGAGGAAAATGCCAAACTTGTCAGAGAAAACAAACAGTGGCTGTCCCAGCCTGTGTGTGTTCCGATTAACGAATCCGTGAGGCTATAAAACCTGGGACCCCCTTTCCCAGAGAAAGAGCATACATTAGGAAGCTGTTGACAGTTCCTAAGTCTGACCCCTTGCACAGAGCTGGAGACCTATCAGCAGCTCCAAGGGGCTGTTTGTTCCAGGAGGTCTCGGAGAAGTTTTTGACGCTCCGTAAATGCCAGATGCGTTCTTGTTTTAATCGGTAACGTGGGAGGCCGGAGGGAGAAAAAAGGAGGAGCCGCGGCACAGCTGAGGGTTCCTGTTCTTTTGGCGTAATCGAAACGTGTTTGGAGGCACATTACCTTGGGCTGGGATGTTGTTGGCTCCCTCAGGCTGAGCAGGGCCTGCTTTAGTGGGGAGTTCCTTGCTGGGTTTGCTGCTGTCCCAGAGTGTTGCAGTTGATGGCATTCTGGCTAAAAGGGAAGGAATTGCCAGTGTTGTATTCTGCATTCACTTCCCAAGGAGATGCAAACCCACAGTTCTGACATTTGGACATATAAACCCTGTTTTACAAGAAAAGATGAATTAGGCCCTGGGTTCTTGGTGTATTCCCATGAAAGCAATTATCTCTTCCTTATTTCCCCCTGCCCCTTTTCCTTGTGCTTTTGCCTGTTAGAGAGGCAGCATTTTTCTCTGGCACTGCGGTATTCATCAAACAGAAATGCAAATCCCTCCTGCACTCCTGAGTGGTTTTACACATGGAGTGTTGGTGGAGCATTTCTCTTACGAGGAGAGGCCCAGGGAGCTGGGGCTGTTCAGCCTCAAGAAGAGGTGGCTGAGAGGGGCCCTCAGGCCTGGCTGGCCCTGGCTGCAGGGAGGCTCCGAGCAGGGCCCGGGCTCTGCTGTGGGGGCCCAGCAATGGCACCAGAGCAACAGGCAGGGACTGAGCCCAGGGAGCTCCCCCTGCACAGGAGGCACGACTTCTTCCCTGGGCAGGGCCCAGCCCTGAACAGATTGTCCTGAGAGGCTGTGCAGTCTCCTCCTTGGGAATATTCCAGAGCCCTCTGGACACGATCCTGTGCCCTGTGCTCTGGGATGGCCCTGCTGGAGCAGGGAGGTAGCACCAGGTGACCCATGGTGGTCCCTTCCAGCCTGGCCCATTCTGTGACTCTGAACATTTCCATGAGTTTCAGGTCACTGCTCTGTCCCTGGCTGGCTCCCTGGTGCTCTGTCTGTCTGTCTGTCCCAGGCTGAAGGAGGCAGTTTCAGGCTTTTGCTGCAGTTCCTCCCCAGCCAGCCGTGCCCACAACCCCCAGCCCAGCACAGGGCCAGCAAGGCTGGTCAAACCAGTGGTCTCCCCAGTCCATCTTGTGAGTGAGTCACCCTGCTTTTTGTAATTAGTAATTAAGATAACAAATAGGTGTCAGTGAATAATGCAGAATGTATTGAAGAGCTACAGATACGTGACTCAACACGCTTGAGGCAAATTGCTGCTCTGAACCAAACTTTGCCAAGCCACGGAGAAGTTGAGCAGCAGCCTTGCAGTCGCAGTCCCTCGTGTCCCTCGTGGTCACAGGTGGGTCTCGGTGCTCCACAGCCCAGGCTCTGTGTAGCAGGTGGCCTTTACCCCTGACAGAGCACACACCATTTAGGTCAGTCCCCGGGAGAGCCCCGAGCAGCAATACTGCAATTCACTGTAGCGCTTTTAATTTGCTGGATGAGATCTCTGGTCGCTGGAACACAGGAGTTGTTGTGAATCACAGCAGGATATTCTCTTAAAGAGCCCAGCAGAAGGCTGCTGACAGTGTCCCCGGGCGATGCTAATCCGACATCACATTGGTCATGGCTCCTCGGGTTACCCACGGCCCCGTCGCACAGGAGGCCTGCGAGTGTGGGAATGAGGGACCTCGTGCTGCAGGGACACAGCCAGGGCATTAGGAGGAAGAAAATCTATCCTCTTCCCATCACTTCCTGAAGGGAATGTGTCAGAATGACGCACGTACTCCGGGCTTTATTTGATGAGGGGGCTGAGGGGGAGCGAGAAAGGAATGAGAAGGTCTCAAGGGACGCGTGATTTGGCTTCACCGGGTCACGATGCTCTGCAAGTTCATTCTGAGTTGCTGAAACTGAAGCAGTGGAGAACAGTCCTGGCTGGACCCACATTTGTCATCTTCGTGACTCAGGAAGGCTCTTGTGGATATTTTAGACAGCCCATGGATTATGGTGGGCTTTTCTCAGCCTCGTAAACACGCCTCAGGAATGAGAGGGGAGAATCCAAGGGGTGGTGGCATATGCTGGGACTGTGGACGTTCTCCCAAGGTGCCTCTGGAGTAAAAGCATCCCTTTGCACGCATTCTGCCCTGCCCTAACTTCCAGGCTAAATTGCAGTCTGTGTCTTGTAAGTGCGTGTCCTCTCCAGTCTGATCTAATATTGACACAAGAAATGGAGCTTTAATCTTGGGATGAGATCCTCATGTTCTCTGGTTGTCCATACTCTGAGGGATTCTGTGAACATTCTTGGGAAATGGGAGATCTCATGATCAGAAAACTTTCGGTGCAGTTTGTACTGACCAAAGCACAGTCACTCGTTGGCCCAAATCTCTCCTGTTCTTTTCCCACTCAGGAAATACAGATTTTGGTCAAATTAAGTCTCTCAAACATAGGTGCTGAAATCCATTGGTTAAAGCACAGAGCATGTGCCTTGCTGCCAGTTTTTGAAACTAGTCAGAACATTGGGAGAAAAAAACAGTTTGGTATTTTTGTTTCAAATGAGAAACTTAGGAATTAACTTCAGTGTTATTTTTAAGTGTTTTTCCTTAAGTCAAATTAAATGTTTTGTTTGAGGCCAAAATGTTACGTTGTTCTGTTTTTCAGTTCACTGGAAAAAAAAACCTGAAAAAAATAGTGTTTATTTTGGGCTGCTGCCCAACTAATCTCTCTTCCTTTATTTTTTCTATAATGCAAGCGAAATATAAAATCAGTTATTTATGCATCTCAAGTTTTAGCTTCTGTTTTAACCATCCATCAGATTAACAGATACCGCAGTATAGTAATTTTTTTTACTCTTCAGACGTAGAGCTGTATTTCTGTGCTTGTATGAGTTGCACAGGGAAGGAAGAAAGTCCTGAAATCAGTGGGATGTTGGGGTCTGTTTGCTGAGCTGCTGAGTGATTCTCCAGCTGAATGGAGAGCCTGGTTGAATGAAGGTGTTAACCTTGATCTTAATACCTGCGTGCCCCCCACCATTTGAGGAGTCAGCAAATGATTTGTTTTAGCTCTGGAATGATGGTTTAGTCCAGGTGCTGCTCCTCACAGTAAACTTTGTCTGAGGATAAATGGCAGGAGGCCATTGGTGTCCAAAAAAGAGGATTTGTTTAAAGCAGGAAGGGAAGAATTGAATTAAAATACAAGAAGATCACATAATCTACCACCTCCTGCAACCTCATCTGGTGGCTTAACCTTTGATGCCTACTTTATTTTTCTTCATTTCTGCTGCTGTCCTCAGAATTCTCCCTGTTTTTCCCACAGCTGGAGAGAAAACCCTGCAGTGGAGCTTTGCCCTGTAAAACCACCCTCAGCCCTAATGGGGTTTGCTTGTTATGGGATTATTGTTTCACTCTGTAGCACAATTATTTTTTGTGCTCCTTCCATCAGAACAGCACCCGTGGCTATGCACCCATCACGCAGAGGCTCGAGGTGCTGCTCTGGATGCTGTGCCCAGGTGGGAATGCAGGAACTGACTCAGGTTTAGAGCAGCTTGTTTCCACTCCTCGCTGCATTTATGTGCCACTGCCTGGGCTTGGCCAATCCTCCTCTCTCCCTGTGCCTCGCTTGGCTCAAGTGTCCCTGCTGCAGGAATCTGGGCTCAGCAGCACCTCGGAGCAGGTCTGCAGTTTCAGCGGGTGCCTGTAGGTGCTACCACAATACAAACAATAATCAATCACTGACCGACACCTCCGAGGCTCTCACTGAAACCAAACACAATAAAAAAGCCTCCCCAGGGGCTGAATCTACCAGGCTGTGTAAACGATTTTTTAGTGAAAGTGGTAGAACTCCCATCTCTTGGGACATTTCAAGCTCCTGCAGAAAGCAGGAGCAGTCAGTGCGGTGGGGAAGAAGCAAATGTTGGCAGAAGCGTCAAATAAAGAGGACTTCATTATTCTGGAGGGCCTGTCCAGCAGAGATCCCTCTGAGTGAAGGCACAGTGGCTGACCAGATCTCTCCCAGCTTCTGGCTGCTGCAGGTTCTCACAACCAACAAAGGAGGCAAAGAAGGTCTCAGCCAAAATGGAACACGTGTTTTTAACCTTCCTTACAAACTCTGATCTTTTCCTAGATTAGTTTTAGGTATATTTAGGCCAACTCTTGAACGACTTTGTTCAGGTCATTTGCTCTAGCAAAACACAGGGTAAAGGTGTGCATTGGGAGATGCATTAGGAACTAATTATTGGAGATAATTGCATTAAATCAGCAGCAAAATCTAATGAGAGAGTCTTGGTGAAGCACTGCAGCTCAGTGCAGGGGGAAACAGGGGTAGCTACAGGCAGGAGAGGTTCCACAGAACTTGTGTAACTCAGATTCAATTCTCATTTGTTTTGTTTTTTCAGTTTCCCCCATTCAACAGAAGTTAAATTTTCCAGGCAGGTGAGCGCAGGCAAGAACGGAGTGAAACCACCCCACGGAATGAGACAGGCTCATTCTCTAGCCCAGGATCTGTTCTTGCTGCCCGCACTCATGAGCTGCTGCGAGGCTGCTCCATCCGGGATGGAAACAGTGGCTCCTGCCTCGGAGCCGGTGCTAATCCTTCGAGAGGCATCTTTTCCAGCCAGCCCTGCAGGTGGCACAGCGAGCCTTGTCTTTCCAAGCCACGGGAGCCGTCCCTGGCTTCCCTTCCCATCTCTTCACGGTGCAAAAGCAGCTGCGATGGGGGAGACCTTTCGTACAGAGACAGAGACTGGCGTGATCCGCTGGCTGCTGAAACATCCTGTCTGCTCCCGGCTCTTCCCGGGGCTTTGCTTCACACGGGGACAGACAAACCAAATAATTTTTTTTTTTTCCTTTCCTGCATTAAGATATTTTGGATGCCCTTAAAAGTTGAAAAGGAGAGTATAGCCAACCTCCTAAAAATCAAGGTAACTCTTGAAAGCCTTGGTTGCACACTCCGAATGCATTCTCCGTCAGGCAGGTCTCATCAGAAAATCTCTTCTGAAGCCGCTGGAATCAAATGGAACCGATTTGGGAATTGTGGAAAAGGTGGATAGAAAAGGGCCTTATAGCCTGCAGGGCTGCTGGGAATTCCTGTTATTAGTCCTTATTCTCACTTTGCTTCTCTTCATGGCCTTGGGCAAGTCACTTAACTTCTTAATCTTTGGCTCAGTTTCTCTGCCTGTAAAATAAGATAACTATTACTATCACATACCTGTCTGACAGGATTTTCTCCCCTAGTAATAATTAACATTTGTAAAATGTTCTTTGACTATGTTTATTTTTATTATAATACTTCCAGATTATATTACAATACTGACACTGTTGCTGTTGCAGATTTGAGCTCCTGTACAAGATTACACCGGAAATTAAGTCATTTTTCTAATAAGATATAAAACAACTTGTGGTCGGTGTGGTTAAGCCGAGTTTAAAGCTCGTTTGCAGCATGACAAGAGTGTGAAGTAGCTGAAGCATTGCAGGCAATCTCACCCCAGTGTCTGTGACAAAATGAACTACATGCCCTGAAGATTATCCATGATCTGATCTTACCCCTAACAGAAAGGTTACTTATTTGAAGTATTTGGTGAGTAGAGCTCAAGGTGTGAGGCTTCCTTTGCATTACCAGAAGGTGTAATATGTCCCATCACACTTGGATCTTCAGTGCTGCAGTCCAGGCTGGGTTCTGAGGGACTGCACTGAGGATTTGTGAGGACATCTGCAAGCCTGAAGAATCTTCCTTTTTTTACTACGATCACAAGAATGGCTTGGGTTTGAAGGGATCTTCAAGATCATCTGCTTTCTCAAGCAGGAGTTGCCTAGAAATAACTTCAGTTTCCCCTCCATATGAAGGGAAGGAAATCAGGCTGACACTTTGGCTTTATGAACCTGCTGTTCACCTCCAGCAACTCATCAGCACGAATTCCAAGTCTGATGTTTGTTCATGGACTTTGTGGTTCCAATACCTTTGTCTCTGCCTCTTGGATGATCTGGTATCAAGACTGATCCCTGCCTCTTCTCCCTCCCGCGGATGTCATCTGCATCCATGTAAACTTGTAGTGTCTGTCAAACCCATGGCACAGAGTTCCATTATTTGTCAGTGGTCTGGGTAAAGAAACGCTGCTTTTGCTGTTCTCCTCCACCTGAGTGGGGATTGGGCAGACTTTTGTTTTCACCATTTTGGTGAAGGATGAGGCTGTTTGGGCCTTTCCTGAGCTGAGGGAGCCATGTCCTCATGGCACCCCCAGCTGGGTTCTTGAAGACGATCCAGGAAAGGTGTAAGGCCTTGTAATCCCAAGGCTATTTCTGTGGTGGGGAAAGGCAATAACTCCTTAAATGGCTGCTTCTCTGCTTGCTGTGCTCTTTAGCACCCACACACGAGACCTGTCCTAATACCAGAAAGGAAAGTGTAAGCTAAGCAGGAATCAAATGCAAAGAGGTAGAAAATCAAAAGTGACTCCCTTTAACCTGACAAAGAGGAAATTGTTGACAAAGTTCCAACCTTGATTGAGCAAAAGTTTTTTTTTAACTCATCTTCTCCCCCCTTCCCACCCTCTGCTCCCCTGGAGAGAAGTCTGGATGTAACACTATTGCTAGGACTAGGCCTATGATTAAGTTCTGTTTTTCAAAGGTGATCCCAGCATGATTAAAACCAGGTGGCCCCATGGCGCAGCAAGGGAGCCAGATGTGCTCTGCAACTGGATTGCCATTTCCTAGCCCAGCTGCAAACATTTGATTGTCCACTCGCTCTGGGTATTACAGCCGTGACCTTCTCTCTTCCTTACCTCCCCCGTCTCCTGTGTGCTTCCCCCAGTGACATCTGAGAGCAGAGGGGTCCCCTCAGACTTGTTTGTCACTGTTACAACCTTCCCTTTCTCCCTCCACCTCCCCACTCCCAGCCTGGTTCCGCACTTCCATTACTCACAGATGTTGGAGGGTAGGAGCTGACAGCGTTGGCTTTTCCCTCTCTCTTTCATTTCTTTGGGTTTTTTTTTCCCCTCTCCATGTTCCGGCGTGTGTGCACTGACCCCAAAGCACTCCCAAGTCAACTGGCAGTGTCTGAATCCACTTAGAGGTGAAGGGATAAAGCAATTTTCTTCGAGATGTGGCATAAACTGTTTAGGTTTTGCTGTCTCTGAAGGCCTGTAATGAGAGGGTGGCCCTGTCCCAGAACAAGCCCTGTCTCACCCTGATCTATAAAATTTGGAATAGGTTAATCTTTTCCCCCAGCCAGGGCCTGTCAGCCTGTTTGTGCTGAATTAGGGCTCTAATGCATGGAGGGTGTCAATAATTGCCTACTAAGCCATACTTAAAAAAGAGTCACAATCAATCGTCCCAACATTAGGATGTCATAATGCATCAGTCCTGCATTAGGAAGTTGTAATCCATCAACCTGACATCAGAAGGGACAGTGCATGGTGGGAGCTCAGCTCAGGCCTAGTGCAGGCTGGAACCACTCCACCGGCTTTACATCAGCACTGGATTTGGTCTCAAAGGGTCACTGTTTCGATTTCCCACCTACCCTTTGCAATTTTTTAATGAATTTGATGAATATTGAAATTTCTGGGAAGAGAAATAGCTGATGCTATTTCTAAGAGGCCTGGGACAACAAAGAGTTTGAGTTTCTCATCTCTTTCTGTCTAGCAGAGTAACTATTTTCTTCCTCCAATACATGAATTAAGTTATCCATAATTACTCCTGTCCTGGCTGGTTTCCACTTTCTCTGGAAATGCCTGTTCGTGTTCGTTTGTAGATCACCCCTTGTTTTATTCCATTTTAAGACTCAGCTTCCCCAAATTAAATCTCAGTCTGGTTTGCAGCTCCTTTATAGAGCTTTGTCTGTTGTTTTAAATCTGCAAACTTCCCAGTTGAGGGCAAACCCCCTCAGCTGAGTCACATGCTGCTTCAGTTTTGTGTTTTCCTTCACCTGAGGATGGCAGGTGGCACTGGAATCAAGGTCTGAATCCAGCTCCCTACAGGTGAGGCTGTAGAATTCCCTGGATTCACCGTGGGTGTATTCAGGCCTCATCTTTCAAAGCATGCAGGCAGAATTCCCTGAGAGCTGTCTCAGGTGTGCAGTTCCAGCACAGGCTCCAAGCGCCTGGAAATCACCTCAGCACTTGTCTCCTCTCTTACCAGGCATTGTAATGAGCTAATTAATGTTTCAGTCTTACAGGGTTTGAATGTAAGGAAGAGTCTTTGCTCTGTGTCCTGAGGGAAAAAAAAAAAAGCCCCTAAAAAACCAAGCAAATGAGCCACAAGGAATTCCATGGATCAAATCTTAGCCAAAGGCTGTGGAAAGGCAGCTCCAGGGGAGGCGTGGGCTGGTCACCCACCTCTTGCTCAGTGCCTGTGGGCAGCTGGCGTTTCTCAGCTCCTCTGTCTGCCTGGAGATGCTGAGGTGACAACACAGCCCTCATTTCACTCGTGTCAGCCTTGCTGAGCTGTGGGATGGCTCGTGAGGAGCTGGCTTTGATGGCTGCTGTGCAGCAGCAGTGTGTGTGTCCTGCTGGGTGCTGAGGCCCGGCTGGGTGCTGGGAGCCAGGCAAAATGCAAAAGAAAGGCTCAGCTGCTCCCCCAGAGCAGGAAAAGGGAGAGGATTCACAGGAGATGGAGTCTTGTGGAGTAATAATTGGATTAAAAACGGGATGGCATTTCTTTCTGAGGGTGAGGAGGGAGCAGCCCTCATGATGGAAACATGAGTGCAGGAAAAGGTGGTGTTCGGCCAGTGGCAGCGGGCCAGGTGGAACATCCACAAGGAATGACCACGAGGCCAAACACAGACCTCAGTTCTTGTTTGATACCAATAGTTGGTTACTTTTTTGAAAAACATAATCACAATTGTTGGTTTTCTGTGTGTGTTTCTCAGCTGTTGTTTTGTGTAGTTTCCTGTTTGAGCCCAAGGGTTTGTCACAGGAATCTTTACATTTGCTTGGCTTGAATTTAGTAATTACTAGCTTTGTGTAAAGCAGCTTGTGTGCATAGATGAGAAACTGAATAAATACTGATGGCAATTTTTTTTTTTTTTTTTTTTTGTGTGCAAAGTCAGTTAAGTTTTAACTCCTGTCTGAGATCTTTCAAAACTGCGAGAAGCCATTTGGAATTGGTGTCCAACCCCTCAAAAGATTCATTTGAGTGCCTTGAGACAGGGCTGAGATTGGCAGAGCAGATGATGATGATGATGATGATGATAATATATTCCCAGCATTTACAGTGCAACTCCCTTGCTTTCAACCCCACGTTGAAGGACTCTGTCACCATGACTAAAACCCCGCTTTGGTGGCATCAGCTGAGCAGAGGCTCTGGTGCTGTGTCCCAGAGAAATCCATGGATTCTGGTGTCTCTTCTATTCCCATGCCATCATATTACTTAAATCCTTTCTGGGTGAAACACTGAGATGATCTCAAGAGAAATTCAGCAATTTTGCTTCTGAAAGGTCCATGCTGACAAGGCTCAGCTTAAGGGCTGAGCCTGGGGTCAGTTTTAGGCTTAGCCCCTGGCTTTGGCTGGCTCGGTTAATCCTTTGGGGAGGGTTTCAGCCACTCACCAACAGTGCCAAGAGTGACCACTAAATTCAGCTTTATTGGCTGAATTATCTCTGATGCCATGAGAACACCACTCAAAAGTGACCTTCGTAGTTGTTCTGGTTCTAATTATAATCCAAGCAGTTTTAAACATTCATTTAAATGTCTTCTTAATTGCAACCTAATTTCTTCAATTGTAGCCCATTTGTCAGCTGTTAATCATTTTTTAATTGTGTGGAAAGTTTGAAGGGTTAGTAACAAGTCATTTGTTAGCTAGAGGTCATGAAAAGGGTTATAAAAATTGCTTGGCTAATTTTAAATAATAAATTAGCAAATGGATGTGTTCCTAAATTTTAAGGTGTTTTAATATTTTGCAGTATTTGCAATATTGCAAAATTATTACAGGTCAGAAAGGATGGATGGTATTTCTTGTACAAATATGGATTTTGGATGTGTGTTTAAGTTAAACTCTGTTGCTCTTGCTTCTCAGGAAAACAGTGAATGACAAAATGAAGTTTTTAAATGATGGTTTAATTGGAATTGGATGGAAGTGACCATGAGAATTCTGATGGTAATCTTTTAAGGCATGCACATTATGTGAAAGAAACAAAGGGGAAAGAAAACCAGTGCCTTTTTCAAGGTGTATTTTTGAAAAATAACATCTCTTGACTGTTTCTAATGAAAGCAGCCGTGAGCAGGAGTCAGGGGAAGAAGAAAGGATGTGAAGCTGAAATGAAGCAGTGTTTGGGATCACCTTCGTCACATCCGCGTGTTCCAGTCTGGGGTTTCAGTTCGTGCCTGCCTTGGTCTCCTTCCCGGAGGTGACCTTGTTCTTCACCTCAGGCTCATTCCAACAGGGAGTCTGGGAACGGGGAGCTGCTAGGGGTGTTTTCTTACAGAAAATCAGAGGCTCTCTGCACCTCGGTAGTGTGAGGCTGAGAACAGAGGTGATGTGAAGCCCTGGCTGGAATAAACATCTCAGCAGTTCCTTCTCTTTGGATACAGGATCACGGTGTCAGTCTGAGCACTGGGAGCTTGGGGGAATCCCTGCCATGTTGTAAAAACATTTACAGGAGTAACAAGAGTCTGAACTGTGCTGAAATAGTCCCAAGAGCATCACACTCCCCACACTGCAATAGCTGAAAGCAAAATTCCTCTGTACCTTCCACAGGCTGCAAATAGGCAGAGTGATGGTTACAAGTGGTTGTATTTTCCTACAAGAGTGGGGTATCAGGGAAAGCCAAAATCCTGCACAAAGAGACAGCCTTGCTAAGAATTCTGTCTTATAAAAAGTAGCGGGATTCCTCATTTTCTTCCTCTCCTAAACACCGACATTCCCCAAATCATGACTTTTTCACAACTGGACTGTTCTGTGCAGATGAAATTTTCCATTTATTTCCCTAGTCATTCTCCTTTGCCTCACTTCTCAGCTTAGTATTTTGTAACTTTTGCTCCTGCTAAGAAATCCCACCTTCCTCTGTTCTTGCAGCGGCCTCAGAGACATCTGGGAGGTGATTTAGTGCCGGGTTTCTATCGGAAAGTCCCTCCATTCAGCTGTAATTTAGAGCCATTGCTTAAATCCCCCAGAAAGTTCACTTCTGGGAGCCTCCCTCCTTTGTGCCCAGCCCGGGAAATAGAAATGCATCATCTTCAGAAGAGGTTCCGATCAGCATCTGGGCAGGAGTGAGGATGGTGATTGGAAACTG
This sequence comes from Dasyornis broadbenti, assembly GCA_013397935.1. Classification (NCBI taxonomy): domain Eukaryota; kingdom Metazoa; phylum Chordata; class Aves; order Passeriformes; family Dasyornithidae; genus Dasyornis; species Dasyornis broadbenti. The sequence continues at coordinate 346,305 of VZRN01000336.1, read as the reverse complement.
AGAGCGGCTCTTCGCCATATATCAAGGAGGGATTTAGGATGGATCGTCTTTCCTGATGGGATGGGAAGGGAGCTGCAGGCAGAGCTCACGTATGGAGCGCTCTCGCCGGAAGGAACAGATTACCAGAGGGAAAAACCCTTTACACAATGCCTATGGAGCAGCCCGAGAATGTTTTGTCCTGGTGGGACTCTCTAACCCCAGTGAACGACATCCTTATCCTCTCTTTCCTGCTTTTCCCTCTCCCCACATCTGCCCCCCAGACTGGCAGCGCTGAGAAATTTGTCTCCCCCAAGAAAAGAGGAAGAGAAGAAGTGAAAAAAAAAAATCCCAAGGAAGGGGTAAAGCCCAATTTTCCTGACCCTGGTATCTCACACAAATCACACTACGGGAGGGGCACTTGGAGGCTCTGTGTGGCAGGCACAAGGCCAAATCCAGTCTGAAGTGGGAAACGAGAATTTCACAGCTAGAGGTGGAGCTGATTTTATCAGTTGGAGTGTATTTTATATCTTGCTTTGTATTTGCCAGCATGAAACACTAATTTTTGCCCCTTCTTTTAATTTAAATCACAGAGAAAGGGTGATTTTCAAGTGAAGAGAAAACTTCTCTGACTTCTCTGCACTAACGCTCTGCAGAGGATGGTGATGGAGCTGGAATCCAGCACAGTTTGAGTCAGTTTCTGGAAAAATGGTGCTCATGCCATGAAAAGAGGAGTTTTATCAAAAAAAGAGGACTAGGTGCAGACAGCCATGGAGAAAACCTGTGGTTGGAATGACTTGCATGACATTCCCCCTTCATTTTGCTTGTTTGTTTTTTGAGGTTGACCCACGTTGCTTCTTTATAATGAAAGCCTCTAAGAGTTCTCTGTATTTAGTTTACATTTTTTAAAAAAAGTATATGGCTTGTGTCTTGAAAATATCAGAAATATGAATTTGCTTCTGTTTTCCTGGAAGTGTGGTTGTGTTTGCCTGGGATGCTCTGTGCTCTGGAATCTTAACTGGCAAGACAAGGGAGTTTTTAAGGAAAGTTATTTATGTCTGATATGTTGATATTAATATGTTAACCATTGACCAAAAAAAAAAAAACCAACCCTCAAAAGCAGAAAACACTGAATGTTTGTTGCTAAATTCCTTTACTTCACAAGCACAAGTTCTTCTTGACTTGATGTCACCATTTCAGTGCCAGACAGGGAATTCTGCTTGTGGCAGGAGGGGAAACCCCACAGGAGAGGTCAAGGGGAAGGAGCTCGTTTCTAATACCTGTCATGAGGGGTCATCCCAAGCCTTGCACTGCGGGGAGGGGAAACTTGGGCAGGAATGTATTGATTTCTTCAATTTGCCAAGGGTTCTGTACAGAACATTGCAGGTGCCTTTTAAATGTGTAGAAAAAAAGACATTTCTAACGGGGACTTCAGCTGTATGGAGCAGTGCTCTGATCCAAGAGGTCTGAGCAGCCAAAAATGCCTCTCTTGGCTGCCACCTTTGAACTGTGTGAAGGCGAAATAAAGCCCAAGCCCTTGTGCTGATGTCAATCTGTAAAGCTGCAGCATTTGTGTAGCTCTTAAGCACAGTGCTGATTATATATAAATGGAATGGAATTTAATAACCATCTTCACTTTAAACGTTTTTCTCTGTATGCACAGTTTTCTTCAGGGGGTGATTTTCTTCATCTAACAGAATGCAAAGCTTGATAAAATGACTGGGATTTCTCTGCTGTAGTCTTACCAAGATACCAAAGCAGCTGGCAATGAAATGAACTCACTGCTTGGAAAAGCTGTTTGCTTTTTCATCCTGCTCTGTCTTACTGTGTTTTTGAGACTTATCCTTTGCTGTTTGTTTAAATTTGGGGGTTCCAACCCCCCAGCCTGTCCCTTATTGCATGGATTGAGTTTGCGGATTTGAAATGGAGCCTCCAAAGGAGCGCTGGGGCAGGCTCAGGTGAGGCTGTTATTCCTTGTTCCCCACACTATTTCCAGGGTTTAGGAGTGCCCCAGACTCGGATTTGGCTATGCTAGTAAGGAGAATGGTTTTAAATTTCTGCCTTTATCCTTGCTGATGTGCTTTAAAAGAGTGAGAAAAGGTAATAGACTGAGAAAGGATGAGTGACTCCAGATCACATCTTGGTAGGAATTAATTTCCTACAATTGCTTGAATTAATGTGATCAGTACCCAGGGTCTGTAATGGGCAGGAAACATCCAGAGGGATTAGAGCAGGACTGAGCAGGGTTCTTTTCCAAGGAACCCTTTGTGTAGGAGAACTTTATTAAAGCCTTTATTAATTGTTAGGGACTGCATTGGTTTGGGATTCCTCCACAAAAACTAATATTGGCCTTACCTCAGAGATGGCTCTCTCTGCCCCTCTGCTTAGGGATTGCCATGATTATTTAAGATTTCAGCTCCTTCGTGTGTCCTTGTTCACCCTGTGCCTTCTGCGTGTGTCTGTTAAACAGAGCAGTTTCAGTGGGCAGTGTCAGCAGTGTCCATGCAACCCGTGGAGCTGCACTGTGACCTGAGGGCTGCCCGTGAAGGGCCAGCTTGTGAAATATTGCATCCTGGCTGCCGCTGCTTTCTCCTCCAGGAGCTCCAGGCTGCTTTACACAGGGCTGCTGCTTGAAGAAAAAAAGCCTCTTGCTTCCAGAGGCAGTAAATGCTAAACAGACCAGCGGGTGATGCAGCCCCTTTCTCCCCTGAGCCTTTCCAGGGGAAATTTTCTGGGAATGACTTTAGCAGAGCCTCTTGAAGAGTCATGAAATGCACAGCGATGAGATCACAAGGACTCTCTTTAATAGGATTTCTTTTTTGGGGTCCCAGGAGTAATGTCATGCCAATAATTCACCACTGCAGCTCCCTTTCTGTTTCCTACCAGCAGTAAAGAACCCTCAACAGCTTCCTTTGGAAAAAAGCATCCTGAGTTCAAGGGCCTGATCCAAAATGCACAGCAGTCAGTAAACGCTGATTGCAGTAATCTTGGTACAAATCTGATGCCAAACCTCTTTGACACCAGTAGGTCTCAGGGTTGTGTCTGGTTCAGGTGTCAGTGTGTTTCACCCTTGTCCCTTAGAAAACAGAAACAAAGTAAAAGACCTCAAACCCAGAGCCTCAAGGAATATGATATTTTGAAGGATGGCCTTGGGCCAGATCAGGAAATGTTGAGTTATCCCATCGAATTCAGTAAAGAAAACATATTTATAAATACAGCACTGGCTTTGCATAGAGAATTCATGTAGTAAATGGGGAAATAGAACCATGTTCAAAATAAAAAACATTTCCGGAACTTACTTAACTTCTCTTTCTGGGGGAGAAATAAAATCTAGGGGAGAGGTAAACCTTGGAGCCAGATCTTGCAGGTCATTTGAAGGGAATGTGAATAAAGCAAGTGTTTTCCAGATCGCAGACCCCAGGAAGGACCTGTCCTGAGGGATTTCTGGTTGGAGAATTCAGCTGGACTCTGCAGCCGTCTCTCCCAAGTCCTCCTATAACTGAGCTGCTTCCCAGAGCTCCCAGGCTCTGTCACAGCCCAATGAGAATCTGACCTTTCCCAGGGGACCCTGTGCCTGTCTGTGTGGGTTGGACTCACTGGGTAAGAGAGATCCTTCAGCCATGAGAGGTTTTTGTGAATTTGAGGCAAACCATTGGGAAAAGTGAGATAAAGTGCTTTTTGACACAGTTTGGGCTTTTCCTCTTCTCAGCCTGAATCAGACAATGCCAAACACAGAGAACGGGGTTTTTTGCAGCACTTGAGCATCACGGGGTGATGTCATTTGAAAGCCTTGTTCTCCCAACAGTGGTATTTGGGAGGGCAGGCCAGAACAGTGGGAATTAAATCTCTGTGGTGGTTTTCGGATGCCTGAGCTGTTATGCTGAGGACAAGCGGTGAATGGGCTGGCACTCGTGTTTCCCTGCCCACAGTGCCCGTCCTTCGGCAGCCCCCCGGAGCCTCCTCTTGCCTGTCATCCCTTCAGACAGATCATAGACATCTCCCAGCCCATCCTTCCCTTAGAGGGGATGTTAAGCAGGAACATGGGATTAAAGAAAGTGAAGTTTGCTTGCAGCTGCTCTGTCCTGTCCGTTCCACTCAGCATCAGTGGGATTAAATGCCTTCTTTTGGGTGTCAGGTTCTGTCTGTGCCTAGCACCGAGTTGCCAGCACAGCCCAGTGCCCCGATCACTCTCCCTCCCCAGATTGGTTCCACCTTTGTATCCCTTTCCTACCCCACTGGCTGGTGTCAGCAGCCTATTTGAAGTTGAATGAATTAGCACCAAAGAAATAACTGATAAAAATACACATTAGCGCCCAGCAAACTACAAAGAAGGAATTGACTTCCTGATGGGAGCGTTCAGTACCATCTGGGAACTCTCAGTGTCCAGGGACAGGCTATGTTTTGCCACAAATATTTGAGCTTCATTAAAATTTTTTCCCAAAGGAAAGAAGCAATTGCGACACACAAACATTATTTTGAGTGGTGAGGCACTCAAAGAAAGGTTTTTCATCATGTACATTTTCTTTCAGTCGGAATGGTCATTGCAAACTTCTCTGTTTTTTCTATGTAAATATGAAATTTTCCCTGAGTACTTGCATGTTGACAGGACAGAGGAAATATGTGTCCCAAGCGAATCTTTGGAGAAAAACATGCAAATAGAGCAGTGATAATAACGAGAATGGGCAGCTCATGTCCATGAGCTTTTTGGGAACCAACACAATCCTGGCTGCTACGATGGACTAAAGCCAGAAAAAATTCTCTTATTTTGGGTCATTTGTGAAACATCCTGAGTATTGTTTTCAAAGCAATGGAACTTTCTAGGAAATCTTTCCCCTAAGTGTTTTCATCTGTAATCCGATGTTGAGCTGCAGCAGAGCCTGGCTCTGGGGTTTAGTGCTGCTCCTCTGCACCTTCATTTGTGTTAAAGCTTTTAGTTCATTTCTAACCTCTCATTTGAATGAAATTATCTCATTAGGGACCTCAGTGTGCTCAAGACAGAGCTCCAAGGGGTCTCACACACCCAGCTACGTGGCATCTCTGTAGGAGAATTCCACTACCTTCAGGGGAAAAAAAATGACTCTTTGGGAATCCTGATGGCTGTTTCCTTTGGTTTCAGATAATTTCTCAATTTTAAGGATTCCCAGGTAAATGCCTCCCTGCCAGGGCACCAAGCAGTGCACTTAACTCTGAATACCTTGAAACCTATGGCAGATTAAAGGGAATTGTGTTCTTTTTGAGAAGATGTACTTGATAGACTTGAAACATTTCCTTAAAAACAAAATATCCCTCTTCCCAGCAGGAGCTGTGGGTCGAGGTGTCCTGTAACACGGATTCTCCCGTGAACAGAGCCCTATGCTTTTTGCTGCTGCTGCATTAAAAGCCTTCAACCTTGTCTTGCTGATATCTTTATCAAATTCTTGTTGAAACGTGTTTTTTTTTTTTAAAAAAAACGCACACACAGAGACACAACCCAGCAGTGAAAGCTCTAAGTTAACGCCTCATGTTCTTCTCAGATTTCCAAAGCACTGAGGCCTTGAGAATATGTTTCCAATATCCTCTCATCTCTCTCTGTTAGTGTTTTACTCAGCTCCATGCTGGGGAGGTCCTGACCCCGGCAATCTCCAGGGAAGGGGGTGGGAAGGGGGGTCAGGCCATGCTGGAAACCTGCAGGCCACAGCCTGTGAAATCAGCCCCGTTTCCTCGACTCCTTTAATACGTTTAACCTGGAAGAGGCCGTCGCCGGCCAAAGATTAGATTACCAATGTTGGCATGTTTGGCCTAACAAATGGCAAATGGATGACGTGCCAGGCAACAGCTAATCAGTGCTGACACAGATCCATGGGCAGGCCTTTTCCAGCAGGGGAGAGTTCATGGCTGCAGCCAACTTGGGTCCTGACGACTGAAAGGAGGGTTGAGAAGGCCACGGGAGTACCTGTCTCTTTGAATCTCAGGCTCCCAAAGGGTGTGTCATTTTTTAAAGGTCTCCCTGGCCCTCTCAGAGGACGAGCTAAATGTCCCGTGCTCCTCCAGGCGATAGGACACGAGAGCTTGAACCTTTCTCGTAGCAAAGCTGCTCTGTGTGTGTCTCTCTGTGTACACCTATAGCCTGACTGTCACTAATTCCTGGGCAGAGGGGAAAAGAAATTGTTTCTGCAGTGTTGCTTTGAAAGGATGGCGGGGTCACCAGCCTTCCTCAGAGGAATGGTTTTTAAAATGTTTTTTGAATGCCTTTCCATGGGCCTGGCTTTCAGAGTGTTTCTGGCTCCTTTTCTGTGGCGTGGCTCTCACAGAAGGGTGGCAGCGGGAGGTGGCGGCCGAGGTGCTGCTGTTCTGTCTGGCCCAGCAAGGCTCCTTTGCAGGGCTCGAGTTTAATTTCAAATTCTCTGTTCTTTGGTTCCTCTAATGTCCAAAAGCCTGTGTTATACTTTGCATTCTGCTGAGTGTTTTCACCTCTGCTCCTAACTCACTTTGATGTGTGTACCTGTCACTGGTGTCCTCTCCTCCTGTCTTATGTTCCTCAGTGAGGAACAACCTTCTCTGAGTGGAATCAACTAAATCAGCCTGAATTTTGAAAGGAAGAGCTGTCTGATTGCAAAAACTATCAGTCACAAGATCCCAGTTCCATTCCTACCTACTGTGCTGTGTAGCCTCAGTCGGATTAATTGTCTTTTAGTCTTGCAGTTCTTCCACTCTGAAATTGGATGGAGTGTTTAACTGGGTAAGTGAGCTCTGAAGGGGCTGAGGAGGAGGAGCAGAATCGCTCTGAAACACTGAAAAGTCCAAACAAGGCCAGGGAAAGGAGACTGCCGTGAGCTCCTGTTCGAGAGCTCCGCCTTGTTTGGGGTAAGCCCAGTCTATCTGGAGCTCTCTGTGCTAAATCAAAGACCCTGTGGATGAGATGCCTGTCCTCAGGAGCTCCCTGTGCTGTGCTGCACCTAAGGCAGCAGGAGTAGGTAGGAAATGGAAGCAAGAGGTGATGGAAGGGGAGAGGAAGAGCCCTTGAGCACAGCGTGTCACAGGCTGGAGCTTGGCAGCCAGTGAGCAGCAAACACAGTGGCATGTCAGCTAAGAGATTACCAGAGATTCTGCTGAGAGAACATATGTTTTGTTTGCCTCATTGGACTGATGGCATTAGCTCCAAAGTCTCCCTTTCTGCTTTCCTGTGAGCGTTTGGAGCTCACTTGCGTGATGGCAGGATATCACTCTGGTACCTTTCTTAGAAGGCATCTGCACGGTTGTGTTTGATGCTGTTGACAGCCTGGTCGGCTGCCAGTCAACTTTATCTTCAGTGTCTGATTCCAGTAGTAAGGATCTGTGCTGCAGATCAGTCTGGTGCACCTACACGCTTCAGACCTTCACAAACCTCGTCATGCCAGGATATTTCACAGAGAATTCCTTGGTCCAGAACCCATCAGACTCAATTTTAGACTTAACTTGGGTCAAACCAAAGCGAACCATCTGTATTTCTAATACAGTCATGGAAACAAACCAGGCTGTCCTGCAGGGAGTGTTCCTTCTGTCTTGGAATGGAAGATCATGATTGAAATCAAGGAGTAGCCCTTTGGAAGCTGTTCTGTCTTTTGCAGATAAAGGGAGTCTGAGTGACTAATTTAGATCGGGAAAGCTGTTAGTCATGGGAAATGCATCCCAGCTTTTGAGAGGAAATCTGTGCCAGAAGTTGAAGACTGAGAACCTCTGGGAATAAGGCAAGACCTCCAGGTGCCTTCAGACCATTGCCAGTAAAGCCCTGAGACATCTGCCCTGTGCTGTAGCAGAAATGGCTGCTGCTGTTTGAATCTGCTTTTCTTCACATGTGCTCCCACAGTTTGGATCTTGGCTCATTGTTGGAGGATGTGCTTTGCCTCGGCTCCTTTGCTCTTCCTGGCTGTTGGGCTGGCCATTGCTCTATTGAGTTTGTACTGACAAGGTGTCTTATCCTATTTCATTGCCAGCAGGGCTGCCAGGTACCAGAAGTGTGAGATTTGTGTTTCTGAGCACAGTTACTGAGAGCAGATCACTGAGCATGGCCGCACATTGATGAAGTTCATGTATTTGTGAGGCCTGATCCTTTTTAAAAATAATTTATTTACATTCTGGCTTTGGAATGTTGGTTTTGTATCCATATTTGGTTTGGGGAATACTTTTTTGTTTTGTTTAGCTTTAGTAACTGGAGGAATTACTCTGCCTTATGGACATGTCAGTGGAATAGATTCCTGCAGAGGGTGAGTCTGTCTCGCCAAGGTGGTGAGGCCCTGGCACAGGGTGCCCAGAGAAGCAGAGGATTCCCCATCCATGGAAGTGTCCAAGGCCAAGCTGGATGGGGCTTGGAGCAATCTGGGACAGTGGAAGGTGCCCATGCCCATGCCCATGGCAGGGGGTGGACCTGGGTGGTCCTAAAGTCCCTGCCAACCCAGACCATTCTGGGATTCTTTGATAAGGTGGGCTTGTTTTTGTTCTTAGAGTGAGGGTGGACCTGCATTTCAAATACTCCTAATCCAAGGAAAAACAAGGGAGCGAAGCAAGACAGAAAGTTGATGGGGTTTCCCAAATGTGTTTTTCTTTTCTTCAGAAATGAAGAGAAAAATGAGGGTGAGGAGGCACAGGGGAGGCAAATCCGTGCCTGAGGAGGCTGGAGTTGGGCAAGGCAGAGGCTGGAGTGCTGTGCAGCTCAGGGAAGTCTCATCAACCTCTGTCTCATGCTGAAAGCTGCTCCTTGGTCATGCGTGCAAAGGGGATGAGATGGAGGCAGAGGAGGACCTGGGGGAAGGAAGAGAAGAGAGCGAAGATGTAGAAGGGGGTGGGGAAGATGTGGAAAAAACAAAACAGTTGCAGGGCAGAGGGAGGGAGGCCGGTTCAGTTTAATTAGGAGGGAACATGAGTGAAAGCTCCAAGAGCACACGCACACACACGCATGCACACACCCTCTGCTCCACACCCTCACCCCCCAGAGAAAAAAAATTCATCACACCGATTTTTTCATGGTCTGGCAGTCAAGTGATAAAATTATCAGATGAGGGTCCCATTCTCCTTTCCTGCAGTCACTTTCGCCAAGTGCACCACGTCTGAAATAATGAAGCAGATTTGATTAAATTTTCGCTGGCTGAAGCAGCCACGCTAATTTGGAGATGGGCTTATTAGTTTAATGACCGATCCGAATAATCAGAATTCATTAGCATTAGTGCCACTATTGTCAGCTCAACATTAGCCCTGGGCTCCAGTACACAAAGATGCATGGTTATATATTTATATAGAGGGAGGCTGTGTTTATAGAGGGTGAAATGGAGAGGGGGGGAAGCAAAAGAAAAACTATAGATGTGCATTTACATTTTCTACTCTTCCTCCTAGCCCTTCCTGAACATCCTTGTCCATTAGCAATCCACCGAATGAGGACTCAAACAAAATGAGGCTTTGTGAGGGGTCAGCGCTGCTCTGCCATGGGCTCAGTGCTCAGGGCAGGGGAACTTCGGGGCCCAATTTGCAGATCAGAGCAGTCGGCGTTGTTTTGCTGTAAGATGCTGTTGAGTTCCATGGCCGTTACTTGGATCTGGAGATGCTTGGGAAGTTCTTAGGGTTTGGAGCTGGGAGAAGCCACAAGGGAAGCCCGGAGATTTGAAGGTATTTACTCTGCTTCTCTCTAACGAAATGAGTGAGCTGTCACTTGGTGAAAGTCTCTCAGAGAGACTTTGGGCCTCATTTGCTGTCACTGTGAAGGTATGATCTGGTAGTTCCTCTACCAAAATCAGTGAAGCTTGCAGAGGGTTGGCTTAAATGAAGAGAAAAGAAATTCAGTTCCCAGAGCTCTGATGGTGGTAGCAACTTAGCTGTCAGCTCCAACTACTGCTCAGTTAAATGTGATAAAACAAGATTAATTTAACATTAAGGCTGCACAAAATGTCAAAAAGTACAAATTATGAGCCCTGATGTTTACTCAGGCTGACTGTGTGTCATGTCTGTCTTCTGATAAACATCTTTTCATGGAGAGAATACTATATTAAGTTCTGTACTTAGCAGAAAATGCAGGAATGTGCAAGACAACTTATGCCGTAGGAAAGAATTGTTGTACTTATTAGCAGCGTTTGCATTTCCTTCCATTGGGATCTTTTAGAACAGTGAAATTGTGTCACTATATCTGTTGCTTTTTTGGGCTGTTGGGATTTTTTTACCTAATATTCTTATTCACGTTTATAAAATGTATTTTAGGATATCTTGGTTAACATGTGTCACCTTAGAACTAAAGCATGATTTCTTCAGGTATTGGTCTAAAATGTGTGAGGCAAATGGTTTAATGGGTGTAGGTTTGATTGCTCACAAGACAACAGCCCCTGACACAGCTTCATGCACATCTTGCTCCTTTGCTTTCCCTCCTTTTGCTGCTGCTTTGAACAGAGCTGCTTTGCTTTTCACCTGAAGGGGCATTCCATCACCATTATATTGACAAAGTAAGATAAATTAAAATAATATCCCAGGGACTGGGAATAAATCACTAATATTTGGGGAAGCATGGCAACACCCATCTGTCCGTGACCTCTGTTTATATATTGATGTATTGGGGAGAGCACAAAGCACCGGAGTCAGGTGAGTAAAAGCAAAGCCAAAAGCATTCCCACACGTAAGGATGATGGATACACAGAGCTCCTCAGCTGCTTCATCTGAACCCGTCTGAGAGCTCTGCCGTGGGCACATACATTGATTTTAACTTCGCTCCTTCGCCTTAGATCCCTGCAATGGGCTCCTCTCTGACCTCCTCTGCAGTTGGTGGAATCTGGAGAGAGCAGCGGGAAGGTTCATCCCTGAATCACAGGATTCCTGAGCGTTAGGTCTGTGTTCCTAAGGGCTGACAAGGGCACTCTTCCCCGCGAGTCTCGTGTCTCAGGGAAGTACATCTTGTGCAGAAATGTGCCATAAATGGGCAGTTCAGTGCCTGTCATGTAACCATTGGCATCACTTGCATTAATCAGTCATGGAGACTGAAAAAATTCCCAGTTGCCTTTCCTAGTTTGTGCTCCTCAGTAGCGACACCTCTCGGAATGCTTCCTCCTGCCGTGCTCAGCACCACTGACATCTCCCTGTGTCATCTCCCTGGCTCCTCACAGCTGCTCTCGGGCTGGGCTGGCAAACAGACAACTGGAATATTAATTTCTCCAGGCACGGGAGGCTAGGACTGGGCTTTAAATCGCAGCAACGTGGGCATCTGGAACTGAGGCCATGAAGTGTTTCCTTGTTTTCAGGAGTATCAGATAAAGAAGGATTCAGTGCTGGAGTTAGGGGTCACTTTTTACTTCCTTCCATTGGGTGTAGTTTCGTGAGTCTCCTTGGACTGATTTGATGAATCCCATCTGCATCACTGACTCTTGTCACTCATGAGGTTGTCCTTGGTGTCTCTTCATGACTGCCAGACGTGGGAGTGGGAGCTTTTAGAAGTCCTGATTCCTGTTTAGCCATCTGAATAAATGAACAGACTTCTATGTGCCAGCCCTCTTCTGGAAATCTGCCCTTTAAGGGATTCAGTAGATGTTTAGTTATTGGAAATCTGGAGCTGATTTGATGGGCTGGAGTCCTTTAAGAACCTGACTCTGAGCTCATTCAATAGTCTGACTCCATGTTTCAGTTTTGGATGGAGTTCAGAGTGACAGATGTTAACCTTGAATTGCTTTTTGGTGTCTCGGTTCATGCGGCGTTGGGCGTTGGAGATATCGATCCTGGGTTTTGCTTTGTTATTAACTTGTTGTGCAGTTTAGTCATTTATTTTTTCCTGTGATCCCTTGCATGCAGAGCTGGGGAGTCTGACTGAGTCCAGCTTTCACGCTGGGCTTGATACCGTCCTAGGAAACAGTGAGTGACGGTTCACTCCAAGCAGATGTGCATTGCATATAAATTCACCATCGTGAAGGTCTGCAAGCCACAGACAAAAAGCCTTTCTTCCTTCCATTAATTTTAGTTGCTACTCCTGAGCACTAATATTAAAAAAAGGATCTGATTCTTCAAACATTGAATGGATCTTGCTGGGTCAGCATTGGCTTCAGCTTCTCCTTGCCACCAGCGAGGCTTTTCTGCTGTCTCAGTTGGACGAGGTGGGGGGAGAATGCATGAGAACAGTTTGGGAATTTGTCTCCACTTTGGCCATGATGAGGGGAGGTATCTGCATTTGCTTCCTTGTTCACTAGTTGGGTGCTAAGAATCAGACACAGAAAAATTGGCATCAAAGATGTTCCCTGCGTTGTTGAAAGCACTGCCGGCACCTCTCTGTGAGCTCAGGGTCTCTGTATTTCCAGCAGTGTACGGAAGGCACCTCCAACATGGGACTGGTATTGCCAAAATGGCCTTCAAGGGTCCCCTGGAGCTTGGACAGTTCATGGGAATGTCCTTGGCTAATGCACCCATGGGGATGTTGAAGGGCATAACACTTTGGTGAGGAATGAAATGAAGTAGGACCTTAAGAGGCCTGCACTTGAGGATGGGGACAGTCCAGAGAGAATCCCAGAACCAAATAGGTTGGAAAAGACCTCTGAGATTTGAGTCCAACCTGTGATCCAACACCACCATGGCAACCAAACCAGAACACCGAGTGCCATGTCCAGGCTTTCCTTAAACACCTCCAGGGATGGTGACTCCACCACCTCCCCGGGCAGCCCATTCCAGTAATAATGGTGGAGTCAGGAAATATTTGTATGAAGGCCCTTGTTAAGGGGCCAGGACACTGAAGGAAAACCGAGAGCCTCCCACAACAGGAAATCTGCCAAAATGTGTAACGTGGGGAGCCAGGTCTCCCAGCAATGTGGAAGGATGACAATTACTGCGACGAGAAAGCACTTCTGTTCCAGCAGAGGTAAAGCAAAGCTGCAGCTCAGTGTAGGATGTGTGTGTGTCAGTTCTGTTGACTTCACACGCACTGGGAATGACTCACCTGGAGCTGACCAGTGAAGTCTTTCCCCGAGCCATGCCAGCTCCAGTCTGGGCAAATCAGGAACGAGTCAGCATGATGGTATGAGGATGAGTAAATCTGCAACACCTCAGAGCTGGCAAGGGGAGCTCAGTGTGATTTCCTCCCCAGCTGGTACAGATCTGGCGCCAGCAGCTCGACGTGAGCCAAGGTGGAACAGAGGGAAATTGTGAGTTAGGGCCTGCTTGTTCCAGTGCAGGACTTGCACACAGGATCCTGCCAGGGGTGGATGTTCCCTGTGCTTCTGTAGGAAGAACTTGGAATCCATAAAACACCTACAAATAAGCACCTGGTTCATTGTGTGACACACCACACTGTGGGACAGCTTGTGTGCACATGGCTGGAAAGGTTTTCTGGAGAAGCTTAAAAGCTCTTCTTGGTGAGCCCAGGGAGCAGCAGGTGTGTGTGTTACCCTGGAATTTCTGCTCACAACAGCCTCTTTTGGCGGCCGGAATAGCACCAGGACATGGCAGCAGCCCAGTATTTTCTTCTCTGAGCAGTTTCCTGGCCAGCAGTTTCTTGTGACTTGCGCTGGAGAACTGGCCTGGGAGGAGCAGCTGGGGAGGGTGAGTGTGGAGGAAGCTTTGCCAAGCTGGATTTCTAGGTCGTGCGCACTTCTCCTTGGTTTGAAATCTTTGTTCTGTTCAGTCATCCCCTCATTTTCATGCTCTTCCTACTTTCTTGTGAAGAAGGAATTTATTCCCAAGGACCCGCAGGTTGTGCACCAGCAATTAAATAATAACAATTCCTGGCTTAGCCCTCTGTACACCTCTGATTTAGTTTGTGTGGGGTTTTTTTATTCAACAGGAAAAAATACTCTGCTACATAAAAATAATAAATTTATAACACATATTGCTTCACAGAACACTGTGAGAATTACACCACCTGAGCAGATTGATCAGCTGCCATTAGAATTCAAATGCACATTTAGGTGGAACGTTATTTACGCTACAGACAGCTGAATTCAAAATACATCAGTGAAGCTTCTTTTCCAGGTTTTTGAAATTGGAAACCAGGGTGTTACATTGCATCACTCCCTGGGAGTGTGAGGCAGCCGTTCAGGTTGGAAACTACTTGGATTGTGCCCCATGCCGTGGGATTCCTGCCCATGGAGAACATTCCTCGGGGTGTGTCCGTGCCCTGATTTCACCTGAGCCCCTCAGAGCCCAAGTGTTCGTCCTGCGTGGCCCACACAGCACCGGGCTCAGCCCTGCACACCTGAAGGCACTGAGGGACTCATAAAACGAGCTGCTTGTTGGGTTGCTAGGGAGTGGCTGCAGGAAAGCTCCCTTTGGAGTGGGATTACGGGACATAAACCAGCACCTACGCAAACCGCCGCGTTTAATTTCCCTGATTTATTGGTGTGAGCTTCTTGCACCTTCAGGGATGGAGTATTATCTGCTGCTCCTGTCAAAGGGGAATGCCTGTTGTTCCCTCCTCTGTTGGCAGCTGGAGGAAAACCGATGGCCGTGGAAGGTGGCAGAGCAGAGTTTTGGGAATCGATTGAACTGCAGTGGTGTTGCTGCTCCTTTCAAACTTCCCAGCTAAAAGATGCAGTGGGGGTTTAGAGCCCTTATAGTCCAATTGCCCTACAACAGAGACATTTCCAAGAGGAGCTTTAATCCAGTGGCTGGCACTTCCAGGCTCCCAGTTCTGCTGGAATACTTGGAGGGAGAATTGTTCTGACTGTGGCTTCCTGGAGGCTCGGCCCATTCGGGGGATTTGCCCTGCCCTGGGGTGCTCCATCCAGGATAAGTGCCAGCAGGAAGGTGTGGCCAGCAGCTGAGACAGCTTCTGCTTCACTTTCACTTGGGCAAGAAGGGAGAAAGGAAATTCACTGGGAATACCTGGAATCCAGTCCTGCAGACTCCTGGCACGTTTAGGTGGAACTGGTCAGCTGCAGTGGTCAGTACAAATCATCCTCTGTGGGCGCCCACTGACAGCCCCAAAGTGCTTCTGAGAGGCTGTTACAGCAAATGCTGAACTGCAAGGGAACTGGCTGGTGCCTGCTTGCCAGGAGCTCTCAGTGGTGCAAAATACAGCTTTGATATTTCTCCATGGCTGTCCCGATTTCCACTTAAAAGGGAAAAAAATGGGCTTTTCAATAAAGAGGCCCCTGACAGGCAATTATTGTAACAGTGGCACAGATTTTCCCTCCTCAAAACTGGCTGATTTAAGTGAGCCAAGATTGCAACACTTTTGGAATCTGTTGGTCAGAGGTATGGAGCTGGCTGTCTTGGGAGGTTTCTAGTTCTCCTTGGTTTGGGAGCAGAGGTGGGCTGCCAAAAAGGCGTAAAAATCTTTCCTTTTGGAGTTAATCAAGTAATTTGAACATTTCCCACCTCTACCTTGAGACTGTTGGGATTAATCCAGTGGCATATGGTAACCTTGAAAGACCTCCAGCACCCATATCAGAGTTGTCTCTCCCATTTTAGTAAGTGTGAATTCTCCCCTGCAATGTTTCCTCATTCCTGATGACATTACCGAATCCCTGGACAGCTCTGGAGGATTTCTGCAGAGATTCCCCAAAGCAGTGGCAGCCGTGGCCATCCGTGGAGAGCTGAAGGGTTGGGACACTGTGTGTTCCCAGAGGGACAGGAGAGCCTGAGCAGGGAGCCTGCAGTGAAATCCTGGGGCTCACAGGTGAAATGGAAAATTTATTGAACATTTGTTTGCAGCCCTTCATGCTTTTCAAACTTCCAGTTTGAAGTAACAGGGAAAAAACATTAAAATTACTCTGAGAGCACTGCAGGGAGAAAATGGAGGAATTTGGGATCTCTTGAGCTACAGAACATGTTCCTGCCCTTCTGAGGAGGCCCTGCTGGCAAGAGTTTGAGCCAGAGGGACGTGGCAGAGCTGGGTGATTCAATGTTGAGGTGCAAACCTGGGAGCTGCTGGATTTATGACCGAGTTTGCCACAAACTTTCTGTACGATCCCATGCAAAATGCTAGAAGTTCCTGTGATTAGGATTGTGAGTTTTGAAAAGTATCTTTTGAAAAGACCATCAAAAACCAGGCCAGCCTGTTGGTACTTGCACGGTAACTTGAGCAGCAACTGGTTCGGCCGTAGTTAAACTTGCCAGACTTGGAGTTCCTCACCTCAGGAGCAGGACTAATTGTTTCTCGTCACCTGACAAAAAGCGTTGAGAGGATGAAAGGTTGTGAAGTTGCCTTTAAATTCAGGTGTGGGGGAGTGAAATGATGGAGAAACTGGATATATCACATGGAATTAGGGAGGTGAAGACAGCTCCTGCATTCATCCGTGTGGATATTCTCCACCTTGCTGCAAGACAATGACTGCAAGCCAAACGTGGGGGAGAAGGGCCGTAATAGCATCTGAGTCACTGCTCTTACCCAGAATTGTTACATCTGGGGGATGTGAATTGAATTGAAAGGACCTTTGAGGTCATCTTGCTCCAACACGGGATTATTGGGATCAGAAGGCACGGGGGTTTCAGACACTTGGCTTTGCTTTGCCACCCAAATAAAGAATTTTTGCAGCTCCTGAGGTAGGAGGATTTCCCCACTGAGCTCCTGGAGCAGCATGATGGGAAAAGGCAAACAGTGAGAAGTTCATGTGAAAGAAAAACAGATGCAAATCTTCCTCTAAGAACTAAGCTGATACAGAACTAATTTCTTGTTTTCTTCTCCTGACTCAGAGAACAATTCTAGTCATTGTGATTATTCCTTATGAGGATTTTTGAGGCTGGATGGATCCAGAATAAGAAAGTTCCAAAGCTCTTCAAGAGAGTTCCTTGTGGTGTCAGCCACGCCATATTCCAGATTACGCAGCAGTTAAATTCAGATAAAAATCTGGACTTGCTTTGATTCAGCAAAGCAATTAACCATGTGCTTTAGATCCACTTGGGATTTAAGCATAACCTTAAAGTTAAGCATGTACTTAACATTTTGCTGAGCAGGGCCCTGAGTCTTTAACCCTTGCTGGAACCCCTTCCTAATGAGTGTTGGCATGGAACAGGCCTGTTTCTCAATAATGTTTGATTTTTTGTGACCTACAAGTCTTTCTCTCAGCTTCAGTGGGCTTTGGATCAGGGCCCAAGAATGCAATCCAGAAATAATAATTTACCGTATTTACATTGCATGTAAATTATATATGAAGAAATGAAATGGCATAATGAATCAACCACAGGGGCTTTTCTTCCCCTCTGATACCAGAAGAGAAAAAGCCTGTAGGCAGCTCACAACTTTTCTTACTAATACTCTTGAGCCCTTCTCTTATTAAGTCTTCTGTTTTCTCTGGCAAAGCCTCCCCTAATGTTACCCTCAGTACAACCTTCTTAGTCCATAAATGAGATTTTGATTCTGCTGTTATTAAAATGTACCACTGAGCACAGGGTTTACTGGTGGGAAAATCCCATTAAGTATTTCTGAAATACCCTTTAACTACTTGATTTTTGGGATGATAGGCAAAACTTAACACTCCTCACAATTATGTGTACAATAGCTGGTGCACTCACCAGGCTGGAGATAGGAAGGAAAAAAAGAAGATATTGAGTCTTAATGGCTTTGCTGACTGGAGGGTGTGGAGGACCCTCATTTTATTATAAACGACTGAGGCTTTGAACCTGTTCTGTTCTGTGAAAATACCCTGGGATGAGGCATTCCTTACAGATGGAAAAGTGAATCAAGAGGTCCAAGCTGGAGCTTTTAAAACAAGGATCTGTTTTGTATGGAAAAGGTTCCCTCTGTGACAGTCCAGGGGGTTCCCTGTTCCTCTGCAGTGCCACGGGTGTGGCACCAGCCTGGCACAATGAGTGACGCAAAGGTCACTCAAAGAGCAAAGGCATCAGCAAAATAAAGTTTAACAGTAAAGTGCAACAGAGTTGCTTGGCCAGGTTCATTCTCCTCCTTAGCAGATGGTGAAAGCACACAGAGAAAAATCAGACTCAAATTTAAATCAACCAATGTAAAACTAAAATCAACCTAAAATGATCTTTGTGGAGGCTGGGGATAGAAAAAGGGTAGGGGTGGGAAAGAGTAAGAATAGAAGGGAGTAAGGGAGAGCCTCTCATTGTGTCACAAGGGTCACTTTCAGTGGCTGGGTAGATCTGAGAAGGCAGAGCTGGAGTTGGCACACAGAGACTTGGAGTTTCTAGTCCAGAGGCATTAAACAGAGAATTTGCAATAGTTTGTTTCATTACTGGAGTCTGTGCCTCCATTTATTCATTCACAGTTGATGTTTTTCCCCCAAGAATCACTGAGTTATGGAATCCTAGAAAAGGTTGAGTTGGGAGGGACCTTAAAGCCCATCCAGTCCCACCCCTGCCATGGGCAGCAACACCTTCCACTGGCCCAGGTTGCTCCAAGTCCCATCCAACCCAGCCTTGGACACTTCCAAGGACCCAGGGCCATAGCAGCCACAGCTTCTCTGGGCATCTTGGTGTTTTTCCTCCTTTGTTGTCCCCCTCTGAGATGGCTGATCATGTTGCCCTGAATTCAGGGAGTCTCAGAACACCTTAGCCCGGGCTAATGCTTCAGATCTAATCTCTGGGAGGGTTTGAACTGAACCTGTGATTCAAAAGCAGTTCCTTGAGCCAGGTGAAGCACGGCTGCAAAATGCACAGCTCTTCTTCTGCTTTGGCCACTTGTTATTACTCCATTTGGTGAACCATTAGAGTATATTCATAAATAAATGTAAAAGGATTAATGCATGATGAATAGACTGTGTAAGCATATTACAGGCATGGTTATTATGTGATATAGGTGATCATAAGTCATGGTTAAATGCAACCTATTGACCAACTGGACTCTGTAAAAGTCTGTAACAAGACATTAGCCACTTGTTAACAGAGCTAGTAATCATTTATTGATCTGGCATGCAGTATTTATACATCCGCCACCCTACAAAGTGTGGAATTCAATTCCAGCATCTGCTTTCAAGTCCCACTTACTCTAATGGGTGACACAAATCTCTCACTTCGGAATGTTGAACTGTCAGAGATTGTCAGGGCTGATAGGAGGTGAGGGCTGTCCTCAGGTGCACGAGGTTGTGGTGCTGTTCTGCCAGAGTGGAGTTACCACTGGGCTGCCTGGCTCGGAGAGAGAAGTAACTCAGTTTTTGTGAAGGATGTTGGTATTTTTGCATTTGGTTTTGCTCAGGTTAGAAATTAAATACCCACATTTGGAAAATCATCTCTAACAGGCGTCGAGACCATCAGCTTGGACAGCCCCAGGGATGGGGATTGTCCCCCACAGCTGGGATTGTTCAGGTGCTCATGGCTGCAGAAGTCCAAGCCAAGGCTCTCAAAGCTCCTGAGAAATGAGGCAGACCAGCCCATGCCCACTGAAATCATGATTTCCAAAAGGAGTGTTTAGCTTGAATTGTGTTCTCCATCTTTGTTCATCCCATCCAAACACAAGTGAGAAAGCAGAGGCATCCCACTGTCCCAGCACAGTGAGATAAAGAAGCAAATAAGGTCCCCAAAAGCCAGAGTTAAAATCTGAGAAATCTCTGGTGACCAGAGATTTGGTAATGGTCTCCCTTTGAGAGAGGGGTAAGTGGTGTTAGGAGAGGGGCAAATTGTCAGAGTGGGTTGTGGGGAGGCAGAAGGAATGCAAAGGTCAAAGTAGCAGGGAAATGAAAAAGAAAGAAAGAAAAAGAGAAATAAGCAGTGGGAAAAGGGACAGAAGGAATTATCCTTGCTAAAGTAAGGCAGTGCAATAATAAATACCCTGGAAAGCCCCCAGTGCAGTCCTGCAGCGTGGAGTGACACTGGGGAGAGCCCTGCATTTCTCTCCTTCTGCTGGGTGGAAGGAGTGATTTTATCATGAGAGTGAGAAAAAATGATGGAATGGCACGTTCATGAAGCAACAGTGAGGAAATGGAAGACACAGAGCCCTGGAGGCTGGGAGAGGATGGCCCTTAATTCCCTGTGTGTCTCTCTGTGTTCCTCTGGCTCTGGGCCTCGCAGCACACACAGCCCATCTGATTTAATAAAGGCAGGAAGCAAACGGTGCCGGAGCCATGAGAGACTGCAGAGAGAGGTTGGAGAAGGGTCAAACTCATTTGTCATATGATGGGATGTAGGGTGTGGGGAGGGGGAGATGCTTGGAGGGTTAAGAGGAGTGGGAATAGCTACGGCACTGGAAAAATGGGTGTTAGCACAGCTGACCTGAGTGCTGTGCTGCAGTGTGGCTTCTGGGGGTAAGGACAACATCCTGGCCTTTCATCCTCTCCCTTTTCCCACTTTGGGATGGGTTTTTTTTATCGTTTCATTCTTTGCAGCTTATTCAGTGTCCCTGAGAGCTGGCTGTGTTCAGTGTTTGCAGCACACAGGGACTCGAGGCAGGGGTCCCTGCAGGGCTGTTGCTGCTCCAGAACATCTGTCCTTCACAAACTGATGCTCCCTCCCAGCTGGAGCTGGGACCTCTCAAACTGTGTGTTCCTCATGCAGCCAGACTCCAAATGAACTTTCCACTCGCGTGCAGAGGGACTTCAAAGGGTCTTTGTTGACCATGGCAAGTGATGAAGCACAAACTCGAGAGACAACAAGGGAGAAAATGCACAACCACAGCCCACACATTCATCCTCCTGCTCGGCGAGGAGCCCAAGGAAAGGTGCTGGGATGGCCACTGTGTCCAGAGGAGTTTTCCGTGCATCTTTGGAGCAGGAGCAGCTGCCCAGGTGCCAGGGCTGGGGGCGAGGTGGACGCTTAATTCCCAGTGAGGGGCACCTGGGTAATGGCCGTGCTTCAGCAGGAATGGTCACAAAGAGATGTCACCCTGGTATTAATGAACTGCCTGAATATATCCATTAAAAGCACATCAACCACGTAAAAAGTGCTTTCATTCCAGAAGGAAGTTCAAGAGTTCTAGGCGTTGTGTTGCATCTCAGGACAAACTTTGCTCATGGCAACAAAACTGTTTATTTCTAATGTTGTCTTTTTTTTTCATTGAAAACAAGTTGTTGTTTTGGGGTTTTTTGAAATATGAAACTAAAGCCAGGCATTACAGGCATCAGGTCAGCAAACAATGAGAACAGATCTGAACTTTCCCTCAGAGATGTTTATTGAAGTTCAAGGGGTTTTTCTCACTCCCTCTTTCTTGCTGTGGAAGGAAATCCTAAAATAGCACAGTCAAAACTTTTTTCTCAGCATGTTTCTGGTTCAGCAAGGAATTAGAATTATTGAGTCATAAAGGGTGGGAAAATGCAATTTTTCAGTGAGAATATTTTCCTAATTTTTCTCCTTCCTAATTTCTCTCAAGTTTTAAAGTATTTGCAAAATTCAGAATCTTAGATACAGCTTTTCCAGCTGACTGAAGCAGGTACGGTTCCCTGAAATCTCCATTTCTGTCCCCAGTTAAATAAGCAAATTTAATTTGGCAAAAACTCAGCCTATACCAAGCATCACAAACTCACCAGGCCTAAAGATAAGTTTTCCTTCTTCAGTGCCTGGTGCATCCGCATTGTCTCTCACAAAGGGGCTGATGAATGAGAAGGCTCAGGCTGATGGCTGACATGGGATTAGGAAAACTGCAGATGGACACCCTCGGAATATCTTGGCCTGGGTTTATAAGAGCAGCTGTGCTTTATTGTGGTATCTCCTAGAGATGTGTGGGGTCTTCTCTCTCTTGGGGCTCCCTCATCAGAGCTCTGCAGGAATGGCAAAGGACCCCAAAACCTCCCAGCAGGCTGCAAGCACTGGCTGCACCTGCAGCAGGGTCAGGATGGCACTGACAGAACATACTCCAGGCTGACTGATGAGGAAGGCTGGGTTTTCATAGTTAAAAGTGCAAGTGATAAATGGTGAATTAATGCTTATTAGCTCTGCTGAAGGGTTTAGAGCTGCAGCTGTAATCCTGGGAATGCAGATCCCATCCATCGATGGATTAGGTATAATCTCACAACAAGTACTGTAGGACTGGGCTGCTTGAAATGCAACATTTGGGGTGGGTTTCAGCACTGGTTTGGCCCATTGTGTGTTCAGACACACCAAAGGTACCAAACACAGCCCAAGGAATGGGTTCTGGCTTTCTCCATCCTCCACAGTCCGGCTCCTGCCTCAGGTGGGCAGGGTCTCTGTGGCTGTAGAATTAGGATTATGACAATGAAGAGTGAACACTTGCGTTTGGTGCTTTGACTGAAGTGATGTTTTGCCGTCCTGCTGCTGGTGGTCTTTATACCAAGCATTAATCCACAAAGCATTACGCATTTACCACGGGTTTTCCCTATCTTCCTGTAATCTGCATTTACCTCCATTTTTCTCTGTCAACAATGGCAGAGCCTTTTGAGTCTCTTTACATTGCTTTAATACATAATTATTTGATTTACCCTTGGGTAAGGCACCTGCAGCATTCTGCGAGTGGCTGGATCCCCTGAGCAGCAGTGATTTGTGCTGTTCTATCTCCTCCTTTGTAATTAGGGTGTTCTCCCTTCCTCCTTCACCCCCCTGGCCTACCCTGTCCTCTTTGCCGCCTTCCCGACTCAGACAAACGTGTTCCTTGGAAGGTCAGTGTAACCTGTAGGAAATTCCTGCTATCTCCGAGCTGGCTCATTCATCACCAGTCATAACCATTCTGGAATGTGAACTCGGAGTCTGTTATCTGGCTACTGCTAGTGATGATGCCTGGAGACGACAGCTTGGTTTTCAAAAGCTGGGTTGACCCTGAGGGGTGAGGAAAACTTGTTTTGACAGAGCAAACATGACACGGAAGCAGCACAGGTGCCAATATGTGCAGGAACAAGGTGTTATTTTCTCAAGGTAGATATTTTGTTGGGTTTTTTTCCTCAACTGGGCAAAGCACAGCAGCATATGAGAAACAAAATATTCGGAGTGTTTTTTTTCTCCCCCCAAAATGCAATTAAAACACAAAGGCTATCTGTGTGTATTTTGAATGAGAGAAAACAGAATGAAGCAGGTTCATGTGGGAAGGGAGGGAGGTGTGTGCTGCTCTCACTCACCTGTGCACAGGTGTGACTTTGTGCTCCTGAGGCCCCTTTGCTCTCCTGCCCTTGTCCTTTCCTCTCTTTGCCCACCTTCCCTTTGGGATGTGCCCTCTCTGGACAGGGACTCACAGGGGGCTCTGGGCCAGTCCTATAAAGAGCGACAATCTCAGCTCTTGACCCCGGTGCAGCCATTGTTCCTCCATGTTCTGCTTCCCTCAAGACAGAGCAGAACAGATGACTGTGGGTATTTTACACTGTCAGCCCGACATTGTGGCATTAGTATAATTTAAGCCAAGCACTGCCAGTTAATTCACTTTGCTTTCTGCTGTCTGAATGTCTTGCATGCCTTGTTTGTGGGGCTCAGTCAGTGACACCCCTGATCCTGCTGAGCCAGCGTTTCCAAACTGGAGCAGCCAGATGCTCCTTCCTTCACCGTGCATGGCCTGGCCTGTGCCTGGGAGCTGTGGCTGTCACTGCCTGTGTCACAGAAAGGAAATGTCCCTCCTGCTCGAGCCGTGGTCTGATGTGGCTCTTTTTTGGGAAGAGAACTTCTCCCTGGGAACCAGGATTGCCCCTGAACTGTGAAGGGAGAAGCAAAGTGTTGAGGCAAAGCACCGCACAGATAAGAATAATGTTTGTGAAATCCAGGAGTGGAAAGCAGCCTTTTTTCTTTTTTGCCCAATGACATCAGTCACAGACTGGTTTTAAAGTCCCGAGTTCTTGTGTGCCGCTAACACACCTGAAGGACCTCCACAGTAATTGAGGATGTAAGTCAAAAAGATGATCTCGAGCATTTCAGCAGCAGCTTAGGTCTTACAGAAATCTGTGTTTGAAGGCAGAACCTGAAAATATTTAGCTAAGCAGACAAGATCTAGTAAGTGCCTTTCATAGTCCCTGTGAAGCACTCCAGAAGTCTGAAGATATCTTTCACAACTTCAGTGTGAAGTCGAAAAACACTTGCTGAAGACTTAACAGCGGGCTGTGATTGTGATAAGTTAAGATGGTTTATGTTTGAACGCTGACAACTCACTTCCTCTTCACGCTGGAACCAGTCCTGACCTCAGAGCAGTGTCAAGGGGAGAAGCAGCATCTTCCCGTGGCTGGTGGGAGAGAAGCAGTGGGAAAGTCCAGCCGTGGGCAGTCCCATGCAGGATGCTCCTCTGTGTAACTGCCAGTGTCCTCCAAGGTTAACTCCACTGCACAGCTGCACTGCTTGGGGCGATAAGGATGCATTAAATGAAAAGGGATTTCCCTCCTTGGGAATCAAATTAGAGCAGTCCAGATCAGGCCAGTTCTTTTATCTCCTCCTCACCCCAACAGGAAGTTTAGACACCAGTCCCCAAAGGTCCTTTTCTGGTCAGAAACATCTGCGAGGCACTGAGCTGGGGCTAGCGCTGATATCCCGGCTGTTGGGAAGATGGACGCTGCTACTCAGTGTCTCGGGACAAAAATGAGGAGGCTGCACACACAGACACTGCAGATTGCTCAGGGTCACAGATTAATCCCTGGCAGAGTCATTCCTGGGGAGCAGAGCTGCCAGCAGTGGCACTGTCACTGCAGCTCTGTGTTCCCCAGCGCGCGGGAGGCCCCCAGTGTTCGACCTCTCTGCAAAGACCTCAGAATAGGGAAGGAAAAGAAAGAATACAGATGAGAGAAAACATATTTCTCTTGTAAAGTTTACTGCCTGAGCATGGGTCAGACATGATGTGTTCAAGAGAGTTCCTGGTTCAGTGTTATTGCATAGAGAAAAAACAAAAATAGCTCCCTCAGAAGGTTGGAAAGGCAGTGTCTGGCTGGTTACTGGGAGGGGTTTTCAGCACAGAGCTAACAGAAAAATAATAAGAGCTGATAAAAATGAATGATTGTTGATCTGCAACTTGAGTGAGAGGAGCTGGTGGTCTCAGTCCAATCCTAATTAGATCAGAGCTCACAGCAAGGAAAACCAGCAGTGACCTTGCTACTGCAGAGGCTGGAGCTGAAACAGCTGATGGGGAATGAGCTCCCCTGACACAGAGCTGCTCCCAAAGCTGCAGCACCAGGCTGTTCCCATCACACAGGCAAAGCAGCTGCACAGCACACCAGCTCTTTGTGTGTTTGCTGCCATCAAGACTTGTAAGACTTTGTTCTGTCCCTGTATCAGACCTGTGAACCCCTCCAGGGACTGGCTGCATTCTCCACCAAATCTTACAGACCTGCCTGGTAGCTGACGGAGTGAAGCAGAACTTCGCTCCAGTAAGTGGCATAAAATGCAGCACTGATGAGGTGCCTCTCTCGAGTTTTTTTCTGTGTGCTCTAAAACCACCTTTTAAAGTTGGTTCTGCCCGAGGTCACTTGAATATGGCCAGTGCTATAGAAGCCTCTAATGCTTTTTGCAACAATAATGCCTTCATTGTCTATGCAGCTAAATTGCAATCAGTAGGAATCCAGATGTTTGTCTGAAGGGAGACCATGTTGGGGCATTATTTACCTTACAGCTCACACCAGAGATGCAAACAACAGCAGCACATTTATCCCTATTTTGGCATTAATCCCACGAATACAATGGACCAAATTCATCACTGATAAAACTCCATTGTTTTCGTGGAGTCTCTCAAGAAGAGACATTGCCCAATCGAAAGATGGTGTTGCCTCTCTGCTTGGGGAGGGTGGAAAAAGACTTTGTCTCCTTTGATACCAACACAAATGATCTCCTAATCTCCACTGGGCACAAGAACAATTACCAGCTTTTCAAACCCAATACTTACACAACAAGACAATACTGGTAAGGTTGCCAAGTGGCATCCTTAGATCATTTCCACAGGCTTTTGTTGTCTTCTGTTTCTGGCCAGAATTCCTTTGGGCTCACTGATGTTGCTCTCTGTGCATCCCGTCATTTATTCTGCTCAACAGCCAGCGACAAACGCTGAGAAACCCAGCAAAGGAAGGCAGAGGTCAGACTTGGGACATCTTCTGAGCTCCGTGTGTTTGTGTAACCCAGCAGGGTTCACTTCCATCAGGGATGGAAAGAGCGGGATCGCAGCTGCCGGGAGCGAGGCTGTTTGGAGGCTGCTCTCTGCTCTGCCTGCAGCTCTCACTCTGTGCTGCTCTCACTGCTTACCTGGGAGGGCCCGTTCTCTGTCTGTGTTCCTGACAGGAGTCTGTCTGTGAAATAAATGGGGGTGGAGAGGAAGAGAGAGAACCTGGAGCATCCCAGTGGGAGACACTTCCCAGTGAGTGAATCTCTGTGAGCTCTGCAGTGGTTGAAGCCACGGAGGGAAAGGAGGAGAAGCAATGAGATGATTTTGGGTGCATGTTGGAAAACCGATGGAACTGCTGTGCCTTCTCTATATGGGGAAAGACTTTAGGAGCCTGTTTCGGCCTTTCCCCCAGACTTGGCAGCTGATGGATATTCACAGCAGAGGGACCTCAGCCTTTGTGTCCAGTTGAGAACAAACTGTCCTTTTCTTCTCCTCACTCCCTGCTTAGTTTTGCTCAGTCTCAGCTCTGCACACAGAAATTGTCCCTTGGGAAATGTGGCTAAAGAGGATTTGTTGCTGGAGGCAGCATTGTGACAGTTCCCTTATCTTACCGTGGCATTGTTGGAACTTTCTGGCTGTTTCTATGCCTTTCAGGAGGAGACACTCTACAGGAGTTACTCACAGTTTCTGGACTGCTGTGCAGGAGATCCGATTAACTGAGTTAACTGTTCCCCTGGTTCCCTAAGTTAAGGCCTGGTATTAACCAGGTAGTTAACTTAACTAGGTAGCTTTACCTGCCTCTGATTTGGCAAAGAGCACTGAGGTAACTCCTGATTTTCATCTCGATTTCCATGCACACGCTGTGACACTTCCAATTAAACACACATGCTGGGAACAAAGAGGAAACTTTCATTTGTGGAAGTGTTGGGAACGTATTTGTGAATGCCTGAGGTGTGCTTTGAGACCCAGGCACAGAAGCTGCCAGATATATTCAACATAAATCCCACAATAAATAACTCTAAAATATAAATAGTCTTACCCTCAGTCTTGTACTCCTCATGTTCTTATCAGCAGTAGCAAAGGTTTATGTATGTTACTCTCATGGAAAACCAGCACCAAGGAAAGTGGAAAGCCGGGCACAGACTCACAATTCATTCCTTGGGCTTAGCTATTCCTTCTCATGGCCCTAAACAGGAGAAGAAGCTGGAGGTTCCCCCTAAAGAGAAGCATTCCAGGTGACTGAAATACTGCTCCTCTATTTATTTAGTCAGTGAGCTACTTAGAGTTTGCTGTCTGCACTCCTGATCCAGTGAGGGCCCAGCACATGAGCGAATGGCTCTGTGAGAAGTCAGTTCAGAGCACGTGCACTCCAGCAGAACCTCCCTTGCAGGCAGTAAATCACTGTCCCCAGCAGGTTGAGGACAGCTCGGTGAGATAACAGCGCTCAGCGGCCTGGGGACTGCAGGCCCTGCCTCCATGGAGCCTGCCTGCTGAGCAAACACTCAGGGAAACATTTTCCTTAAGAGCTTGCAATCCCCACAGGCCAGAGGCAAAGGGGGAGTCTGAAGGAAAACAGAAGCTGCAGTTGCTCAGCCAACCATGCTCATCAAGTGCGTGGTGGAACTTGGATCCAAATTCCCTGAGTGCAGTGAGGTGTGTCCATGTACAGGTATCTCTGTGGTTCCCGAGTGTTCCTGCTCGCTGGCTGAGCTGGGCAGGGCTGAGTGCAGCTCTGCTGTGGGGTCACAGGTAGATACAAGTGATGGCCTCGTTTAAAAGGTGGATCTGGCAGGAGAAAGATGAGATGAGACAGCTTTGCCATGTGCAGTAAATGACCAGGAAAGCAGGAAGTGGCTGTTCCACGTTACAGAGCAACTCCAGACTGGTGATGGCCTTAGCTGGGCCGTTCTCACAGCATTTCACCTGCCCTGGAGCCCTACAGCTCCTTTGTGACCATTCTCTTTCATTCCAAAATTATTCTGAAAGCGAGAAAAACTTTTTATTTGTGTAGAACCATTTCTCTGAGCACACACAGTGGTCACAAGGCTGATTAAGACAGTCCGAGCATCTCAGCCGGAGCTGCTTTCCTGCCACTGGAATTAAGGATTCAGACAATGTGTTCAAGATTGATGGTTTCCACTGGGGTTTGTGCTGCTGATGTTTGTTCTGCTGCACACAACGTATTCCATCCCATAACGAACTCTGTCAGGAGAAGAGAAAATAAAGCCATTGTCTCCTGGCAAACTCTGCCTCTGCAGTCACCCTTCAGTGCAAGACGTGAGTGCTCCAGAGTGTGAGGTGTAGCTGGGGGCGGGTGAGGTTGGCCTGGGGAAAGGAGAAGGGCCCGAGGGTGTGTCAGAAGAGGAAGGAGATACCATAAAGGAGCTGCAGGTTACTCTCAAGAACAGGCTTTGGCCTGCAGCTGAAGGAAGGTTGTGAACAGCTGGTTCTTTTCCAGATTTCTTGTCCCCTGGATTCTCTTCTGCAGCCGTGTTATTCACAGAGGGATTTTGTGAGGTCAGAGACCGATTCCAGGTTTTTGCCTTTCTTTGAGTACTGAAATGGGCACCAAAATGGGCAGAGGACTGTGTTCACCCACCCTCATGACCACAGTGCATCAAGGTGGGCTTTGGCCTCGCTGTGCTGCTCCTCACGGTGGCGTTGGCACAGTCACTCCTGCGACAGGACACGAGGAAAGGGAATGAGGCTCAGATTGGGCAGCGGGGCAAGGTCCTTCAGCCAGGGCTGATCAGGACTGGAACAGGCTCCTGAGGGAAGTGCTCACAGCACCAAGCCTCACGGAGCACCTGAACAACGCTCTCAGCCAGGCTTAGCTTTAGCTGGTCCTGCGAGGAGCAAGGAGCTGGACTTTGGGGGTGCTTAGGGGTCTCTTCCAACTTGAGCTGCTCTGTGATCCCTGAGTCATTGGGATTGTGTGGGAAATGGGGAGAGTGAGGACAGAGGCGCTTCCTGCTGCACAGTGCTCTCCAACAGAGGCGTGGAATTTCACCTGCGGAGCGTGGGCACTCAGAAACGCATTGTCCTAAGTAGAGCTGAGGCAACTTGGAGACTGGAAACATTAAAATACCACAGCAAAGGTTGCTCTTGCAGTATTTATGATCAGAGTGGAAGCAGAATGTACCAGAAAGTTTCTGCTGATGTCTCTTAACTCTTCTCACGAGGTTTCCCATCCTTCATCCTCGAGAGCCTGGGAGAATTTGGATAGACTTCAACTCCACACCCAAACTTTGTGTGATTATCTGTGCTGAACATCTGACCCCTTTTGAGGTTTGGGCATCTTTGGGCAAATGGAATCTAGCAGAGATAAAATCAGGCTTTATTTTTCATGCCTGAACTTCAAAAGTGCCTGTTTTGGTTAATGAAGCTGTGGCATGCCCGTGGGGGGTTGTGTGTCTCGGGGTCTCTGAGCAGGGCCAAACCTCTTGCTGGGAGTGGTGCTCCTTGCCAGTGTCCTGCCCACTGTTTTTCACAGCTCCATCACTGAACAGCCCTGTTTTCCATTCAGATAGAAATCTTCTCCTTGCTTGTAGTTCTGGATACCTTATGGCAGTGAATTTTAGCTCACGGTGGTGTTTGCAAACTCCCGATTCAGAGCCTCTTTTCAGCTGCTGGTCCGTTTGTGTTTGTGTTGTGGAGTTTATTACCTCTCACAAGAAAAGCAGTTCCTCAGTTGCCGTGAAATGTTATCACTCCAAAGGCCTCAATGAAGCTATCAGAAATTAGTGTGATTTCCAATTTCTAGCTGAGGATTTTGATTCTCAATGGGTTTTTACAATTCCTCAATTTAAATTCAGTGAAACAGTAAAAGGAGAGTGTTCAATGACCACTAGTGAGCAGTGAGAAATTGCTGTTACGAGTCTTTCTCATCCTTTGTCTGTTATACCAGAGGTCCTAACAATTTTCTGGATGTGCTTATAAATCATCTCAGTACTTGCAAAATGTCTTTGCTTCTTGAATTACACCAAAGCAAACTCGCTGAGATTGATGGGCCTTTGACCTGCAAGTTGCATAGGTGTTTATATCACAGTGAAGTGGAGGTGAAATCGGATCTTCTTGATCTGGCAACGTTTTTGTCTCCACTTTGAGCTGATTTTCTTGGAGGGAAATGACCAGACAAGGTCTTGTCCATTATTTGGGATTCAGGGAGCCCTCACTTTGCCTGCATCTCCTTCTGTAGCAGCATCAACAGCCCCAAAGCCTCTGTACCCCAAGAGAAGCTGAGCTCATGTGGGGAAAAGAAACCAGGGTGTGTGGGGCAGAGTTTTCTGCTTGCTTACAGCACTGCAGCTCCCCTGAACCCCACGGAGCTGTTGTGGAGCGCAGAGGGGTGAGAGCAGCATCCTTCCTGCACTGTATAAACACAGCAGGAACGGGACACGTGGCACAGGAGAGGCAGAGGCAGCAAAGGGCCTAGACTGACAGACAGACAGACAGGGCTCCACAGACAGCCAGACAACAATTATAAATAGCACCCTTTTGAGCTCTGTTTGATGTGTTGCCCAAGGCCAGGTGGAAAATCTTTCCGTTGCTGCCTCTTCAACTAATCGCTTTCCCCTCATTTTTCAATAAAGATTCCAAGTTTGGTCACTTCTTTGGCACATTTGTTTCCCATTAGAATACTTTGTGCTATTTCACTGTGTTATGCTAGATAATTGCTCTAATAACAAACCAAGGGAAAGCTTTTGAACATTTTAGGAAGTAATTTTTTCCCTTATGAAAATTCAGCGAACACTTACAGAGATCTGGGGAATAGCGAAGGAAAGGCAGAGGGAGAGAAAGGGGGAAAGGAGTGTATTGACTTTTATTGATGGTATTTCTGCACTTACATGTAAACCACATGCCAAAAATTTAATTGCAGTCCAACTGAATATTTATATAGCACTTTATCACTTTCAAAGCTTTTTAGTGAGCATTGTTCCAGTGAACCTCACGGTATCCTGTGATTAGGGACACGAGGTTATTGTGTTCTGCTGCTGCTGGAGAAGTCAGACAATGTCTTTTTTTGACTGGCAAAACGGTTGCAAAGCAAAGATAGGAATTGAAGAGGTCCTCACTCTGCTAAACTTCCCCACTTCCCATATATCAAGGGCATGATTGCTTCAAGTGCCTCAGTAATTGTCCAAGTCGGCTTCCGCTCACGGCAGAGTGAGTTTTAGCAGAGCAGTGCAGGAGAAAACAATTAGAACATGTTTAGTACTTTCAATAAACCCCTCTCTGTTTGCATACTGCCAAGATGCCTTTCAGATTTTAGTGTGGTCAAGGGGATAGGGAGATAAA
The DNA here is from genome assembly GCA_013397935.1 of Dasyornis broadbenti. Lineage (NCBI taxonomy): Eukaryota > Metazoa > Chordata > Aves > Passeriformes > Dasyornithidae > Dasyornis > Dasyornis broadbenti. Next base: position 315,227 of record VZRN01000336.1, on the reverse strand, counting down.
TAATACAAACCCAGCGAAGGAGGCCTCGGGCTGATTTACTGAAGCCTCTTAGCTAAATTCTTTCCACTCAGACTCTGCGAGAGGTGGAGCTTTTGGTCTGCGATGCCTGTACATTTCCCATCTTACACAAAAAGCTCCGAGTGCACTCAGGGCTCAGACTTTCTGGGATGGAGGTGTCTGAGGTCAGAGGCAGATGTTGATGAGGGTGCAGGACACATGAGGTGTGTCCCGATTGCCATCAGGCCTTGGCTGGGTTTGTGTGTGCTGCCCATCATTCGGAGCTTCAGTCCCCGTTTCACAAAGGTGGAAGGATGGCACTTCCCTCCTTTGCAGAGTGTTCTGAAATCGACTCTTGAAAAACACGTAATAGGAGCAGGCTTCATATCTCTTGGCTCCTCCCAGAACCAACCTCTGCTCTTGTCTTCAAGCAGGGTTTTCACTTATTTCTTGTCTTCCTTTATTTCAAAGCATCCTGATATTTGTGGAGAGGGGGAAGGAAAGAAGAAAATACTCTTCTGCTGAATTTCACTTATTTGACCTCTGGATTTGGTGCAGATGGCCCAGCTCTGGTAGCTCCCCTGCTGTGACTCCATGGCCTAGATTCTGGATTTCCCTGTGAGCCGTGGTCTCGTCCTTCCACTGAGCCAGTCCTGCTGAATGCCGAACACCAGCACAGCAATTGCTCCTGTTGATCCATCCCCCCTGCTTTCCTCAGGGCCTTGCTGCTGCCTGGTTTTGGTTTCTCTCTCTGTTGGCATTGAGTTCCCATTGCAGCAGCTGCTGGGTTACACTGCCTTGATCCTGCTCTGGGAGAAGAGGGAGAGGTACTAAAAGTCGTGTGTGTCTCCCCTTTTCCCCCTCTCATGCTGAATCCATGGGTGAAAGGGACACTGCAGCTTTCAGCCACTCCTCTTCTGCAAGTTCCTGGGCAGCTGACAATCCTTCGATGACAGCCCCAGCCAGTTAATGAACGAAAAGGGCTATGGGTTATCTGTTCCCAGAGATTGGGGAGCAGGAATTAAATGGTCTTTTGGAAGATGGGAAATAATTATTCTTCTGCTTCAAAGCCATGTCCAATTGAATGATGTCGCCAGCCCGAATCAGCAATCACAATCTCTGAAGAAGACCCATTAAACAGATTGGGCTGAGTAATGCACAGGAAAAAATGTCAGGAGCATCTTTAATTCTGAGTCTCTCAACCCTACAATGGTATTTTTTTCTTTTTTTCTTTTATTTTCTTTTTGAAGAAACTCTTTAAGTGCCTCGAGCTTTTCCACCTCAGCACTTGCAATCTGGAAATAGCTAGGAATGCATTTCTGCACCATCCCTGATGGAAAGGCAAGGACGTGAGCAGCCAAGTTTCGTGGGGTATTGTCTGGGATATCTGAAGGGGATTGTTTAGGGTACGTGAAGGAAAGAAACCTTTTGGGAAAAGGCTTGGGCAAGAGCAGTTGGCAGCCCCTCCTCTGGGATGTTGTTCTGTAGGATATTGTCCTTCTGGCAGGGCATGGGAAGGAGGGGGCTTCCCCAGGGCCAACACTTTCATAGACTTGAAGAGGAGGGAGAGTGTTGAGTGATCCTTACTGAAAGAAAGACACATTCTTCTGTACTTCAGCTATTGCAAAAGTGACATAATGAAGTCAAACATTAGGGCATGATCATTAGGGGAATTCATTAGGAACGCTTGGCTGTACAGTGAATTCAGTTGGAAGTTATGAACTAAAACTCCTTAGCGTTATTGGAGAGAGGAAAAGCTTGTTACAGTGCTTCGCTTTTTCACCATATGAGCTGGAACCAGAGGGGTGTTGCACCACAGGTAAACTTTGCCACTTGGGGCACGAGCCAGAGAAGCACTCCATAGGCTGGGCAGCAGGTGAACTGAGTGGGTGAAACCCAGCATCTCCTCCAGAGGACAGCAAGTTACAGAAACAGGGAAAGGAGACTGAGAAAGGCGCTTATTTGGAATGAAGGAGCTCTCACTGGGGTCAGCCTAGTTCCTTAGTGTGGCTCTTACTACTTGTATAATCTGCCTCCCTGTTACACCTCATCTGAACCCCTTAATAGATTAATAGATTAATCATTCCTCATCTTAATAGCTCAAACCTGTTGCATCACAATATTCCCAAAACAAATCTGGCAAGGGGCAGTGGCACACGTGTTCTGCAGAGATGTAGCAAAACCCCAGATGTTCTAGGGCCACATTAAACAGCGGCCCTGGACGGTTTTTGAGGATGTAGCTCTGGGGCTGTGTGAGGATGCTGAGGAGGAGCTGGAGCCCCAGCTGGAGCATCATTGCTCTGAGGCCCTCACACCTGGCTGGGTTTCACTGCCCAGCTTTGCTCAGCAGCCTGTGGTGTCTCATCTGGACCAACCTCACTGGCAACAGTGAAAAAGACTTTTCTGAGGCAATTTGCTTTCAAGGAACCATCCAAAACCAGTTAGATGGTCTGCCAGTTTCTTTCCCTTTATGATCAAATAGAGTGGAGTTTATTGTCTCAGTTGCAGTGATCCAACAGCAGTGGAAGATACCCAACCTCTAATCTCAGAGGTCAATCTCATTTTCCTTGCCTTCTCACAGACACCCCCAGATTTCCATCTGTCACACCTGTAAAGTTTGGAAACACGGCCTGAGTGGTGTTTGCCTGATTGTGCAGCCTGTCTGAAACACCAGCTTGGATAAATGCAAGCCGTGGCCCTCCCAGGGAAGACAAGATACCAGAGGTGTGTGTATGGCAGGACCATGGAGGTTCTCCCTGGAACTTGCCTTGGCTCTGCTTCAGCCCAGGAGCAGTGAGGGGATCTCCACATACACTGGGCAAACACCATGTCCTTAATGCCAGTAAGGGATTGTCCACATAAAATGTGTGGGAATGTCACTGGAGTGAAAACGAGGAGGTGCTGAGCTCAGGAGGGTTCACTCAGGTCAGGAACCCTGCTATGGGCAGATTGCACCTGTTCTCTGTCCTGGCTGTTGAGGAATTATGATTTGAAGCCCATTAGCCAAGATTTATTTACTGAAGAACCAAACCCCGCTGCTGACCCCCATATCTATGGATCAGCCCTTCAGGTGTCCCTCTCTGCACTCAGAGGCCCTGCAGGTGGGCTCAGCAGCTGCTGCAGCGTAGCAGGAAAGGGCTTCTCAACAGAAGTGTCTGGAACCTCTGAAAACCACACAGAGCACAGGAATCATCTGGGGACTCTGAGTCTGCGTTGGCCACTCTGGTGCTGGTGTCTGCCAGGGTCAGAGCCCGTTCTCCTCTCTGGGCTGTGCTGTGTGGGGGAAGTGCTGTGTCCTCCACCCGGATGTGGGCACGTACAGCTCCAGAGCCAGGCCGTTTGTGCAGGATGGCAAACAATGCCTGCTTGTTTTGCCCAGCAGGTTGTTAAAATGCTGCTCTGGAGGCTGTGTCATGGTGTTGGAATGTGATTCAGTGTGAAAGACTCGTGTTTTACAGGGGTGTCGTGCAGGGCCCTGCGCGGGGATGGGAGGGGAAGGCTGCAGGGCACACTCAAATTCCATGTGCAGGAACGCTCTTCTCTCAACCTCTCTGCGGAGGGTTTGTTTTCTAAAGCTCTTCAGCATTTTTTTGCTCTCTGGTGAGGTTTATTCACTCTTCCCTACCTTGCCCTTGACGTGCAGTAGCTGAAAACCAGATGCTGCATTTAGCTGAGAACTTACCTGAGCCAGAAAAAGTCATTCCATGACCTTCACTGAGTGTGATGCTCCTGCGAATACCCCTGAGATTATAATAATCAGAAAAAACCCAGGGGTGAAGCAGGGAAAAAAATAAATTCCTTGGAAAAAGGTCTTTTACAGTCAGTTAAATCCAAAGGAACCTCTTCTGCCTCTGAAAACTGAAATGACAGCTCTTGCTCGTCCTGTTCACCGGGTCTTTCCTAAACACTGTCACAGCTGGGTACAGGACATGGACTGAACCTCCCAGAAATGACTTCATATGGATTGGGAAATGAAGGAGACAGGGACGCTGAGGAATGAGTGCCGTGCTCTGCTCTGGTGGCTCGGGCAGGATTCAGTCTCATGGCCTCCTGCAAGGAGAAACAGTCAAGGGCTTGCACCAATTTGGCCACCAGTCATCCTGGCCAGCCCTGTGTAGCTGGGCAAAATTCACTGGGATTTCAACGGGATGCATTCCTCAGTGTCACGGGACGGGAAATTTGGAGATGCTGGAAAATTGCCTTGTGCCAGACTGGAGTGAGAATCCTGAAAAATGTCCTGTGCTGACAGGCTAAGTCAAAAAAAAGTAAAGTTTTGGTCAGTTGAAATGTTTTGTTTTGTCACGTCTATGAAAAACTGAGAAAAAGGGGAAAAAAATCAAAATGAAACACTTCAAAATTTAATTCAACTGCACAGAAAGCTCTTTTGAACAGAAAGCAAATGTTCAGTGACTGTTCAAGCAGCATGCTTTGCTTATTTGGGATTTTTTTTCCACAAATTTTTTTTTACTTTCTTTTCCCTTGGCTCTGGAAATTTAGTGACACCAAACCATTCCTCGAAAAAAGGTTTTGGTTTGGAACAATCTAAGTTTTTCAACAACAACATATTTTGTGAGAAAATTCCCTGCTGCTTCTGCTCATCAATAAAGTTGATGAGTTTAACCAGTCTCATGGCTGGCTAGGGAAAAATAAGATCCCCCAGTTAGTGAAGTGGATAAATAACTTGGCACAAAGTCCTTCTCTGTTGACTCAGTTTACTTTGTGGACCCGGGCACGATTGTCATAATAAATTAAAGCATGAACATTCCCATTTGTCACTTCACCACTTCCTTTTGCTGCCTTCCACCATGTGGTAAACCCATTAGTTTTAATGCAGAGAGGAAAGAGCAGAGGAGGAGCAAAGAATGGTGCTGGAGTGAAGGGGAGAGAGGGGAGCGCTTGCAGGGTGGAGGGGAGGCACTGCTGAAGCAGCTCCAGTTGTGCATTTCCAGGGCACAGCCTAAGGAAGCCACTGGGGTTTGTCACCTCCCTCTGCAGACAGAAAGGACAGGTGGTTCTTCTGGGGCTCGCTGTCACCTTCTGGGTTCTTCAGGTGGCCCCAAATCAAGGGCAGGGGAAGGCTCCTCTCGGTCACGCGCTGTCCCAGTATTTCAGTGAGCCTTGTCCTGCTCTCTCAGGTGTTCCTCGCTGTCTCCTCAGTTCTGCACAGCTTCTCCTCCTTTTGCCGTGCCATCCTCTCTGGGAATTCCCTAAAGCTAAAGGAGGGCGTGTTCAGATCAGGCCCTTGTTGACAAGGTGTGAACAGATTCATGGCTGTCCCATCCCACCTGGCCCACTGGGCTTCCCGGGGAATCCCCCTCCGCACTGGAGCCTGCAGGGACGTGGGGCTGGAGCTCTAAAGAGGAGCAGAGGTCACATTGACAAAGGGAGAAGGGTGTGGGGGGGCGTTCAAGTCTGCTGGGAAGCTGGGAAGAATGTGAGTCTGGGATTTGAAAGCATCCCACTCCTGAATTATGGTTATTTATTGTCATTATAGCGCCTAAAGGCCCAGCCTCGTTGTGCTGAGCACTCTGCAGACACAGGATGAAGACACAGCTCCTGCCTGGAAGGTGAGTGAGGAAAACCTCCCTAAAGGGGGCTGGGAACAGGTGTGGCACAAATCCATCAACCTGATGAAGCTGTTCATGGGGTGGGTGTGAGTGTGGCCAAGTGTAGGAGACACTGCAGGAGAAGGACAAAGTTGGATGCAAGTTTTCATCTCCCTGGCTCCCCTTCTAAAGTGAAGAAGGGGCTTCACTTCTTTTTGTATTAATTCTTTTTATTCTCACCTTTCTTCTCCGGTAATGATTATCTACAGGTAAGCTAAGAATTAACAGAACATTTTTAGTGATTTTTCTAAAAATCTGGCTGCTGCAAGATGTGATTCAATAATTTATTTGCTATCTTTAAGCAAGTCACTTCTACTTAGACTTTTCTGAAGGGTAATTCAGTACCTAGACCCCATAATCACTCTTTAAAAATACAGTGCTTTTTATCTTTTAGTGCTTCAGTTTTACTTAGTCTGTGTGACTAGGAAAGCAAAGGAATAAAGACAGAAGTTGTTGCATGAGCAGCAGGTTTAATGAAGCCTGGTGTCCCCATGGACTTGGATCTCGTGTCTTACAACCCGGACAGCTCTGACATCCCTGTCCTTGCTGTGTCCCCACCGGCCAGGACAAGGCATGGAACGTGTTCTTCGGAGCTTTTGGGTAAAACTCAGCGGCTGCTGCTGCTCCTGCTGAGTTTCCAGTGCCTCTCCTTCATTTGGAAACTCTTTTGAAACCTCTGCCCCTCGATCAGGTTTGTCCACGACTGGACTGTGGGCCCAAAGTCGTGAGGTCAGGAGGGACAGCAGCATCAGAGAAGGTGGGATTTTTAGAGGGAGCTGAGTTCCCATAGGGATTCACTTCCCTCCTGGGAACCTGGGGATAAAAATTGCAAAATATTGAGGAGTGCTGTGCTTGTTATGGGTTAATGAAATAATGAAGCTCATAAAAGAGGGGAGCAGAGCATTCTGCACCGCGGTGGGACATGGTGGTTCTTGAGTACTTCAGGAAGAAAAAGGAGCAGGAGATGTGGGCAA
>VZRN01000336.1:290375-308603 GCA_013397935.1 Dasyornis broadbenti | reverse complement strand
TTTTTTTTTTTTTTTAGTTCTTAGAACAATCACCAACAAGAAGAAACTTGGCTATTCTTAGTTACATCTCGGGGCTCTGCATAATCTTTCCTGCTGAATTATGGAATATGATAGCTTTTATTAAATCCATTACAATTACAGCCTCTCTGCTGCACAGATTTAGAATATGGAATAACTAGGGTGCATAATTTCAAATAAATATTTAAGATTTTGATGCGTGATACAGTTTTAGACTCTTAGGAGATCGAATTATATTTAGATGGGGCTGTTTTCTTCTAATTCACACAGACTTTCCTCTCCAGCTACTTCATAGTGTTGGATACTTTAAAAAACCCTGAACTTCATACTGAGGAAAAGATCAGGGCCGTTTTTTTCTTTTGTTCAAGATTTAATCTGTGGTGGCGATTTGGCTCTTCTGTAAAGTACCTGGACAAGTCAGAAACATTTTTTTCAAAGTTTGAACTAATCTTAGGGTTAGCAGGCAACTGGAAAAATTACTAATAAAAGTTTGGTCAAAAAATCAGGAAATACAACATTTGAACGAAGTGATATTATTGCAGAATTCGGATTGTGCCTCTTTGCAGGGGGGCCAGGAGTAACAAGAGAACAGGAAATCTGAACGTGGTTCTCCCTCCTGCTCTGCAGTGCTTGGCTCTGCAGTGTCCCAAACCCCAGCAGTGACAGCAATACCTGATCCCCACAGCAGCAAGGACAAGGACAAGGACAGGCAGGAATTCCCAGAGGAAGCCTCCAGGGACAGCTCACCTTGTCCAGGCAGGTGGCAGAGGAGCTCCTGAGGAGCCACAACCTCATCACCTCTTTGAGGAGAGCAAGGCTGGCAATTTCTGAGCGTGAGGCCAGGAGGGAAAACCCCTTTAGATGACTCCATGTTCCTCCTTTGTCCTCCCCACACCTGCTCCCTCTTCTCTTCTGCTCTCCCCACCCGCCCTCCAAGAGGATGCTCTGGGTGTTGGCCTTGCCTGGGCTGCCAGTGCTCTGCGGGGACGTGTTAATGATGACTGGCAGCTTTTAAAAGCCCTGTTTCAACACCTTGCTGTCACCACACCTCATACTTCAGCAGCTTAGCACATGTTCCAAGGTGTTTAAAGAGCTTCCCGTGCAGCCCTTTTCCAGGCATCAACCCCTTGCCAGGAGCAGTAGCGCTCCTGACCGCGCTTTTCTGGCTGCGACCTTGTTGGTGTTTGCCTGAGCCATGTAAATGAGCAGCGCAGTCGTGAGCGAGAGAAATGTGTAATGTTTTCCATTGTGTGGCAGGCTCGGAGCTGACAAGAGCCGAGCTCGTGTTCCAAAGTCTAAAGCAGTTGGCAGGTTTCTCAGTACCAGTTTTTTATGCCCCCGAGTGGGTCATGGAGCGGCAGAGGGGGTGGAGAGGGAAGCAGAGGGAGGAATGTGTGTGGATGTGTGGTGGGGGGAGAGTTAGCGGGAGAGAAGGGCCATTTGCAAGCCACCAGCTCCGAATGTCACTCGCTGGGCCTTGTGGTGGTGCTGAAGGGCCTGTTGGAGCGTTTGATTGACTCGAGGCCTGATGCTGCTTGCCACTTACCAGCACTTGTCTTTGCTCATTAGCAGGGGGATTGTGGGCAAATATTTAGATATTCAAGAGAGGAAATGTTAATCTTTGCAGTGTTCACTGAATATTTAAATGAGGCAGCAGGCAGTTCTGCTCTGTGTTTGACCTACACGCGCAGGGCTGAGCAAACGCCTGAGTCTTGGGATGAATATTTAGAGTCCTGCACCTCCCTGCTCTTGGGGTTCAGGTCGTGTGCTGGAGCCCAGATCTCCTCAGGAAAGGCAGCAGGGTCGGTCTGCACAAGCGCTGCTAAATGTAAATGGCTCAGGAGCCTTGATCTGGCCAGTTTTGGGCACAGAAGTGCAGCCCCACGGAGTTAGAGGGACACTGGTTTGGGGGAGGCCTCTGCTCCAGGCAGGGCATGGCCTCGCGCTGGAGGCTGGAGCAGCAAAGAGTGGTACCCTGGGCTCTTGGGGTGCTCTGTTTGCTGGAAAATGAATGCAATAAGGACATTTCCTTGGGGGTTGGACAGGCAGCTCTCCCAAATAACAGTGTTAATGAAGAACTTCAGGTGTTTGGAGATGAGCCTGGCATTAGACCACCCGTGTCCTTGGAGTATGAGTGGATTCAGCTGGGTTAGTCTGCACTGACACCCTTGAAGCAGGTAATTAAAGAGTCTTGCATCACATTATTACCCAGAACTTTTCTCTGTATTTACTCTAAATTTGCTAAAATTCGGTTTATGTCCCTTTTCATTGCTACCTTCCAGCATTATTCTAGACAACAAACATGGAAGCAGCAAAATCTAATTTGAAAATGTTGCAGCTTTATAGGGAATGAACATTGAATTAGCAGCTCCTGATATTGGCACTTGAATCTTGATTATTTTGTATCAGAATCAGATCACGAATGTTCTGTGTAGGATGTAAATCCTTTGGGATATTTAACATCTACGGTAGCTCCTTAGAGAAAAGCTCTAGACTAAGAGTTATGAGAATTGTGTTGTCGGATGGGGTTAAAAGACAAATACATCTGTATACAACTTAATAGAAGAAGGGCCAAGAGGATTAAATCTGGCAACTTGCTTATTTAATTGAAACTTTAAAGGAATATAACCTCAAATGAACATGGTACCGCCTTTCACAGGAGTAGGTGAGTTCAGAACCTGCCACGTGCTGAGCATCTACCCTGGCCTGGCTGTATTTCTGTGTTTCACAGCCACTATATTTAAGGCCATTCAGTTAACCTGGAATTATTCTCATTTAATTTTACCCAGTTATAGCAAAATCACCAAGGAAATGATTTACTTATTCCTAAACGCAGTCACTGGCTACATCCTGACAGGATGAAGTGAAAAACCTTTATATGGATTTTATTATTGATGGAGCTTCTAAACACAGTTTATGCTTTCTGTCTCTCTTATTCCAGTAGCTGCTAGTCAATTAAATATTCCTCCAGTAAATTCTAGGCTTAGAAAATCACTTGGGAGTTGTAGAACTCATTTTAGTGGGAATTAAGAGCTGGTTACTGTAGGTTTAGGCACATCTGACAGTTCCAGCCCTCTGTTCACAGCTGTGCCTTCCTACCTGGGATCTCTTCCTGTTTTTACCTTGGGCGTTTTTTCCTTTTGTCTTTATTCGTCTTTTTCTTTCTGTCATGCCATTGCTGTGGGGAGGACAGCCAGCCCTTGCTCCCCTCTCCATCTGACCTTCACTCCAGGCAGGGGGTCAGGATTGCAAGGCTCAGGTTTATTCTGCTCGGGCCGTTATCCACCGGGAATGAGAAGCAGCAGAGAGATGTCACTGGAGCCAGCAGACAGCAGTGATTTCAGTCACAGCACGGATTTTAATCACACCATCGCATGCAGTCTGGCAGGTGGAGATCCCATGTTTATCCCATCTGCTTGCACTGTTATGGTTTTTCACATGGGCAGAGCTGTTCCATGTGCTCAGGAAATGGCAGCGTGTGTTGGATTTTCACACTGCCCTCTCTGAGCTGCTCTCATTGTCAGCCTTTTGTGCTGCTGCTGCTGACTGAGGCTGGCACTGTGCTCGCAGAGCCCTGGCTCGTGGCTCTGGGCAGATGTAGGGCACTCGCTGCTCTAGGGAGTGACACGGAGCTGGGCGAGAGCAGCCCAGCCCCGCTGCGCTGCCCGTGTCAGCTGTGCCCGGTGCATCGCACCCAGCCCGCACAGCTCCCGGGACTGCCGCTTCACCGATCCACTCCGGCTTTGCCTCCTCCTCCTCCTCCTCTGCCTGCAGCTAGTGCAGGGCTGGGGCTGGGGGGCAACAGGAAGATCACCCTGGAAGAGCCCAATGCCAAACGAATTCCCACCAGTGCAGTGCAGGTCCCACGCGGCAGCATCGCTGTCTTTGCACTGCACGAGGGTTGTTCCGCAGTTGCAGGGACACCTTCCACTAGACCAGGCATTGGGATTTAAACATTGTAGCCTTCTCTACATTTTCCCCTCCAGCTTAAGATGTGTGTGTGTCCCAGCTGCTGGTGCCAGGTTGAAGATCTTCGTTGAGAAAGCGGCTGACACTCTGCCCACTCACGGAAAGTTTCATCTCTGTCACTTCTTGAATTCTACCTTTGATGATTCAAATAGAAAATTAATTCTTTAATGCTTTTTAGAAGGTGGTGTGAAACAGATCCACATATTTAGTTGCTGATACCTGGAGGAGTTTGTCTGATAAAACATTGCCACAAGGCTGAGACACTTGGGGCTGTTCAGCCTGGAGAAGGTTGTGTGGAGACCTCACAGCACCTTGCAGTGTCTGAGGGGCTACAGGGAACTCTGAGAGGGATTGTTCCTCAGGAGCTGGAGCGACAGGACAAGGGGAATGGCTTCAGAGTGAAAGAGGGGAAATTTAGGTCAGATATTAGTTGTTCCCTGGGAGGGTGGGGAGGCCCTGGCCCAGGGTGCCCAGAGCAGCTGTGGCTGCCCCTGGATCCCTGGAAGTGTCCAAGGCCAGGCTGGACAGGGCTTGGAGCAGCCTGGGACAGTGGAAGGTGTCCCTGCCCAGGGCAGGGGTGGGACTGGATGGGCTTTAAGTTCTCTTCCCACCCAATCCATTCCATGATTCTGTGGTTGAATCTGTCCTAGCAGGTGTTACTGCCTGTCCAAGTCAATGTTGGCTTTCAGACCCATTCACAGAGGCAGGATGGATCCTGTGCTGCTGCAACTCTTCTTCCCAAAGGAATTTGCACTCCCTTTAGCCCTCACTGCTGGCTTGCCAGCAGGAATTATTGCATGGACTTCTACATAGCAGTGGATGTCAGACCCTGTGGAGAGATTCTCCAGGATTGTTCCTCTCCCGTTCTTTCATTGCACTATGCTCTTGTTGGTTCATTGATTTGGGGCTTTGCTGTTGTTGGTTTGCTTTCGTTATTTTACAAACCAAAAAAGTAATAATTAGAAAAATGAACCTTCCCTTCATCCCCAACCAAACCCAGAAGCCAGAAACAAAGCTGGCAGTTTGTGATCCTTGATTGCATGTGGCAGGAAGAAAACATTGAATTCAGTTTCCAGTGCGAGCCATTGTGAACTTGAAAGGGACGCTGTCAAGTAATTTAATTTTCCCACTAAGTGTCGCAACCTTCTGAGGAGAGGAGAGTGTCTTTTTGGTGTGGTGCGTGCCAGGCTCCAGGAAGGAAAACGCTGCTGAGGCAGCGCCAGCTGGCTGAGATCCCAAGCCCCATTCCCAAAGCCAAGGCAATGGCAGCAGCGAGGCTGGCATGGGAGCGCAAACAAAAGAGTCGCGGTGTCTGGACTGCAGGCTCTCTTTGGAGCAGCTCCCACCTGAGGGAGGGGATGGCAGAGGTGGGGGTGGGTGAAAAAAAGATTTTCCCAAGTAAAAACTATTGAAAAAGAAAAACCCAAGTTGTTGACAAAATGTGGGGTTCTGTGGAAATCAGACTCTGGGGAGCAGTCAGTCTCAGTGAGAGATTTCAGCAGGAAGAGTAAATCCTTAATTTTCACAAGTAGGAAAATGGCAAACGTTGACAGTGTTGAAACACATTTTGATAATAATTCTCTTTCAGGTTTTTTATGGGATGGTAAATTTATGAATCTAAGATGGAAATACTTCATTTGTTTGTGCTATATTAATTATTATGTCAATAGTAAATCCAGCAAAAACATAACTATTGATATCAAAACGAAACCTTTGAGCTCTACTGAACAAGCTGTCATTCCCTCAGGGTTGGTGGATTTGGGTAATTCTCAATTTTCAGGTTCTGGTTCAGTGCAGGTAAGGAGATTATTTCTTTGATTATGAAGATTCCTACAGAAACTGCTTCCAGACCAGTTTAACCAAGGTCTGCTCTGGAAGCATTTTAACTGTGGAGACACAGTTTTGTCTTTCCATTTATTTTAGAACAAGAAGAGGGCCTATATGGTACGTAGAAAACACTTGGTTGGTGGTGTGAGGGTCACATCACCTGGGATACAGCCCCGTTCACCCTCTGTGGAAGGAAAGAGCTTTGTGGGAGGGAAATGCTGTCACTTTGTCCACAATATTTATCAGGACTGCACAGGAAAGATGAAGCCTGTCCCAGAATTCCTGAAGGTTCTCAGGAGCAGGAGGTACAGTTAAAGGTATATTTTGAATCACTGGAGAAGGAAGGGAGGCAGTCAAAGGCAAGAGGAAAATTCCAGAGCAACTCAATATTCCCTTGCTCCAGCTCTCTTCTTTTGCAGTGAATGCTGGCAGTGGTTCCTGCTGCAACTTTTTTCAGGTAATAAAGGTGAGACACTGGGGTGCCAACAAGTGGGAGTATGTATGGATTAAATGGATCACATCCAAGAGCTGTGGAGAAATAAAACATCCAAGGTGTGACTTAAACAAGCACCCTCCGTGGGCTTTACTGGAAGAGCTAGATTTTTCTAGCTCTTCACACAATAATCAAAATTGTAAGTTCTAAAAGTTTTTGTTTGGATTTCTTGGCTTTTTTTTTTTTTNTTTTTTTTTTTTTTTTGGCAAACTTTTTGCAGAGAAGAGAAGGCAGGATTGGGGCAGACACGATTGTACTGAGCTGTACAGTTGAGTGCTGTGTGTTGTCTTGGAACTTACCGACTCCTGGGCTATATTTCAGTAGCTGGTAACTAAAAATGGCTTTGTGGTTAGAAAGGCATTGATGTTTGCTTCAGAGGTAGTAGGTATTGGCAGATGCCCAATAAAAGGCAGAACAATTATATCATCTGTCAAGGAGACAGGATGGTGGGTTTCAGGACTGCTGCCTTGTTTTATAATGTAGATGCCCACATCTGTTAATTCTATTCTTAATTACCTGTATCAGTCTGCGTTTGCTGCTTTTGTTTGATGCTGTGTTTTATCTGCAATTGCCTATTTACTTTCATTTTTTTGGAAAGCAAAAGATGTAAGAGCAGCTCTTGGAGTCAGCCTGTATTGACTGCCAGTGCAGTTCCTGGTGACCCTGACCCACATCAAGGGATTGTGCCCAGGCAACAATGAGTGTGTCACCAGAGCCCCGTGTGAGCCTGCTGATCACCCCAACATCCCCCAGAGCTCCCTCTGCTTTCAGGGGAGCTGAGCAGAGAGGAGGAACCCACAGACCTTTTCTACTCCCTTTTCACTCTGCTCTCATCTCAGGCCGCCCAGGTCTGTTTGTGAATCAGATCCCGGTGTTTCATTCTCGCTGGGATTTCATTTAGGGTCAGAGATGCCCTGCGCCCCCTGCTCAAGGGGGAGCACCTGCAGAAGGACCCTCTCACCCTGTTTTCTCCTTAGCGGTTGCAGGGTGTTAGTCCTGATCCTTGTGGGGTTTGTGGTGAGGAGACCCCATCCCTTTCACGTGGGAAGGCACAGGGAGCTGCTCCGTGTGAGGCTCGTGCCCCGTTGCTGCTGGCACGAGCTGTGCTGTGGCTCCTGCTGCCTCGCTGCGTTTCCAGCCCTGCGCTGACGCAAGCCCTGCCGTGTGCAGGAAGACACCAGCAGCACAAACGGAGAGCTCGGAGCTCAGGCCCCAGCAGGCAGCTGGTGATCCCCATCAGCTGAAGGGCAGGGAGCGCTGTGCTGCACACACACCCTCTGAACGAGTGCACACGCTCTGAAATTTACATTTTCCTGCAAATTGGCCCTGGAATGGCTCTGAACCCAGTTCAAAATGACCTTGGTTCTCTGGTTCGTGAACTGTTCACAGCTGGGAGTGGATCCACCTGCAGATGTAGGTGTAAAAATGTCAGGTCTCCGAAAACTAACCCAGAAATACCTACAACTGTCACAGGAGATGTTATCAGCAATTTTGTTTCTTTCCCTGGATTTTTTACTCTTTTTTCATGAACCTCTCTGAATCTGTTTCAGGATCCTAATGCCCAGGAAGTCCCAGGAAGGGAGAGGGGGGAGAGGCAGCAGTGCTGGATGGAGCTGGCAGTGAGGCCTCGGTCCCATGCTGGCACCTGGCACAGCTGGCTCTGCGCTGGCCCCGCTGCCAGGTGGCTCAGGACGTGTTCGGCCAGCCAGGGACTGTCTGCTGAATGTTCACCAGCCCTGTCTCTGGGGATCCCTGCACTTCCACATTCCTTTCTCTTTTTGTGTGGACATCTTCCTGTGCCTGTCTCCCCTCTCCCTTCCCTCAGCCAGCACTGCAGTGTGTGTGCATTATTCCCAAACAGGAACGATCTTATTCTGATAATTCTCTGTCAGAGAAAGAAACTTTTTTTTCCCCCTGTTTTTCCTCTCCCCACTTTTCCTCATGCTTCCTTTCCCGCTTTCCTTTATCAATCCCGGGCTCCTTTTCCCTGTCTCTCCTGCTCTGAGCACATTACTCCTGTTAAAGCTAATGGCTTTTACCTGCTAATGGGAGAGCTGTTCTCTCCTGTCCTTTGCTCTTTGGCAGCCCCTGAACTTTGCTGTTTCCTGGGGTGTTTGATAAGTCTGGAGACTCCTTTGGCGAGCACTGGAGCAGCGCAGGACTCGCCTGCTCCGTGTGTTCCAGTGGATTCTCGTAGCTCCTCTTGGATCATCACACCTCCACCCTGCCACCGTTCAGCCCTGACAGCCCTGCAGAGCTTTCACTGAGCATCCAGCTACAAAATGGATTTTATGAGCCATGTTATGGCTATGAAGCAGCTTTTATTAGGGAGGGGTGTGCCAGGGAAAACCCTGCAGTGAAGATTTCCCAGTAGGAATGCGCACTGCATCCTATTTTCAGTGGATGTAAAAGATGGTTCTTCCTTTATTCCTACTTCTCATGAAAGCTGATCAAATTTTGCATTTTTTTAATCCCTTCTCCAAGTAGAAACCCTGGTGAAGCAGGTGATTGAAGCTCAGTGGTGTTTGCTCCAAAACACCAAATCAGCAGGTGCTGGATGATCCCTAAACACTGCCCACGTGCCTTGTGGGAATAAAGACTCTGAAAAAAGGAGAAAGAAAAAAGCAGCTGTTTCCTTATTGCCATTGAACTCAGAAGGCAGCAAAAGGGTTTAGTTTGTTGGAGAAAAGCAAGGCCAGCTTTAGCAAAGCCTCTGAAAGCAAAAATATGTTTCAGCGTTGGTATTTTTGTATCGTGTATGTGATATATTTTTATGGAGTTTTGGACTTACTTAATTTACATATATTATAACCTCCCTACTGAGTAAACAAGAGATGCCCAGCTAAGCAAACAAGCCCCAGGGTGATGGGAGAGGGAGAGAGAAAGGAGAGGAATAGCGAAGAGGGAGAGGAAAAGAGAGGTGGCAATAGGAAAAGGGTAAACAGACAAGCACTAATTAAGGCCTTCATCACAAGCAGGGAGATGTGCGAGGCTGACAGTCAGTCAAGCAGATAAGGGGAGATGAGTTAAAATCTAGCCCCAGGTTTTGAAGGCCCTGGGGCCCTGGCAGACAAGAGCACAGTGAAGCACAGGAAGCCACTGAAAGGTCATTTGCATGAAATGATGTTCAGGATCTTTGCTTTTGTTGTTGCCCTGATGGCTTTAACCCGTTCGTGGCCCAAGGAAGCAGGCAGGGATAAGGCACCCGTACGTGGCTGGAAGGCTTCTCTTGGTGGCCTTTCAGGGAGCACCTCCCCAGGCAGTGTGTGGGGAGGGAGAGAGGGCTTGCTTCCCACTGGAGGGAAGGGGAGCTGGAATTCCTTGGCAAGGGGTGGCCTCACTCTCCAGCAGAGCATAAAAGGGAGAAATCATTAGGACAGGAGACTCTGGGCATGAAATGAGCCACAAGCTTGCCAGGCTGAGGGAAGGTGCAGTGACCTGCATTGGTCACAAACATCCAGGTGTTCAAGACTTTGAGTTTTGTTCATCTTTCCAAGAGCTCAGGACACAAATGGGAGTTCCCATTATGGAGCAATGTCAGAAGCTATCGTCACTCGCCCTTGCTGTGGTGTCACAAACATGTCATGACTGTCAGGAGCCTCTGCAGGTGGCTCCTGTCTGCCTCTTCAGCTGCAGTTGAAAATACATCCCAAATTTTTTGCTTAGCAAAGAATGGGCAAATTGTAGTTGCAATCTCTTCTCCTCGAGCTGCTCCAGGAAACAAGATCTCGCTCAGCTCCGCAAGGGAATTCTGACACTCTAATTATTGTTCTATGCTCTCAATGTGCTTAGGCATTTAGGCAGGTTGTGATTCTTAGTGACACGGCAAGAGAAATGAGCACAGAAGTGCTGCCTGCTCTGGAATAGTCAGGCAGCCTCACACACTGCTTTCCACCCCCACTTGTGTTCAGACATTTGGGAAGTCACAGTCGTTACTCTTCTGCTCTTCCTTCTGAAACAAAAGCTGGTTAGAGCCGAGCTGAGTAGATTAAATGGGGGCCTGGGCTATTGGACTTCAGGGTTCTGCCCCAGACCACGGCCACTTCATTACTGCCTGACCTTCTCCAGCTCATGTCAGCTCCCTGACTAATGGATCCATCTGCCACAGAAGGGCAATCAGCTGTACTTGCCTCCAAGACTGGAGATGATTGGCATTATCATCTCTGGGATTGTTGGAGTGCTCTGGAATCCTTGGGTGGCGGAGCTGCTGAAGGTAGAGCAGTGGTTAACAGTGGAGCAGCCGGTGGTGAGGATGGATGTTTAAACTCCAGGCTTAAGGCCAAACCATGTTGGGAAGCCAGTGAGGCCCTGAGAGATGTCAGCCTGTTTAAATGTCAGATCTCACAAGGAAAATCTCACTCGGGATTTCCGGTGGGCACCATTCAGATCAGTTCCAGGTACAACCCCCCTTCGCTTTCGTGTCGGAACTGGAAGATTCCTATCTCAAGTCCACCTTAGACCGGGGCTGAACAGATCTGGGGTGTTACGGCTGGCGAACTGGGTTTTCTCTCTGGTACCAGTGCTGTCCAAAGAAACCGCTCCCAGTTCAGGTGTGAAGGCTCTGCCTTCTGAGCGGCAGATAATCTTGTGTGGTGCTGTGGCCACAGCTTTCCCGGGATGGTGCTGTAACTAATCCATTCCTCTGCTTATAGGACACGAATCACCATGAAAATAGAAACATTTTTTTCTTTAAAAGATGACAAAAATTTTCCAAATTTTCCTTGTGTTTCACTTTGCTTACAGCTCACCCTGCATTCCAATGCAGTGTCAGGGCATGCTAGGAGCCCATTTAGGCGAATGTTTTAAAAGCTCCCGTGTGGAATCAGTGGAGATGATGGCATGCAGGATTACAGGTAATTGTTCTGTGCTATGAACACAGTGTCATGAGTGAGAATGGACTTGTCTAAAGCAGTAGCTGGGAGCACATGGAGGAGTAGCAGGATACGGATAGCCCTTGGCTAACTGCTCATTGCTCCTGCTCTCGGTAGCATTTTAAAAGGCCACTGTCATCAAGTAATTTTTCATCTAATTCACTGTATGTAATAGCTTCTTTAAGAGCCTGGAAATGATTTTATTTGCCCTTTTACTCTGGACAAACAGCAGTTTCTTTTTCTTGGCCTAACATTCCATCGGGAAGACAAACCCAAGCCCTGTTCAGGGTGTTTTTGCTTCAAATTCCACATAATGCCAGTGCTAGCATCAGCCTAAGAGGAAGAGAGTTCTGAAAGTGTGATTAATCTGCTCAACATATGACCTTGAAAGCTGAGCAAGTGGAAAGGAAATATTGATTATTAAAGGTGAGGTCTATGGTTTGGAAAGAAACCTTATGTTGGTGTAGTAAGAGAGATCAGTGAATTCATATGCTGAGGGAAGTCATTTGTATGAAAGAAGAGCCCTTGTGCTCGTTTAAGGAGGAAATTTGTGCTGTTCCACTCTGTGCTTTATGGGAACCTGCTGCTGTTGAAAGACAGCCCTGTAAAAGTCCTGCACTGTAATATTCTAAACTGGTCCGGTGCCTTGGGGCAAAACACAGCCTGGAATTGCAGGGTTCCCTTCACACCAATAGCGGAGATGGCCAGGGCTGAGACTGTGGAATGGACTCTGTAAAGGAAGTGGAGGAAATGCTATCTCCTGCTGCTTTCCAGCCACTGGATGTGGCTGTCCAGAGTGAGTCTCCAAGAGGAGGCTTCACCCTCCTGTGCAGGTGCTCTTGTTCTCCAGGGCATTGCCCTTGCCAGGAAGGGCAGCCTGGGCATCCAGCACAGCTCACCAAGCGACCTGGGAGGAACTCCTGGTTCCAGCGGGGTTTAAATAACCTTGGGAGTGGAACTGAGCAAAACATCTGCCAATGGCAGCAGTAGAAGTTGGAAAAATACCGAGGTGTTTTCCTGTCCTCTCTTTGCTCTTCAGCTTTAATACCAAATGTGCCCCAAACCCCACGATTCTGGGTCACAGAGGAGAGTCAGCCAGAGATTTGTTAAGGACCAGGAGCGTGTTAAAAACCACCGAGCTATTTCCAACTCTCCATTGTTCAGTTCTCATTTTAAGACAAGGCCAGCCTCTGCCACGCCAGCGTGGTGTGATCCGTGCCCAGCAGTGTGGCACAGGGTCGGAGAGGTTCACTCCCCGCAGGGAGCAGCTTGTGATTTCCCAAAGCCCAGGCAGGCGATTTTTCTCTCTTTCTCTCTCTCTCTTTTTTCCCCTTTCCGCCTGGGAAGGATGCAGCATCACAGACCTTGTCACCCGGAGCTTAGAGGACAGCAACCATATGCCTTCCGACCTGCCCTTGCTTTTCCAGGAAAGCTTCAGCCTGCTGGGCATTTCCTATCAGAATCGTTAAGGGAGAAGGGCTGGGATGTGGCCCAGGCTGGCGCTGCTCTGGTGCTGAGCAGGGGTGGAGGGAAGGGGGAGGCGGCAGGGGGAGGAGGATGAGGAGACCGGGCTGCCAAAGAGGAGGAGGAGGGCTGCAGGAGAGGCCAGACTGGCATCCTCATGTGCAGGGGGCTGGCCAGCGCCAGGCCAGGCTGATGAGCCCGTGGGCCCCGATGGCTCAGGTGGCTGCGATGGCGCTGAAGGGCCAGGCTGGTGGCTCGGACACCAGCGCTCATTATCGAGCTCCGCAGCATTCGCGGCCGTGGGGGAAGAAGGCACGGAGGAGGTGAAGAAGCCCTGGAGTCACACACACACACAAATCAGAGACAGGAGCGGCAGAGAAGCAGCTTTGGCTCCAGGCTATTGATTTTGTTCCGTGGCACTTGCTCGTTTCCCACTTAGTGCTTCTCGCTCGGTACCTTCCCGCTCCGGCTCCAGCGGCTCTCCGAGGAGGAAGAGTGACCCGGAGTGGTCACTGAGCAATGGATGGGTTCATCCAGTGTTTCGGAGCCATTTTGGAAGCAGTCCTGAGTGCTTGCAGCAGCACGCAAACACTCCTGCACATCTCCACACTCACCAAGGAGACACTTCCAGGTGCTTTTCTCCCTGATGTGCACATGCAGCGTCTCCGTGTCTGTACCTGGGCTCCTTAGGTGGTCTTGCAAACGCTCTGTTGCTCCCCCAGCCTCTCCGTCAGTCTTGTCCTGCATCAAGGTGAAAGAATCTGAAGGCAGAGCTGTCTAAATTGTCCTCCTAGGGAAGCGATGCATTTTTGGAGGTATGGCCCCAGTGCTGCACTGTCACTACACAAGCTTTACCCTCAGTTGCACTGTGGGCCAAAACACCGGGACAGCAATATTACACCGGCAGCATCTGCTGTTATTGTACCCTTCATTGTAACTTTATTCCCTGTGAACTGGGCATTGTGGCAAAAACAGTTCTGATCTTTGCCCACATGTATTTTATTTTTTAATGTAACCAAGGGCCTGAGTCCAAGGGAAGGGAAGGAAACTGCTGGTGAGCAGGGGGTGAAGGGTCCAGGGCTGTCACTGAATAACACCAGAACCAGACTTGGTGGTCAAAGTGTTTGAACCTCTGCTGTGACTGCCCATATTTTATATCTTGTGCGAATACTGATGATATCAGACAATTGTCCTCACACCAGCACCAGAAAGTTTAGGGGCACAGAGAAGATGTGCTGGGCTGATGCTGCTTTGCTGTCAGTACCATTTTCCTTTATTCAGCTGCTTTTGCCAGAGCTTCTCCACTCAGCTTGGAAGTTTAGCTCAGTTGGGAGAGTAGAAAGAGGTTTTTGGGTTAATGTCATTTCTTGGTCAGTCTCCCTTCCTGGCCTGAACACGCACAAATGCACAAAGACACACGGACATGGGCAATTTTCCCCAGCTCTGGATCAGGGGATGTTGGAATGCCATGGCTGGCAGGAGCTACTAACTGGATTAGCTGGTAAATCCATCTGGAGCTCCCAGTGGGAGGGATGGACAGGTTCAACATGAATAACAGCTTGTCTGAAGCAGCAAAATGGATTATTTTATGGAAGAGAAGGGGGGGAAATACCCTTTTACTCCTTGCAGACTTTTGCCTGACACAGGGGGGAGTAGTTTCTAGAAAGCAAGGAAAGAGGAGATGGTTTTTGAAGAGGGAACGGTTCTTGCTGAGTTGCTAAGTGCAGCTGTCCATCCTTTTTTAGAGTCTGTATCTGCACCTTGTGTTCCTGATAAAGTGGATTTTTACCTCCTAAAACTTCATTATGAGTTTGAGGCTGTAAGGGGTGATGCAGCTTTTTTTGGTGGTTTCTTCTCATCTTTCCATTGTTGTGCAAAATTTAAACCACTTCCAGAACCAAGCCTTGGTGCTGCCCCACAGGCCTCAGCCAGTGGGATTTGATGGATGGAAGGAAACCGTGCCTTGTTTAATAAGGGCTGTGCTGAGATCAGCCTCCCCTGGGCTCAGCACCAACTTCAGCACAGCTTTACCTGTGCAGAGGGAACAAACCAGCAGGATCTGAAATGTTGTACAGGGAGAAACCTCCTCTGACCATTGACAAACTCAAGCAAAGCTGCATTTGTTGATGTATGGCCTACATAAGTGGTTGAGGAAATAAAATTGGCTTTTCCTCCCCCTTGCCCTCACCCTGTTGCATTTTTTCCCACATGAAACCCAATAAGCTGGAATGAGAAGGGAAGAGCCTTTTCTTTTTTTCTTTTTGTTTGGTTGTTTTGTCCATCCACAGTGGTGCCAGTTCTGTTGCAGGATTGCAAAATGTGTGTGAGTTCAAGGTGCAGCTTCTGGAAGCACTTTGGTATCAGAGAATCACAGAAAGGCTGGGTTGGAAGGGACCTGAAGCTCATCCAGTTCCACCCCTGCCATGGGCAGGGACACCTTCCACTGGTCCGTGTTGCCCCAAGTCCCGTCCAAGCTGGCCCTGGACACTTGCAGCGTTTAGGGTGAGATTCCTGCAGTGGCAGGGGCTGTAGGAGGGGCTGAGGAGAGGAGGGTGAGGTGCTGAGGGACCCCTTCCCCTGGTGCTGGGCTGGGTTGTGCCCTGAAGTGTGTGTGCTCAATGCAGCCTCTGGCATAAAATGTCCTGTGCTATTTAAAGATTCTTGGGACCAAGGGTAAGGGCTAGAATTAATAACAACAATGATAATAATAACAGCAACAATAATAAAAATAATTGCGGTGCCATTAAGCTGTGACCTAAAAAACCAGAATGGCCGATGAGAAGTCGTGGATCTGATCTCTCCCCCTCCTCCCTTTCCCCTCCACCCACGTCTCTGTGCTTATTTCTCTCTTTCTTATTTTTCCTTTCTTACTGATATGTTTTTTTTTCTACTCTGGACATATCCTTGAATCCTGGCCATTCCCCCAGCTTATGGGATTCCCATTATACACGCTTGATATTTAACAGCTTTGGCGTCTTCCATAGCTGGGAGTGAAAAGAGAAAAAACAGCTCAGGAACATAATGGAGCAAAATCTGCATACTGAGCCCTGGTTCCATGTCCCTTTGCACTGTTTACCGAGATCTTAAAAGCTACGAGCTGTGGCATCTACTCAGACTTCATCAGCCCATCCTGCCCTGATGCTGGCCTTGGAGACGCTGCCAGCTCCCGCTCCCTCGGCAGCCACCTCCTCGCACCGGGAGCGTTCTGTGCTTCCCGTGGCCACCGCGCTCCTTTCCCAGGCTCCTCCACGCTCTGGAGCAGGAGGGAGCCAGGGATCGCTTCTGCCTTTGTGGGGGCAGGATAATTCTGCTTGCTGTAATCAGAAATCCTGGTGAAGAGCTGAATTCACCCCGCTGTGTTTGCCCAGTGAGGGGTCACGGGTGTGGATGGGGTGAGGAGGTGATGGGTGTTTTAAAATTATTGGCATCATCTTCATAGAGAAAAGGGTAATGGCACAAATGAGTGGAAACACCTCCTCTGAAGTCCTGTCTCCTTATGTGCCAGCCCCTTTTGCTGCTTTAAGGATTCCTTGAAATTCCCTTTTTTTCAGTGAGCTTGTCTTGGGATCAGCTGGACCTGAGTGTCAGAAGCAAAGCTGTCACCATCCCCAGCCTTCTCTCCCACTCTCTTTCTGGTTCTCTTGGTTTATATGTGGAGTTTTTTCCTCCCTCTTTCCTTCTCTCTTTCCATTTTTCGTCCTTTTCCCAGTGGATGGGGGTTTTATGAAGAGCCAAGGAGCAGCACAGCATTCACCAGCCTCTCAAGTTAGAACTGGAAAAGTGTTCTAAGAGTATTTAGTATCGGATTATGTCCCTCCTTTACCTGATACAATCCGAAGTAAGACTCTGAGCATTTTAGTGTTGCTTCTTGTGAGTCAGGGGCACAACCTGACACTTCCAGAGGGCACTTCATGTGCCCAGTCTTAAATATTTATTTTACAAGAAGGTAAATTGCTCATTTACCAAGGCTATAAAGAAAATAGAGGGGATTTGGCTCTGACCCTTGGTTCAGACATCTGACTTAGACCTGACTTCATCACATACTTAATTCCCAGTGTCTTTAGCAGCTTTGAAATTCTTACCAGAAACTTCTGATGAACCAACCACCTTCTTTTCTATATTCCAGCATCTTTCTTTCATGGTTCCCCTCTTTTACACCTCAGATCAGTCAGGCATTTTATTTTCAGTGGAAAAGCCAAAAGATTTTCATTAAAATTAACAGTGGCACATTTAAAACTCGTGAAGATAAATGTGCTTATGGCTCAGGGATTGGTTACTGAGTGGGAACCTTTGCTGCTTTTGTAGAATGAAAGATTTTCCATGGTTTGTGGCAGCATCCACAGTTTTATTAAAGAGATTAAAAGTGCATCAGCATCAGGATGTGAGACAGCTGTGAAGGGATGGATCTTAACAGCAGAATTCCCTTAGAGTCAGCCCTGGTTAGCATGGGGAGGTGTCCTTTGTGGGTCTTGCTGTGCATCCCCTTGGCTTTTTTCATTTTCTCTGACCCAGCAGCACAGAAGGAAATTTTCCTCTTTGTTACCTCCTCTCGGTCTATTTTCCCAAAGGATTTTCCCCTTTTCATTCAGGGCAAAGCTCACACTCACCTGGGGAGGAACTTCTCCGCAGTGCTGTCACCTTTGGGTCCTGCCGAGCTGCAGGGTCGGTGTTTGGGGTTGTTTCATGCCCTCCCCAAGAGCTGGGACTCATTTGGGACTCAGCTGTTTGGAAAGCCCCTGCAGACCAGAGCTACCCAGGCTGGAAGGCCAGGATCTCTCGTGAGCTCTCTCCTCTCCCAGGACAGCTCCGAGCATCCTCCGGCAGCTCCTGCCCTGCACTGCTGGAATCTCCTCTTTAAGGACACCAGGAGGAAGCAGCAGGAGCTACAGACTGAAGTTCTTCCACACCAGCCAGGCTGTCTCTGGAGAATCCCTGTGTCCTCAGGTGAAATCCCTGATTTCCATCCTGGCAGTGGGGCGGGTTAACCCCCTTTCCTCAGTGACACCTTTCAGTCTGGTGGATGTTCCCAAGTTTCCACCTCTGCACAAACAGGTCAGCACATTCTCCCAGGGCCATTATCCCGCTGCTCCCACAGCCTCAGGAACACGGCAGGGAGCTGCATCAAGGAAATGCATTAAGAGGAATCAGCAAGAGAGAAGGGACCTCTGGGCCAACTCCCTGCTTCTCAATTATTTATACTTCATAATTTCCAGCAAATCACTGGCTGTTTATTGGTGCTCATCTATAATTGAAGAGTTTCCTAGATCACTGGCCAGCTTTGCTTAAGTTGTAGCTGGCCGTGCCTGTGAAAGCTGTTAGGGAAACCCCAGAGGGAAGGGCAGGGTCTCAGGAGTGGCTGGGCATCCATCGAGGATACACACTTTTAATTTTTGGCTTTTGTGGGCACCTGGGACTGGGAGGTTTCCAGCAAGTGGTTTACCATCTCCATCTGACCACATCACGGAGGGACTGCAGGCTGCAGTAGCAGCAGGACCTTGATCAGGAGCTGTTCCAAGGATTCTGCCTTTCCGAGCCTTTGCTCAGACAGCGTGCTCCCTGTTCTGCCAAAAAAAAAAAAAAAAAAAA
>VZRN01000336.1:205291-290346 GCA_013397935.1 Dasyornis broadbenti | reverse complement strand
AAAAAAAAAAAAAAAAGTGGAGGGTTTTGATGTTCCTGAAATTCTTGAAGAGGCTGTGAAAAAGGAGCTACTGTTCTGAACTGAGATGAAAAGCCAAAGCCTTGAAAACTTTAGAGAGGTTAAAATCTAAAGGGGAAAAAGAAATCAAGTGCGTACTTGTGTGGGGAACAGAGTTGGCTTTGCATGCTTGGGATGGCTCCTTCATCAGGCCTGGTTCCAATAATATTTCAGCTTTATTTTCTTTTAATGTCAAAATGAAATAATTTTGGCCAAAGCAGTTGCACATTCCTGTTTCAAAACACCAAAATGGGCTATTTTGAAATTTTTTTTATGGTATTGTTTTCAAATTAAAAAATTTTCTGGAACCAGCTACTTCAGAGTGAACAACTTCACACTGGAGCAGCTAGGAAATTCTACTGAAAAAATGTTGAAATGTTCCCAACCAGCTCTATCCATCACTTCCTTTCACTACTACCCAATAAAAATAGCTCCCACATACCGCTGCAGTCAGGAGTGCCATGTTACAGAAGAAGAAATAACTAAGCCAACAAAATGACTCACATTCCAAAGATAATATACAAGGTAGGGCCTGGCCAACTGGTTCCATTCAAATTAGAACCAGCCTCAGCCCTCCTGCCCGACACAAACTGATCACAGAATATGATCTGTGGTTATTTTTTGATGTTTGCTGGTTTTATTTTCGCACACTTCTACTCACGATCCCCCTTCACTGAAGTGGACGTGCCTGTAATGCGGCAGCGACTGCTACTGCTCCTCATTTTCAGCCTGACCAAAAGCAGGAAGGGATTTGTTCTTGGAAAGAGGGTTTTTAGCCGTGTTTCAGCTTGGAGTTTGGTTAAACCATTGAAGGTTTGCACTGCTGGGCTTCTCTTTTTGCAGTGAGATGTACTGAAGCAGCAGAGTTGGAATCTCACAGAAGCCAGCCCATGCAGTTCTGTGAGAAGTGTCACGCATGAGCATAAAGAGCTGCAGCACTGTGTTCCCACACGCCCTTAGAGCCTGAAATATCCCTCTTAATTTTAAACATATAAATCAAAGGCACAAAGCTTTTAATTTTATTGTTGTTGTGAGGCACTGAACTAATACCCTGAAGTTTTTAGCTCGTTAATTCTGTCGATCTTCACAAAAGCTCTCGTTCCAGCAGAGTGAGTCCTTGGTGTAAGTACAACTCCTCAGCCAGGCTGGTAGTGTTTTTCAGAGCAGCTCATGGTTTAGGGTGAATGCATTTTAAAGCAATCTATAAATCTTTATGATCCTTGTTTTTCTTTCTCTTGCATGCATACTTGGCAAGCATTTCCAGTTTGCCTCATTGAGAATTTGATTCACCTATGTACAGTGGGTGAGATCTGTCCACATCCGAAAAGCCAACATCAAGGCCTTTGCGCCTTTTAAATCTTCAAAACAGGGCTGAAGCACGGTATTACAGTTTGCCAGACCTTCCCCTGAAGCTGAACCGAGTTTCAGCCAGGCAGAATGAAGGGGGTGAGGATGGACAATGAATTACTGTGACCCTGCAATGTGCTGTGAAAGAAAAAAGTGTTTTGGGGCTTGCAGTGCCGATTACTTTCTTTCCTTCGTGGCTTTGGTGCTTTCGATTCTGCTCGGACAATTGCATCCCATTTGGGGCAGCCTGACACCAAAATGTGAAGCTTAGGAGAAAGTAAAGGAATATTAAAGGTCTACAGAGCCCAGCTGCTGGGGAAGGGTTTTGAGTTCGGGAGATTTAGTTCAGATGAGCAGCATGGGTGCAGAAGAGGCTGCAAGAATAGCTGAGGATGGTGACTTGATGTGGAAAGGGGAGGTTTTTCTGGGCGTGGAGGAGTCTGTGCTAGGGGGAAGTTTTCAAAGGGAGACTGCACAAAATCCTGGATAGTGTGGAAGGCATGGCCATGGTCCAACCTGGCCTTGGACACTTCCAGGGATCCAGGGGCAGCCACAGCTTCTCTGGGAATTCTGTGCCAGAGCTCCCCACCCTCACAGGGAGCAATTCCTTCCCAATATCCCAACCCAAAATTTCCCCTTTTTCAGTTTGAAGCCATTGCCCCTTGTCCTGAGCGCTGTTGTATTTCAGAGAGCGCTGGAATTGCCCGAAGTGCCGAGGCGCTGCCGTGTGTGTGAGGCAGACGAGGATGGGACAGCCTGGAACTGGAACTGGACTCTTTTCCTTGGATCTGAATAATCAAATCCAGCCAGGGCGAGGGCACGAGGCATTTCACAGGAGAGTTGTCAAAAAGCCTCTTGTGCCGTGTGCCTTTGACTCCCTCTGGCTTTGAACCAGGCCTGGAGCTGCCAGTGTTTATGGCGCTCGCTGGTGTTTAATGCTTGGCTGTTATTAAATATCTTTGCCGTGTGGTAACTTCGTGGTTTCTGGGGACACTCCGAGGAGTTAAGGAAAACAAGCTGGAAATTCAAGCGGATGATGGGAGTGCTGCAGGGTTTGCTGCAGCTGAGTCCCTCTTCCCAGCTCTGAGGTTGCGCCAGTGACTCTCCAAGGCCTGGGAAAGTCCCACAAGGAGCAGGATGCTTGGGATATGCATTTCCCTGAAGTATCCAGTAGCGTTTTCCTTTGCCCCAGTACTGGGGAACTTCTTAACACTGTTGTCAAACATCCCTGGTAAATGTAGTGATTATTGGACTGATCTGCACCAGGAAATAAATAAATAAAAGCCATAAGAAGAGAAAATGCACCCTCCCAAGATAGCTTTTATGTAGCTAGAAAAGTGAGGTGGTTTCCTGTTCTAAATATTTAACATGATGTTTATGATATGTCCTCTGGGGGAAGAGATGCTTGAAAGCTAATGTTTATGAAGTAAGTCTGGAGGGATGGAAAGGGGAGGCAGGGCACACTAACTAGGAAACAAAAAAAAAAAGGAGGAAAAAAAGAAAGAACCTCAGGAGATGTCCTGATTTATGGCTTTACTTGCTGCAGAAAAACCTCTGTTTTGTTAAAAAGGTTGCAACTGAAGGAAAGCAACTTCAACTCTGCTCCTTTTGAAACCAGAAACCTGTTCCCTCAGTCCAGACAGGATCTGAGCCTGGGCCAGCAGAAATCTTTTCCTGGCTGCTGCCTTTGTGCTTTGGAGCCCCGCAGAAGGGTTTGTGTCTCCACGTCACGTGAGGCTGGAGTGATGGGCTGATGGTTAAGAAGCTGAGCTACGTTTCAGAAAGGAGTGGTGAGTTCAGTTTCCTACTCTGCCAAAGGCTTCTAATGTGAAATTTGGGTGTTTAATCTTCCTTTGTCTCTGTTCCCTGTCTGGGAATAGCAACAATTTCCTGATTCAACTGAGAGATTGAAAATAAATCACTTTATTGTTAAATAGGTAAAAAATAAAGGCCTGCATGGCCATGATTTCAGGAGGGGTGACTGAACTCCTTGTGAAGCACGTTTGGAATGGATGGTGGTTTTCAACCCAGTTTATTAAAAGTAAACCAATTCTTGGCTTGTTTTACCTGCCTAACTCCGTGTGTGAACTGCAGCCACCCAGGACCAGCTTCAGAGGTCCAGGAAAGGGTCTGGAGCCCCAGGAGCGGCTGAGGGAGCTGGGAAAGGGCTCAGACTGGAGCAGAGGAGGCTCAGGGGGAACCTTGTGGCTCTGCACAGCTCCTGACAGGAGGGGGCAGCCGGGGGGGTCGGGCTCTGCTGCCAGGGAACAGGGACAGGAGGAGAGGGAACGGCCTCAGGCTGGGCCAGGGGAGGCTCAGGGTGGACAGCAGCAGGAATTTCCCCATGGAAAGGGTTGGTAAACATCGGCAAGGACTGCCCAGGGAGGTCGTGGAGTCCCCATCCCTGGAGGGATTTCACAGCCCTGTGGATGTGGCCCTTGGGGACACAGGGCAGAGGTGGCCTGGGCAGTGCTGGGGAACTGTTGATGTTCTTGGAGGGCTTTGCCAGCCTGAATGCTTCTGTGACTCCTCTCTGCCTGTGCCAGCCCCACCACAGCTCGTGGATCCTTCGCGGGGAGCTGGAGCTCAGAGACCTGGAGCAGCAAACATTCCCACTGCTCCCGGGTTCAGTGGGTGAGTTCCTGCCCTCTCCTTCCCCAGCTGTGCCTGGCGTGGGGGTGCGAAAGGGAGGGGCTGAGTGCAGCTCCTGCTCCTGCTCCTGCTGCTGTGTCTCCTGGGCCCTCGGTGTTCCCTTCACGTTCCCTCGGTGTTCCCTTGGATCCCGGCACCGAGGAGCCTCCAAGGCAAACAGGAGAAATTTCCAGCATAATCTTGTCTAAAATGAGACTCCCTGTGCCTTTAGCACTGAACTTCAAAGGTCTCAGAGAAGTCAGAGGCCAGGTAGAAAAATCCCATGTCTTAATCAATATTTTAGGTTTCTTCCCTGCGTTGTAGTCAGCCAGGCTGGGAGTCAGGCTGTTTGTTTCAATTATTAAATACAGATTTATGAGCTGCTGTTTTTCTTGGAAATAGAACCAGTCTTGGGACCAGGTTTCTCCTTGCAAAGAACTGTGGCTGCAGTCAGTTCATGCAGGTAGAAACGTGTTGGTCGTGTTCAGAAATTCCCAGTTCCCTCCTGGTTTTCTCTCTGTCCTGGTGGCTCTGACCTCTCTCATCAAAGTGTGACGGTGCCACGTCCCTTTCTCTGGGGTTGCTGTGTTCTGCACAGGACTGCTCTGCATTGATGGCTTTTCTTTGGCATGCTCTCAGCAAGCTCCTGCAGAACTTCCCAGCAGAGAAACTCCCTGCCCTGTGCCAGTCCTGGCCTGTCCTGGTTTGATGGCAGCCAGGTCCACTGGCTCCAGCATGGGATCGTTTCCACTGGTGTTGATAATGGTAATAATGTGCTCCTCACGCCATTCCCCGGGCTGCTGTGACAACTGCACTGCTGTAACAAGCATGGAAAGTTTCCTTTTATGTAGATAATGATATTCCTGTGTGTCTGTTGTTGAATAAAAGAACTTTCCTAACAGTTGAAACAGGGATGGTCAAAAAGACGTTTGAAGTGAGGGAGAGTTCAGGTGTTTTGGGTAGAATTTATCTAACAGGGGAAGCTGCTACCGTGTGCTGTAGTTTTGCTCTGTGTTTATGTAATTAGTGTGTAGATGTGCATGTTAAAAAAGCAGGGAGACAAGTCTGCTACACCTTCCCGGTAATCAAGGGAGCTGGGGAGAAGGTTCTTTCTTTAAAAGTTATTTTTCTTGTTGGTAATACACAGAAAAGGCTGTTGTTCATACGTGGCATTTGCTTTTTTTCGATACTCCCCTTTGCCCTAAAGTTGTGAATCTCCCAAATCCCAACATGAGAAATTACTAAACAAAAGAAAACCAGCAAAGCCTTGCCCTCCCCAAACCCCTGCCCTTACCCACCCCTCCAAAACTCGGAGTATTACCTGAGCATCTGGAGCACTGAGCTGAGGCAAACATGATTTCTGAAGTTTTTTTTTAAACAAAAAATCCCTAACTCCAATCTCTAACCCCCTTCAGACCTGCCTCTAGGGAGAAACCCACCAATTACTATTTACTTTACCAACCTAGAGTGATTTGTGGACGTATGTAAGAATTATTTACGGTTTCATGCAGGAAAAACTTTCAGCTCCCTATTTGCCCTTGTAAGTAATGAGTTGCCTCAGGGGATCAAAGGTCAGATTTTGGTTTTAATGCCCACCTCCTTTTAAAAAATAAATAAAGCAATCTATGTGAAAAGAAGAAGAAGGAAAAAAAAAAAAAACCCTAACAGTCTGAAAAGGCTCTGACTCCTGCTCTGCTTTGATGTTTTAGGTCTGGAAGGGATCATAAATTTGCTGGTGTGAGATAGAGTGATAATAAATGTAGCTTTTAACTGCTGGGTTTTTAGCTCACACAGCATCCATTATCACTGGCAACTGCACAGGGAATGCACTTTTTTTTTTTGCTGGTGCTCTTTAGAAAGATAAATATTCACCCCACTATGCCCTGATGTCCCAAAAGCTCACACGAAGCCTCTCCTTGTGGTCATTCCCCAACAACTTTCATTCCTGGCCCAAATGGTTCAGGGGTGTTGGTAAGAGTCCCGAGGGGTGGGGTTGCCACTTGGTTCAGCATTCCGTGGGTCAGCTCTTTATTGGATGGAGACTTTTCCAGTAGTGGGAGGTGAGCAGGGAATACTCAAGGAATGGCTGCAAACACAAAATTTGTTTGGGCTTGGAGAAGCGTCAGGGTTCCCAAAAGGGCTGGATGCAGAACAACCGGTTGGTTTCAGGACTTCTGCAGCTCTGGGGTGCTGTTGGCTTTCTGTGAAACTCCTCCCCTGGAGCCCTTCCCTCCTCCCCTTCCTGCCAGACCCAGGGGCTCTGTGCCCTCGCAGCCCCTCCCATGCCCCTGAGTGTGTTCAGCTCAGACAAGAGGCGCTTTGGGAGATTCCTTTAAAAACCTGATGGATGCTTTGTGCCAGCCTGGAGCAGAGCTTCCACCCCAATAGCCTTACTCATGTCATGAGCTCCTGAAACAACCTTGGGAAGAAATTATTTTAGCCACTTAGATGTCTATTAATGTCTTTTTGCTGAATGCCAGCAACCTCATATTCCAACAATTCCCACGAGCACTTATTGATCACGTATAGATTTGGAATGAATTCTGCCCAATCAGTTTATTATCCCTAGATCTCTCTCTATCTGCTTTGCTTATGGAGTAAACACTTCAGGTATTGTTTCTGTTTTTCCTAGATCAGCAATTGGGTCATTTTCGCTCAACTCACATCCATTATGGATCACTTCTGTTAGAGTATCATTTATTATTATTCTCTGAAGTTCAAACATAGATGTCTTTCTCTGGTCTGCTGCAAAACTTAATGATTTCCCATATATTCTTGCAGGCCTTCAATCTAAATGAGAATGTCATCCACTCAAAAACCAGAAACTGTTGGAGAACTCTGGGAGTTGAACAAATGCCGGACAGCACTTTTAAGTGAATAACATTCAGAGGGTGTATTTAAAAACACTGATTTGATCTTTACTAATAGCTCGATGCAGTTAATGCCGTTATTTATGGTAGCTCTGCTCTTAGCTCCTTTCTTTGTGTCTTTATTGAAATTGCATTTATCAGAGGATACCTTTTCTAACTTGGCCTTTCTCTTCCAATCATGGAAATAACCCTCTTTTCATGGATTAAAACAGATGTGAGGTCAGCGGGATGTGTTGTGTACTCGGAATTCTTCTGCAAAGGAAGCCGGGCCCTTTGAATCCATTTCTTTATAACTTCAGAAAAGTGGTGGCTGTTAATTGCCGTGGCTTTGGAGCATTTAACCGCTCATTTGAATGTGTCTGGGCATAGCTTCTGACCAAGTTACTCCACCCAGGCCTTTCCTTTAAGGATCAGCTTTACTTCTGACTTTATCTTTGGGGCAGACCACATTTCCACTGAGTCCATCATCCTGGGTTTCTGTTCCTGTGTCCCTGAGTACATCCGAGAATTAATTTGGGATTTTGTCTGAGTTCATCCCAGGGACTTTGGCTGCTTGCCTTGGCCATGCCTCGGCTCCTCTCTGGGTCCGTGCAGGTCCCTAGCTGGCACTCTGAGGTGAGGTTTGGCCTTGCAGGGGGAGCCATTTCATCCCCCAGCGTTCTGTGGGACACATGGGATGCATTACCTCGGGACACGCCTGTGCCATTGGCTCAGCCCAGAGCCTGCAGGATTATCTGGGCTAGACCTCATTTCCTGGCTGCTGAAATTAGCTGAGATGTATCCTGCTCGTAGTTACAAGTCTCTGTAGCCCTAGAAATGGTTTTATGGAGAAGTTTGTCTTAGCCATCTGATTTTATTGAAAGAATCTCCTTCAAATTGGCCATTTTTATCACTTCATTGTCAGTTCTCCTTTCTGATTCCCCCTTCTCAGACTGTCCCAGCTTTCTGGGATACCGTAGAAGAAAGGGAACATGATTGTCCTACAGCAAATGGATGGCTCATCCCGCGAGGAATCTCACAGTAAAAATGAAACCTGGATTTCAGTGACCACCTGGAACTGAGAGTGGGAAAATATCTCAGCCTGATGTGAACTGGAATGGTTGTAAGGCTGGGCTCTAGATCAGGTCGGTTCTGGGACCGAAAACATCTGCTTCCCTGGCCTGGGTGCTGTCCATACTCCTTGGAGCAGGACAGCTCCTCATGGGAGAGGTGAGCCAAGCTCTGGTTGTAAACTCTCTCAGGAAGCTCCTGCTGGTGTCTGGCACTGTTGAAGGCTCAGGTGGGAGGAACCGAGGAGGGCTCTGGTGAAATGACCCCTCAAGGGCTGGGATTAGGCAGTGAAATGCAGAGAGCACAAGGAACTGGAACTGGGTACCCTCAGGTAACATGCAGTTGCCCTTGGAGAGGGGTTTGTATCCGTGTTTGTGCGTCCCAGCTGGAATTTGGATAGCACAGCTCAGCGGCAGAGTGCACATCTGAACACAAGGACTCCTCATTGCTCTGGAGCCGTGATGGTCTGAGGATGTCAGGGGCAGATTTTATGGGCAGAAGATGATTTATTTTTTTCCTGTTGTTGAACCAAGTGAAATGTTTAGAAAAGCTATCAAAGTTTTGGTCTCATCTCTCTTGAGTCACTTCCTACCTCAGGCAGATTTGCCAAAGCTGGATACCTGTGCTGTCCCAAAAAGGTCTGGAAAAGAATTCCATGGGTAAAAACCACAGAATTCCTGGCTGACCTTAGGAATGTCACATTAACACGCTGTTTCCTTTTGTTATCAGTGACTAATACCTATTCCCTCCGTGAACAAAATAATCTCCGTGCTGTGTTGGATCGTTTGAAACTGGGGAACGGGGATAAGGAAATGTGAACATCAAAGCAGCCCTGGAGGAGGCCTTATCTGTGGAGCAAAGGTGGAATGAACACACACCAATGCATTTTGTGCTGTCCTCGAGGTCTGATAATCTGCACCACGCTGAGATGCTGTTGGATTTCAGCAGTCAAACAGAGACAGAAAAAAGGCTTCACCATTTAGCTAATCAGGATTACACCCAGCTAATGGAGAGAGGCTGTTCCCCCTTCCCTATCATCCTGGTCGATTCCAATTGATCCGAGTTGTGCTGAGCGAGAGCAGTCCTTCAAAGTTTATTCTGGTGTCAATTTTTATAGTTTCCCCCGCTGATCAATAGAATGCATAATCATTAAGGCAAAGTTTGTGAAAGCTAATCCTTCAATAGGAGTTTTATGAATGGCTCAGAGTGGGCTCTAAGCATTTGGATGTAAGTGGAACCTTTAATCAGGTGAGTGACAGGAGACAGTCAATAGGATTTGCTGAGATTGGATTCTGATTTTCTATACAGCTCTGCAGAGTGAGCAGGGGAGAGGGGAATGGGGATGGCCAGAGGAACAGACACAGGCTAAAATGGAAGTTTCTCCTCTTTTATTATTTATAAAATGTATTTCCAATATTTTTAAGAAACACTTTGTACTTGCGTATCGTTTTTCACCTGGAGAGCTCAGATGGGGACATTTGCTGATTAAACACTGCATCGTCTTCTCGTGAAGGTGAATAACAATTAGTGCTGCTTTGTGCTGGGAGAGCTTCCTGCACCAGCTTTTCCAAGTGCAACACCTTTGGAGCTTCTCAGCAAGGTGGGAGAAAGCAGAGGCTGTTGGAGTGACTTCCATGGAGTAGGGCAGTGGCAGAGGAAAAGGAACCTTGGAAGTGGAATTGCTTTGGGTTTGCCCACTAGGCATGTGCTTTAACTGTGGATTTGGTTTTTTCTTTTTTGACACATCTTGTCTCTCTGGAAGGACTGATCTGAACTGTGTAAACTGAGAAGAAGAGTAAGGAATTATCTAAAACAGGGAACTGGAAAATCAGAGAGTGACTGGGATGAGCTGTCGCACTGAGCTCATCACTACCAAGAAGCCCTTGGTGATGATTTAGTATCCCTCCTTCTGTGCCTCCTCAAGTGCAGTGAAAGGAGCAGAGCGAACCTGCCAGCAGGACACCTCTTCTAGCAGCAAGAAGTATTTCTGCTTGGGCAGATGAGTTCTTTTTGCTGAGGGAGCTGCCTTAGTGTGCCAGGGTGAGAAGAAGAGAGCCGAGGGAGAATCTGTCCCACTTGGTCTGCTGATGACTGAGGGGCTGGGGCTCGGTGCTGGCACAAACACGTGTGCAGCTGGACACTGAGCGTTCCTTACCTGTCAGGTTGGGCAGTGCATGGAGGCAGGAAACCAAACCTGCTGCAGAGCAAAGCTGGGCTTCTCATTTGCATTTTGCAGGAAGAGCAGAGTAACAGACGTGAATCATGTACATAGTGGGCAGTGGATTCCTTTGCAGACTGAGGGCTTGCTAAGAGTGGTTAAAAGTAAGTTTAAGGTTTTAGTGAGTTGCCGCTCTGAAGTGACCCAGCTCCATTGGCTTCCTGTGCTTTACATCAGCTGAACATTGTCCTCATCGTCGGGCTTTTCCCTCTGCTGGTTTAACAAATGTTTAGGAAGCAGGGTCTCATTTGGGGGTTGAACAAAGCTGTCTTGAGCTCCATCAGCTGAGCTGCAGGGGGGCTCAGGGTGGGGCTGAGGGCCAGCTCATGGCCCTGTGTGCATGAAGCTTGTGTGTGTTGTGCTCCTCGTCCGCTGCTGTTGTTCCATTGGGAACTTGGTAAAAGTAGGATTTTTTTTTTATTTTTAGCTGAAGGTGTTTTGTTTATTTATTGCTGTTTCATAGTCCCTGAGCATTTTGTCACTATGAATGCACAGCAGCATGAGTAGAGAGATGATAGGAAATAGAGAAACTCTGCTTGTGGCAGCACCTTCAGGAGTTCACAGAAGTCAGACCTATGCAGGAAATTGCGAAGAGAACAGAACATGCCAGATCAGCTCGAGGACTGGGTCTGTATCGGCTCCGTGTGCTGGCCCTGAGCTGGAGAAATGGGCTGAGATGCTGTTGGGTTTCCAGCTACAGGCAGGACTACGAGAGCTCCACTTTCCCATGATAAGGTTTGGGGGAAGCGTGTGATGAGTGAAAGGCCTGGTGCCTCACAGAGGAGTCACCACCCAGTGACTGATGGCAGTTTCACACCTCGATCTAGAACGGCATGTGGATTCTTGACCCCATTGCTGAAAGACTGGGCTTTGGCATTTTGTGTGAAGCGCTCACAAGCCTCTACCCTGAACTGCTTTTGAGTGACAAAGAGGGGGCAGCTCTGAACTTGGAAATGATTCATTGCTGAGATGTGGTTCAAAGCTTTTGGTCTGACGAGTGCTCACCTTTGATCTGGTAAATGAGGACTTTACCCTGTGGAGGTGAGGGAAGGGAGGAGAAAGGAGGATTAATAAGTAGGGAAAGGGGAGGGTGACTTGGCAAAGGTCAGTGGCACCTGAGAGGTGGGTTCATTGCATCACACGCAGGTGGAAGGAGTCTGAGAGGGCTCAGGAAAAGACAAGACCTTGTAGACTGAGAGTGCTTCAGCTTCCATTCCTCCCCAGTTCCCTTCTCTGCCTTCTCCTGAAGGCACTGGTTTGCTCTGCCAGGCTGCCTGGGGAGGACACTTGGGGTTGGTGTTGGAATTGTCCCACCCAGTGCCCGGGCTGTCCCAGCCATCACACTGTGGAGCCCAAATGTGCGTTATGGACAGCTGTGCCTGCAGAGGTTTTGCTTCCAGGACAGATGGGGGATGTGGGGAGGTCACTGGCCCTTTCCTTGTTAACCTTGAGTGTAGCTGTGCTGTCCCGGAGCCCACGGAGCCCCTGAGAGTCAGAGAGCAAAGGCAGCTGAGTTCAAACTGCCCTTGGCAGGACTCGGAATCAAAGGTGTTTTCCCAGAGATATTTCCCAGAGTTTTATGAGTCTTAGCTCATCCCAATGCTGGGATGCTGTGCTTATGACACATCAGTTTTCCCTTCTCTTTTGGCATTGCTTTCCTTCTGGCTGACCGAGTCGTTTTCCTGCTCCACCAAATGCTCCTTGTTCTGCTGGGCCCTTCCAGAGGCTGCTGCTGCTGGGATGCCTTTCCATGAGCGTTCCCTGCTCCCAGCCTTCCCCCCACCCCTCCCCTGCCTCCCACTGTGGTAAATATTTTAGTACTCATTGAAATCAATTGAGCCTCATCAATTGGAAATAGAGTGTAAATCACTGGGACTTCTGCATTCACGCCAGAAATCAATTTTCACACATTAGGGCTATTAGCTTATTGAGAAGTGTGTGATAAATGGCTGGGGGCCATGGCGCAGCCACACCTGCCAGCTCTGCATTTCCCATCTTGAGCAGGCTCCCATCAGGGGGATGCCAAGGGGAGGCAGCTCTGTGGGATAGGAGATGTGAGGCTGGAGAGGCAGACAATCCCTGCCTGGAGATCAATAACACCACGAGCTCTAACTCATCCTCGCCGGGGCTGGAGGCGGCTTGCAGCCAAACCTGTGGTTAGGCAGCTAATTTTGATTGTCTCACAAAGATCAGTGTAATTTGGGCAGGAAAGGTGAAATGTGGATTGCAGACATTTAATAAAACTAATGCAGGAGTTTAAAGAAGAAGCTGTTGTGTGAGTCAATATCCTCTTTCCACACAGCGGCTGCAGGTAGGGTGTGGAAGTGCCACCTCCTCCCGTCATCCCAGCGCTCCAGGGAAGGAGGGTGCGCTGTTCCTTTCCAGCTGTGCTGCAGGGATAACTGGGATTTCCAGTCTCACTCTCTAATTCCTTCCAATCCCTTGATTTCTGATAGTGGCAGCTAATCAGCTTCTTGCTGAGCCAGTCTGGGAGAGGCGAGGGATCTGGTGGCCTTGGCCAGCGCCCAGCAAGTCCTTCCACGGCCATCTGGAAGACCTTGGTCTGCGTTCCCAAGACAGGACGTAACTCATTCTTCTCAGTTACCAGTGCCAGTCCAAACCATGGGTGGCTGCAGGGCCTTGGAGGCTCTCCAGGGCTGCACTCTGTGTTCATGTGCTGTGCAGTTTGGCATTTTACAGATGTGAGCCACCCCTGGAGCTGTGGCAGTCGTGCAGAAGTAGGGCAGTGTCTTTGGCTACAGATCTTAGCCCAGTCCTTCCCCTAAAAACTTCTATAAAAGAGTGTTTCCCAATATTAGATATTTGTCTGTACAACAGGAAAAATGGGATCCTGGAGCCCTGGGTGGATTGTGCAAAGTCAGGAGCAATTGATTTTCTTGCTGTGCTGTGAATGCTGGGCTCCCGTGCCCTGTCATTCTAGGAATAAAAACCTGAGTTACTTCAAGGGACACAGGAGACCGACGTCATCAAAGGTTCTTTCTCAAGACGAGCAACGTGGGCTTAGAGGCAAAGCTCCTTCCTGTGAACATCTGGAAGGGAGTGATGGAACACCTGGAAGGCTCCTCAGCCTGTCCATTTTGCAAGCCTGGCCAGGGGTGCAGTAGGGGCTTTCCTCACCCAGACACTGCAGATGTGCCGTGGCCTGGCTTGTTTTAGTGAAAGCGCTGCTGGGTGGACTTGAGTTGCACCAGGAGCATCCCAAGAACAGCAGAGAGTGAGCCCAGAGCACAGAGATGGCCAGCAGGAAGCTCTTGGGTAACACTTGCAGGTGGCTTTGATCCACGCCTGGGATCCACTGTTGATGCTCTGTCACCCCATGTGCCTCTCCCCTTCTTGCTTTGCTTTGAGGGAGCAAACCGAGGGACTTTGGGATGCTCTTCCCAGGCCAGCTGGGAGCAGGAAGCAGTGCCCTGCCGCCCAAAGGGTGCCAGTGAGGTTTGGCAGCTCTCCCTGCAGCACAGACAGCTGCCTTTGAAAAGTTCACACCTCAAAGCTCCTGGGCTTCATTCGGCCACATTGCTGGAGCATTTTCCAGTCGCTGCATCCAAAATGTTGCCTTTCTTCTCCCTTACAAGTTCAGTATGGAGCAGCACCCCCATGCAGTGCAGACCTGTTGGGTGAGGTCATTCCCAGGGCCTGGAGTTTGAGGCTGCAGCAGGACTCCCGGGCAGGGGCTGCGTTGCCTCTCTGACAGTGCTGGGCTCTCACCCTCAGCTAATTACTTTGATCCTTTACACTTTGTAAAAATTCTCACAACACAAAATAAGTCCCCCCTGGCTTTAACCTTGTGACCTGCCCGGCCCTTGTAAAAGGGAGGGAGCAAAGGCAGCCGTGCACGCCCAAACAGCCGCGCTCACCCCCGCGCCTGCATCCACATCCCCACAAACTGCCTCGAGCCTGGGGCTTTAATAGTTTCCTCCCAGGACTCCCACAAAAAGGCAAATAAAACTCCTTTTACAAGATAGCAGAGCAGCATGAAGGATCAACTTCACCAACAACAAGTTCTTTCTTCAGTTCATTTGTTTTAAATCTCCTTTTGTTGCAGATTTTGATCCTCTGAGTGCTTCTCCCCTTCCATGGCCATCCCTCTTGCCTGCCCTGCTGCCAACAGCTTAATGGCTAAAACAAGCAGGGTATTTTTTCAGGATCTGCTTGTTCACAGGGAGTAACCTGTGTGTGAACACATACTTTTAAATTCCCTCCTCACAAACAAGGAATGTTTCTTCTTTCTCCTTCACAGGACCCAGCCGAGAAAAGAAATGCAGAGGCAAGAGAGGGAAAACCATCATATTTATGAAGGGCAGTTAAACAGAGCAGGGATCTGTGAGGTAGCTGAGGAGAGATACAATACAGGTCTATAAAATCAGAAGTGGTCTGGAAAAATAAAGAGGTTGTTACTCTTTTACCTTGGTTAGTACGAAACGCAGGTTCAGTTCTTCCCACAACGTGTATGTCCCTTTCCCTGAGCCAGGGGAAGCATTCAGAGAGTGGTAACGGTGAACAGCATAAAGAAATCGAAGTTTCTGCATGGTTTAGATTAAGGATGGGGAAACAAATTTGTATCTTGCTCCCTTACTGGCTGACTTGAATTTATAAAACTTACAGACACTTAATAATCTCGAGACTTCTTTCTCTCTGACATACTTGGTGAAGAATGCTCGACATTTTCTGAAGTTGCCATAAACCAGAATGTAGTGCAAGCTGCACACACATCAGGATTCCGGAGCCTTGCCTCTTTAGGAGAACAGGGGAAAAAATTAAAACCTTTAATTTGCCAACAAAACCCACATTTGGATGCCTTTATCATTTCCTCAGTCAAGCCAAACCCAAACTGTTTGAAAGCTTTTAGGCTTTCATTTATTTCTCCCTTCTTTCTAGTATTTTTTTATTTCCCATGCTTGAATTAGATCTGGTAAAGGAAGGAGTTCAGGAATAAAACCCTGCAGTCTGTTCTTCTTAACAGATCACCTGAATGTGATAGGCGAAAAAAAAATCTCTAGACTCAGATGGAACCACGAGTGTCATCTCATGTTCTCTGGGAGCCAGGAATGGATTCTGGGCACGCTGTGTGAGGGGAAAGCACCCCAGCCTTTTGGTGAAAGCTCTGCAGTGTCTGTGCTGTTCCGTTGTGCTGGACAGCGAGCTCTTGGATCCAAGGCTCAAGACAGGAAATGAAACTTCCACGCTCTTGCTGAGGAAGGCTGTGGAGGCAATACCTGCGCAGAGACACGTTGTGTGGGTCCTTTAATGAGAAAAAACCCTTTGTATTGTGAATGGGAGTGGTTTCTACAAGTCCAGTTGTCAGTTCTAACCCTGAGATAAAAACAGAGGCTCCTTTTAGCTCTCCACATGAAATCCTTGAGCATCTTTTCTGCTCTTGCATCCCTGAGGGTGAGGCACAGCCACAGTCTCCAGTTAGGATGTGTGGGAGCCGTTCAGCAGGGGCACAATCAGGAAATGTGTCTGAAGCCAAGGTGGATTTTGCTGGTGCTTGGGCGTTAAGGCTTTGGGCTCAAACCCGTGACTGACAGATTATAAAGGATCAAGGGGGAATCCTGACAGGATTGTCACCCCCTGCGCTTCTTTGGAGAGGACAGGTGTTTGCACAGAGGGCTCCCTGCACCGGGATCTCACTGCTTTGTCCGTGCTTGTACAGCCCAGGAGCGCCCTTGCTGCATGCCTGGGACTCTTTGGGATCCTTGCACCGTGCCTTGGTGCCGCTCAGGGCAGGATCTGTTTCTGTAACAGAGAAAGGAGAATCCTCCCCAGCGCCCCTTCCCCTGAGAGAGAAATTCTTTGTGGGTTTTCTCATCCCCCCCAGGCCTGATTTTATCCCATCAAGGGAGACTTGAACTCTCCAGTCTGAGGTTTTTTCCCTGTTTTTGTCGAGGTCAGCGTCCTGCACGCGAGAGTCTGAGTGGAGCCAGCTCCAGCCTCAGTGTCTGTAGGGCGCTGCCCATGCCAGAGCTCTGACCACAGCCAAATCCTGGCCAAATGCAGGGCTCCAGGCTGGTTTCTCTTTCCCCAAGTTGCCTGCTTGTACTGAATGCTGGGGCAGCTCTCTAAAATACTGAAGGAACAAAGCATGCAAGGCAGTAAAATGAGGCAATTAAACCTATAAAAGCAGGGTTTACAAGGGAATTTATAGTGTCAGAGGCTTTTTATAGCTTTTTTAGATTAGCTTAAATAAAAAAGGGGGAGAGAGAAAGAGGGAAAGAGAGAGGGAGAAAAGAGGACCTGAAACTTGAGGAGACTTAAAAGTTCAGAGAGAGGCTTTTAGGAAGAACAGAGGGGTAATAATTAGAGGCACATTTTCCATTTCACTGTCTTTGCAAATTGAAATTAAAGAAGGGAGGGGGAGGGGGGCATGCACAGAACAACAAGCAGTTTACATTGCTCCCACTTCCTCCTGGTAACATTTGATTTTTCTCTTTCTGTTCTTTTGCCTCCTGGCTGGGTGAGAGCATCCTCCTCACCTGGGCAAAGAGACGGAAGATTAATCTGAGGCCAGGTGAAATTCAGGTTTGGTTGTTTTCCCCTTCTGCTGTGCCTGCCCACTGGGTCAGTGTGCCTTGCAGATCTGAGAGCTCATGTTCAAGAGGTGAAATGGAGCCAGCACCTGATTAAAGCAAATTTGGCCAGGGGAGACAATGGGCCCTGTGTTTTAAAGGCCTTGTGGTGTTTTAGTTCCTCCAGCTCCCCGTGGCATTCCACAAACACAACCAGGAGATGAGATTGCCTTGGGAGTGTGGAATCAGAGCCTTTCTTGGCTTTTGTCTGCTTCTGTGAGAACGAAGGAAGAGGTGATTCCCATCTCCCAAATCCCGCATCCTCCTCTGTGGAAGCTCCTCCTTTATTCAGGCCTGCTTTCCTCTCCTGCAGTAGAACACACGGTGCTTTCGAAGTGCTGCAAATCAGGCAGCATTTCTGGGCCCCTCTTTTCTCCAGCTCTGTATCCCCTGCAATTCCTCTGAGCAGATCCTCGGAAAGGCCAAAGTCTGCTGTCCTGACCTCCAGGGCTGTGGTTCTGCTTTTTGCGTTGCTGTCTTCCATCGGTTTTGGTCGCGTTAGAAGTGGCCCCAGAGCCTGCACTCAGTGACGGCAGCAGGAAATAATCTCACCTCACATATGTGGCCATTTTTCCCTTACAGAAAGAGGAAATCTTGTCACCATCACTCTCTCATTCATACCATTAGGAAAATTCCCCTTTCCATGGTGTTTGTGGGATCTTGCCCAAGCCAGGGAGCTTGGAGTCTGGAATACTTGACTTCATTCCTTCTCTTTACACTCTTCTCTTTTTCCTGGGTGGAATAGTTTGCTTTGGTAGAGTGTGGCTCCTGGTTGGTTGCTAGAATATGCAATTAGTGGATTGCTAATTAACCATAGCAATTCATCAGCCTGCTGCTGTGCAGTTTTTTGTGTAAACCTGCCTGTTCTCTAAGGCAATGTAAGTAAAGGGTCCAGCCTTTGAAAAATAAACTTCGAGGAAATAGGAGCCAGCAGCCTGTGCTGCCTGAGCCCCTGAGTGGGACATTTCTGCCACTGGAGAGGGGACAGAGAGAAAGGTTCCACCAGCCTCGGGTGGGTTCTGCAGCAAAAGAGGAGTTTGCCCGGGATGATCTTCAGCTCATCTGAGCTAAATCATTCCTTTTGTAGCAATCTGAAACACAGGGTGAGGGGAGAGCAGGACAGACAAAACCCGAAAGGAGTGAGGATGTGGGACAGAGAGAAGTGGAGGGAGAGGGTGAGGAGTAGATTCACATCTGAGATGGGCACAAACAGCTCCAGTGTTACTCTGGCCACTGCAAAAGGCATGAACAGTTCTGAACTGAATCTTCCCGCTCTTTCCGGCCTGAAAGAAGATTAAAAATGAAGCACAATGAGGCAAAACTACCCATTTCTGATCACACTGACATGGGGGTAATTATCTTCATCGGAGATGTTATCATTTTACAGTGAGATCA
This sequence comes from Dasyornis broadbenti, assembly GCA_013397935.1. Classification (NCBI taxonomy): domain Eukaryota; kingdom Metazoa; phylum Chordata; class Aves; order Passeriformes; family Dasyornithidae; genus Dasyornis; species Dasyornis broadbenti. The sequence continues at coordinate 272,188 of VZRN01000336.1, read as the reverse complement.
GAGCCCAGCGCTTGAGTTTTTAAAGTCTGCAAATGTGTGTTATTGCAGTCACACGAGAAATAGTTCTGAAATCAATAGAGAAAGCTATTAAAAATGTGGGTTCTGTCTCTGTGTAGCATGGTGCATTAAAATACATGGATCATCCTACAGACTCTTCCCCTCTCTCTCCATGTTCGTGTGTAGGGGCGGAAATTTCAGAGTACTCAACGTTGGTCAAAATGTCCCCAGTGGAAAATACAACACTGACCTCAAATAGCATCACATTTTAGGGCAGTGATGAGTGATTTCTAAAATGCTACCATTAAGTATATATTTAAAGAGAAATCACTAGAGGGAGAGTGAGCCTGGCTGCCCTGATGCTAAAGTTTGAGAAACTTTAAAGTGATGAGAGGGAGCTCTGGCTGGGCAGAGCTCCCTGTTGGGGTCATCCCAGTCCAGTACTGGTCTGGCATTTCTATGGGGATTTCCCACCTGGGATTTATTTCTTCCAATCTGAAGGAATAAAATGAGCCTGGAATGACTTCTTTGCATCTTCTGTGTTATCAAATGCATCGAGAAACAAGAGCTGACTGCGTGAAGCTCTCAGGAGGACAGGATAAAAAAAAAAAAAGCCTCACATTTGCTAGTTGCTAAATACAACTTTGAATAAGCACTGGAGTCAAACAAACAACTTTTACGAGTGAGAAGATCCATCTGCTAACACTGATCTTATAGATCTTTCTGTGCTCTGATACTTCAGTATTTTAAATAACATCTAATGGGCCAGAACGTCCAGAGCAATCGATGTTATTCCAGCTCCCCGGCCCTTGCTGCAGGCGTGGGCTGTCCCGGCTCGGCGGGCTTGGAGCCAGAGCCTCAGCTCCTTTCAATCCGTGTCAGCACTTTCCAGCTTGCTCAGGACCTGGCCCCAGAGAAAAGAGAAGTCTTGGCCAGCAAATGATCTTGGTCTGCTCTAAATAAAGCCGCTCCGTGGATCCCGTGGGATGCAGAGCCACTGTGCTGCGGCAGTGCTTGGAGAAGAGACTGCTCCGAAGCGCTGAGCCTGCTCGGAGCTCAGCAGAGACGTGACCACGCTCCAGGAGAGCGGTCAGGGGCCAGAGGGAACGTGAAACCGGCACTGCGCACCTGCCTGCTCTGCCCTGCGCGGTCTGCAGGGCCCGTGCCCATGGAGCCTTCACTGGGAGCGCAGCCGCTCCTGGCAGGAGCTTCGAGCCCGGCTGGCTCCGGTGCCACGGGCAGCATCGAGCCCAGAGCCAGGCAGCAACCTGGCTGTGCTGGGTTCCGGGCAGTCTCTCTGTCCCTCCTCACCCTTGGTGTGTTCCTGGCTGTGCTGGGTTCCTGGCAGTCTGTCTGTCCTCACCCTTGGTGTGTTCCTGGCTGTGCTGGGTTCCTGGCAGTCTGTCTGTCCATCCTCACCCTTGGTGTGTTCCTGGCTGTGCTGGGTTCCTGGCAGTCTGTCCATCCTCACCCTTGGTGTGTTCCTGGCTGTGCTGGGTTCCTGGCAGTCTGTCTGTCTGTCCATCCTCACCCTTGGTGTGTTCCTGGCTGTGCTGGGTTCCTGGCAGTCTGTCTGTCCCTGCTCTTGGTGTGTTCCTGGCTGTGCTGGGTTCCTGGCAGTCTGTCCGTCCCTGCTCTTGGCTGAGCCTCAGTGTGACCAGCACAGCCCGTGGTTGGCCTGAGAGCCTCTGGGTCTGTCTGTGCCTCTTTCCCTTTCATTCTCTTGGCTCCACAAGTTAGATCAGATGTCTTTAAAGGGCACAGTTTGAATGATGGAGTTCCTAATTCCATCTCGGGAGCTGTGATGACTCGAGCTCGGTTCCTGTGGTTTATGATGTCACCAGGAGCCATCGATGCAGTCGTAGCCCCATTATTCACCGTGTCCCTGTTATTTATCCTCTGCAATAAATGGCTGCAGTTTAATCACCAGAGGAAATGCTGAAGCATCGTGGTGGAAACTGTGATGTTACTGTAGAGGTTTCTATGGCAACAGCCATTCCACTGGGGAGGCTGGTACAGAGGGAACCAGGAATTCCGAGCACCCAGTGGGACAGGAGTGAGCCCCAGCCTCAGGCAGGGGAACTGGGGGGACAATCCAGACACACCCTCAGTGGGAAAAACCCATTCATTGCTATTGGATATCACACGCAGTTTCTGGAAAATTGGGAAATAGATCCAGACTTCACCAGCCTTGATAGACTTGTGGCATTGATTTCATGCAGGGAGATTTTTAGGAAAAACTCCCAACTCCTCTGTAGAGGTGGAAAGCAAAACTGTCTTTTCTGCACAGTTTTATTTTGTTTAGGCTTTTTTGTTTGATTGTTTGTTTCCCTTTTCCAGTTCAGGTGGGAAAAAAAGAACTGAGGGCAATTGAACCAAAGAGTTCAGAATTTCCTACAATTAAGGTTTGTGTTATGTTTTAGTGTGGGCAAGAGAAACAGGAGATTTATCTGCATTGTCCTAGTTCTTCTCGCCTTGTGGCCTTGTCTCCTTCTCTTTAGAAGGCCTGGTAGGATCCTGGATTTTAGTGGTGGTGGGGCAGAATGTTCCTCGACAGTACATAAAGTTCCCTCTTTTTGGCAAAATACATTTGCCAACCTATTTAAAGCCTGATGGTTGTGGCTCTGCCGTTGGCATTGGAATAAACGTAGGGCTGGGATGCAGTATCAGAACAGAACGTTGTTATAACATAATTATTATTTTTTGTTTCTTAGTGAAGGGATATTTATGAGACAGTTTTGCTTTCCAAATCTCAAGTTTCTATTCAAGCCCCAGATTTTCTGGATTTCTTTCTTTTTTTATTTTTTGTCTTTTTTCTCTCCAAAAAAGTCAAATCAAAGCTTTAACTAAAACCCCTGCGTTTTCTGATTTTAAGAAAAAAGCAAGGCACTTTTAAATCTCTCTCCTCTCCTCTCCTTCCTCCTTTATTCCTCCCCATTTTCTCTTTGGGGTAAAAAGTAAGTCAAAGCCTTCTCTGTCCATCTTCTTTCAACACCCTGGGAATGCTTGCAGTGCTCAACTCTTTTTTTCCCTCATTTCCTCAGCTGAGCAGCCCTAGAGAAGTACCCCAGCACGTGGTGTCAGTGCTCTGATGGTTGCTGCTTATGGGAAATGTCATTTTACAATGTAACTTTTTTTTTTTTTTTTTTTTACCTAAAACTTTATGATTTTCTACAAGGGTTCATTGTTTTAAGCCATGGAACCAACATGTGTTTCTTGAGATATCACTTACCTTTTAAGCAAGTAGCAGTTGAGTTTTGGTCTGGATGGCCCGGATCCTGCGTTTATTCTGTTCTGGTAACCTGATACAGCCCAGCCAGGGAAGAACAGAAAGAAAAGCCTTTTAATTTATGGTAGGTCTCAGTTCTAATCGTGTAGTTGTGTCGACTTGGGCTTTATCGTGAATCATTTTTAATGACAGTTGAGGAGAAAAGAATTGAAAAGCAAGTCTTACCTTCCTCATCACTGACAGCTTTTCATAGCAGATCAGACTTTTTATGGCACAGCCTTGCAGGGAGGGTATGATGCAAAGGAAGGGCTGGACCCAAGGGCTGCCCAGCAGGAGAGCACGGAGCCTTTTCCTGCCTTAAGGCCAGGCCTTCCCAGCAGCAGAGAAAAATAGAGAGCAATTTGTCACCCTTTGGGTTCCTGAACATTGTCCCTGGAGGCTCTCATAAGGAAGCTTGTGCTTCCTCATAGGGCACTTGGCCACCTTTCAGAAGGCCCTTAGAAGTTCCCCTGAACATTCCTGGACAGAAGGGTGGCAAAAGTTGATGGCAAAAGCCTTCATGGACTTGAATGCAGCCAGAATGTCACTGCTTCCCTGCAGTGAGCCTGGGGACATCTGTGTGCGTGTGAAGAGAGATCAGTCAGGGCGCCTGGGGCCAACAGGTACAGCCCTGAGGCTGCCACAGCTCCAGGAGCGTTTGGACAACGCCTTTGGAGTTGTTGGGGTGTCTGGGCAGTGCCAGGGGTTGGACTGGATGATCCCTGTGGGTCTCTTCCCACTCAGGATATTCTGTGATTCTGTTCTATTGTATGATCCCATTTGCTTTGGAGTTCATGGTGTTGGTCAGAAAAGAAAATTTCCTGAGGAAATTGCTGGTTTGGCATCACCTTGCCAAGAGAGCTGATTTCAAGGGTCATCCTCGTCCAGCAGAGCCCGTGGCTGTGCACTCAGCAATCACAAGGCAGAGGTTTAATGCTGATCCCCTGGGTGGGGGCAGGAGGAGGCACTGCTGGGGTGGTGGAGTTAATAGGGAGATGCTCTCTCTGTAATTGGATCCTGGCAGGATCCTGCAGTGCATCTCCGTGGCCACTTCCCAGCAGCACTAATGTGGCTTTCTGAAAGCTCATCCCTTTTCCTGGCACGGCCACTCTTCACCGGGGCACTTGTTAACTCCCCCACCTTGGTGTGCTCTGACCCGCCGTGCTCTGGGCGTGCCCAGCCCCAGTGCCAGGCTGGAGCTTTGTCCTGAAACAAACCCAAGGCATTTCTTGGAGGCTGAGGGAGCAGCGAGATGCCTGGACAGGATAAATCCCACATAACCGTGGCTTCAAATGGCTTCAAATGGCTTCAAATGGCTTCTGTCATCCTTGTGTTTCCTCCATGACCTCCAACTTTCTCCTGTATGGAAATGTTTCCAACTCAGGTTGGCTACACACTGCGTTCTTTCTGACACATTTTGACAAATTCAGTTTGATTTTGCCCTGGAGGTCTTTCTAGGCTTAATTTTATGGTTGTGGAAGGTCATCAAAAGGGTAGTGCTATTTAAAGACCAAATTGTGTCACATTTACTCACGGGACTGGGAACTCTTCTTCTTGAGGATGTCCATTCATTTCAGTGGAACTGCACCCGGACTCAATGGCTCCCGTTGTAGGCACAGACACTGGGGCCTGCCTTACTCCTCTCACTGGACTACTCAGAGAGTAAAAGTCAAGTCCTTGTCCTGAACTTTGTTTTTCCAGCCCCTGTCATTCCAAGGTGGCTTTCGGGCCCCCTCTGGTGACTGCCCACATGGGGTTGATGAGTGAGATCCACCTTTTTGCCATCAGAATCAGCCATTTCCACCCCGACAGCAACTGGCTTCAGTTTTAGCAGTGGCATTTCAAACCCTGCCATACCAAGTTTCTTCCCCTCTGCTCGCAGCATTCTCAGGAGCACCCACGTCCAGCTTGGTGGGGCTTCTTGCAGTGCTGGGAGGTGTTCCCACGGCTTGAGGCAGTGTCACACCACACAGCTGTTGATGCGGTGGCACGGCCGTGGTTCACCTTCTTTGGGGGAAACGGGATGGTTTGGGTGTCAGAGCTGCACAGCCAAACAAACAGCGTTGGGTTGAATCACCCAGGCTGGAGAAGCCCTCTGAGATCACCGAGTCCAGCCACTGCAGGGCCACCAGAACCTGTGTCCCCAAGTGTCACATCCATGGTTTTCTGAACACTTGCAGGGATGGTGACTGCACTGCTCCCTGATCAGCCTGCTCAGTCTCTGACCACCCTTTCAAGGAAGAAATTGTCCTCAATATCCAACCTGAACCGCCTCTGGAACAACTTGAGGCCGTTCCCTCTCCTCCTGTCCCTGTTCCCTGGGAGCAGAGCCCGATCCCTCCGGCTGCCCCTTCCTGTCAGGAGCTGTGCAGAGCCACAAGGTTCCCCCTGAGCCTCCTTTTCTCCAGCCTGAGCCCTTTCCCAGCTCCCTCAGCTGCTTCTCCATGAATTGGGATTTATGACCTTCTATAGAATGTCAGTGAAACTGGGGGTGACACTTGGAGTTGATACTGAGAAGGCATTTTTCAAAATTTTTTCAAAAATTCAATGACTTCATTTTTCATAGAGTTCATCAGTTGGACTCGGTGATCTCAGAGAGCTTCTCCAACCTGAATGATTCAACCCATGCCTGTTTCTTTGGTAGCACAGCTGTAACATCCATTTAATTTTCTTATTCTTTTCATACTACTGGAACCACAAAAGGGAATCTCATTTAAAATATGAGTTAGAAATTTTATACTTCTTATGGCTCTGTATTTTGGAGAAGCAGATACTTATCACATGCCTGCGTCCTTGGGAGAGCTGCAAGGAGCTTTTGGAACAGGTTTTCTACATTTTGGCTAATGAGGAGTGGGGCAATTGCTTCCTCCGAGGAGCTGGAGCCAGGCTGACAGCCTGGGGGCAGACCTGAAAGCTCTGTAACACTTCAGGCTTTAGATGCTCTGAGATCTTTTAGAAACAACTGCCTTGATCTTTTAGTGCCCTGGTAAATCATTTATTCTGATCACCTGCTCACGAATTCCTCCTCCCGGTCCTGTGGGATGGAATGAGCTGAGCATTCAGCTCCCAGAGCTCCAGCAGGTGAACTTCAGCCGGGCCCCCAGAGCACCTGGCAAAGCTCCTCCTTTGGGAGCAGCCTCAGTCAAGGCAGAGCTGAAATTCAGATTCCTCTGACAAACAGGGTATCTGGAGCTGGAGGTTTTGGACGGGATTTTTCCCCTGAAGGTTTTGGACGGGATTTCTCCCCTCTGAGGTTGCAGGCTGCAGTCGGGACACGCTGCCATCTCTCCTCCCACAGCGTGCCTTGCTGCTCCTGGACAATCTGCTTCAATTCCCCTTCACCTCAGCATGACCAGGGTCCCCCAGGTCACCCCGTGATTCATCTCCATGGAATTTGGGAGTGCTGCTCTCTGCTCCCTACCCACATTGGCAGGAGCGTTATGAAAGCATCAGAGATTACCCAGAACCTCTTTTGGTGAATATTTAGGCTAAGAGCACTTGATGCCAGGCGTTATGTTACACGTGCATTCTGACACCAGACTTCAGCACTGCACCCCCCGCTGCTCTGCATGCATGGGTTTGAACACCTTTTCCAACTACAATCACACTAGAGGATCCCTGATGCTTTGGGAGTGTACACGGGGAATGACTTCAAGTGGAAGCGTGTTTGGATTGTCCTATTTCTATTTCTGAAGCCCTCTCAAGGAAGCTCGCTCTCTCTTCTCACCCCATCGCTTCCGATGGGGCCGAGTCATTGCATTCCGTGTGCGCACAATGACACCTCAGAGAGACTTGGACTGTTCTCTTGTCTCACTTCCACTCTCTCCCAGGCTGGATGCACACCCTGGAGGTATGTGGTTTGTCTCAAGATATAAGACTTCCCCCCTCAGAAACTACATTACTTCAACAAGCCACAAAGGGCTGGCAAGAGGGAGAAGGATGCTCGTGTTAGTGCAGCTTTCCCCTGGGATCTCTTCTGCGGATTCCATGCAGCTGGAAACAGACCCTGCCGCTCCTGAATCCCGTGTGTGCGCAGGCACACGCTCCCTCCTGCAGCATTTCACTGCTGCGTGGGGACAAGCACTCCCAGATGCACAAAGACCTTCCCTTTGCCGTCCTCCTGCACGAATGTCGAGGCAGAAATTCTCTGCGATCATCGCTCCCTGCAGACTCCAGCCTGCGCTGGCACATGGCTGCAGCAGCATCCAAGGACAGCTGGGCCTTCTCCTGTGGAATGTATGGACACAGGCACATGGACACACCCTGCCAAGGTGTTGTGGGAGTTGGAGCCTGAAGGGACCTCTGGAGGTTTAGTCCAATTGCCGTCCCAGGCAGGTTTGGAAAAGGCTGCTCAGGTTGTGCAGTCAGGTGTTTAAAACCTCCTGAGTCAGAGATGTGATAACCTGGGCTTTTTTCTTTGTATTCATTCAGAACCTCCACTCCTTCAATGTTTGGCCTTTCTTGTGATCCTTAATTTGTCTTTCACTCCCCTGCCACAACACCCGAGCAAAGAGCCTGGGTCTGTCTCCCTCTACCTGCCGTGGTATCCAGAAGGTTTCTAGAGCTGCCCCTAAAACTCGAACAGGATGGACAAACCTCCTTCCCTCAGGTTATCTCCATGGTCTGTGCTCCAGGCCCCTGACCACCCTCTTGGTAGCTCCCTGTTGGATTGGTTCAGGTTTATCAGCATTTTCCTTGTACTTGTGAGCTCCCAGCTGGGCATGGAGCAGCTGGGGTCTCACAGCTCGCAGGGGCAGTGTTATGTCCCCTGACCTGCTGGTACAGGTGAGTTTGCTGGGAGCTCTCCTTGCTGCCAGGTGCCTGCCAGGCGCTCTTGGCTGGAATGGGACTGATAACAAAATAGTAAATGAGAAAACTGAACACTGAGCTTTGCTTCTTTCCTGTCTGGGCCAAAATTTAATGGGTCTGAGATCTCAAGCAGTTCCCTGACCCTCTTCAGGAGATCACAGTGGTTGATCCAGCTTTGGAGAACAGGATGGATCAGAGGAACTGCAGATTTCCTGCATGTGTTTCATCTTTGCTCCTTTTTTTGGCCTTAAAGATCCACTGAACATTTTACCTTTCCTGTATTTGGTGGGATTCCACCATCTGAAATTCCCTCTTTTTCCAGTCGCCAGTGTCCCCAGTGGTCACAACCAGAGCTGCCTAAATCACAGGTTTAAGATCTTGCAGTTCTTAATTTGGGGAAGAACTTCAGGCTCTTTAGAGACTTCTACCTACCTATCACCTTGCAAGGCATGGACTGAAGGCAAAGGGTGTTATTTTTTCAGAATCATCAAATAGTTTTGATTGGAAGGGACCTTAAAGCTTATCTTGTTCCAGTCTCACAGGCAGGGACACCTTCCACTGACCCAGGCTGCTCCAAGCCCCATCCAGCCTGGCCTTGGACACTTCCAGGGATGGAGCAGCCACGGCTGCTCTGGGCATCCTGTGCCAGGGCCTGCCCACCCTCCCAGGGAGGAATTCCTTCCTAATATCCCATCTATCCCTGCCCTCTGGCACTGGGAAGCCATTCCCCGTGTCCTGTCCCTCCATGCCTTGTCCCCAGTCCCTCTCCAGCTCTCCTGGAGCCCCTTTGGGCACTGGAAGGGGCTCTGAGGCCTTCCCAGAGCCTTCTGCTCTGCAGGGTGGAAAAGCTCTCCATGTCCGTGGGGAGGGCTGCAGGCTGTGTACTCCTGTGTCAGGATGTGCCTCTGTCATTGCCCACTTGGTCCACACTGTCACACGGGTGCATTTTGGAATGAGCCCTGGCTATTTTAGGAAGCGACACATGCTTTACTTCCAGGGGGCAAATCCAGATTTTCCTGCTGAAGCCAAAAGTGTAAGCAACACAATTCCCACCGAGCACGCTGCCTCTGAGTGACAGTTTGAGTGCAGGGGGTGACTGGCTTTGGCTGAGCGCTCCGGTGCTCTGAAAAGAGCAGTCGATGCCCTTGACTAGCAAGTGCCACATGAGTGACAATGGCCAGAGGCCTGGTCACTCCTCTCAGCCACCCCCTGTGAGGCTGGGCTTGGCCAGCAGAAGCCAGACTGCTTTGGGGACAAGCTTCCTTAGGAAATCTGTGTTGCTGCTCCATAGGGACTTGAATTTGAAGCCTCTCGCCTGTCTCAGATACAGAGCACAGAATAAACCGTGACTGCGGGGACGTCCGCAGGTCCCTGGGTTGCTGTTTGTGCTGTGGATCCTGGTGCAGGGTGAGGATGGGTTTGTGCTGCTGTTGGCAGGAGGGGATATCTGGGAGAGCTGAGGCTGCTCACACGTCTGTGGGTGCAGCTGTTGGTGAGCGCCCGTGTCCGTGTCGGAGCTGTCTGGGGCGGGAAGTGCGTGTGGCACCGCCGAGGTGGGTGTTATTCTCACATCCCTGCTGCTTGCAAACAATGTCATGTCCCTACCTGGACTGCAACGTGACATCCTCCGGAAAAACAGCAGCACCACCAAGCAGAGCCACGGGAGAAGGCAGAGCTGCTCCTTGTGCTCCTCAGTGAGGAAACCCTGCCAGCCCCGGCAAAGCATGCTGGGACCCAAACCGGCTTTGGGACTGGGACTGAGAGAGTGAGAGAAGCAGTAATTTGTTTGCCATTGCCCTCGAGCCAGGAAATCCAAACCTCAAGCATTTCCCAGGCCACAGCACACTGGAGTGGAGAGAGAGAGTGTCAGGGAACGGCTCACACATCCCGACAGGAGCGCACGCACACGCGCGCGCACACGCGCGGAGACGGCGCCGGCGAAGGGGGATTGTTCCAGCACCACTGCGGTTAAGATGCTGAGACAATCTCGAGTTTTCAGGCCATAGCTGTCAGGATGCTTTGGTATATTCATCACCCCCCACTCCATGGTGATAAAAATTTACACAGCCAACGAAACGAAGATTAATTTCATGTGAAAAGCTGACAGAATGGCCCATGTCATTGCTTTATTTGTGCCAGCACTCAGTAACTCGGTGCAAGTTCCATTGAGGTGGCAGACACCCCGTCCCCTTGAGCCATCTCGTCTCCTCTCTAATGATGCCACCGTTTTGACAAAACCAAGCAACACAGCCGGTATGTGCGAATTTGGAATTAATTTTCTTCAGAAAGGTCAAGTATGTTAATGAGATTTTGGCTGCCTGCATTTTCTCTCTTGGTTTTTTCCCCCATTAATGGGGGAAGAGTGGGGGAAAAAAGGAAGGGGAGAAATAATTACAGAAATAAAAATGAAGGAAGGAGGAAAAGAAAGAGGCTGTGAGGATTTGGAAGAGACAGGATTCAGTGCAGTTTTTCATGGGTTCTCCTTTTCCAGGATTGAGGCGGACTAATTGTATCAGCTCAAGCCTGTGCAGTTTGCTTGGAGCTGTTGAGCGAGGCCAGGGATGTCATGGATCGTGGAGTTGGTGTAACCTGGCACGGAGGAGGTGGATTGCACCTCCCTTGCACCCAGGGACTGACAACAGCCCTGTGTGTTGGCAGCTGCCTTCGTTTTCCACCCCAGAATGGCTGAGCTCGGCTCAGCGCGGGGCTCTGTGTGCTGGGGAGCAGAGAGCACAGGGAGGTGAAGGAGAGAGAGAGAGTTCCTGGGCTCCAGCTCTTGTGGCTGTTAGTGAGGGGAAGCTGGAAGGGAGCTCAGCTGCTCTGGGAGAAATCCAGGGCCCACTAATTCATCCAGTTTAGAAATAGGATAAATTGGCCGTTTCCAGAGAAATTGTCCCCCCCAATCCATGTGACTGGCACAAGATGTTTGAATTTAGTGTGATGCCAACCACTTCTCATCCCTGTGTTCCCCACATTCCTGCCTTTATTAGTGCCAGTTAGAATTTGCCCCTTTCTGGCATCCTCGTGGCAGGAGTTGCTTTGATATCTCCAGGGCGTGGGTGGCCATCAGTGGGAGGAACGGTGGTGAACACAGCAGATGCTCTGTCAGTGCATGGGCAGTGGAGCTGGGCTCTGCCACACACCAGTCACACTCACCTGGGTAGGACACTCCAGGTAGGACTCATCTCACCTGATTTCAGTCTTCTGAAGCAAAGTATCCAGACTAAACAAATGGTTGAGGTTTCCCTTCTTGTTAACAGTGAGGAGGAACTCGTATCCCACCTAACTCGAGATGAGAGAAATTCCATTCTGGCAAGGACTTTCTCATTGGAAATAAAGTGAACTTAAACAATTAGTTTGGACTGAATCCCTCCCTTTAAGAGGCTTAAAATTATGGGGCGTGATTTCCTCCTCATTCTCTTCTCCCTGCTCCCATTCTGGCTCTGATTTCCCTACACAGCCCAGTCCAGCAGGCAGAGGGAATACAGCAGGGCTCACAGTGCCTGCATTGGCAGGCTTGGATCAATGCTTTCACTCCAAGCTCATCCACTCCTGGCGCAATCCAAGCTCTGGCTGTGATGTGGGCCTGCCTGCCTTGCCTGGCTGCAGCCAGCCCAGCACACGGGTTCTGGGCAGTGTCCCAGCAGCCTGTGTTGGCTTTGCAGGGTGAATGTTTTGCCATCCTGGCTACGGTGCGAGGAGAAATGATGTGGGATGCGGCAGGGCCCGTGCCATGCGGGACACATTTCAGGGTGTCCTTAAGGAGGGATTTTCCTTCGTTTCACACCTCACTCAGCTGTGGTGTGTGGGTCCCTGTGCATGTTGGATCCTTGTGTGCTCCCCACATGAGTCACTCCTGGCTGGGGCACGCATTTCAAAAGCACACAAATGACCAAACTTAATGATTTTCAGCTGACTCCTCACATTGTCCTAAACACGGAATTCCTACCCATAAAGCCAGAGCTGCCCACGCTCTCCCCCTCGTTCCCAGGCTCTGGGCTGTGTGTGGAAGCACGTCCTGCTCTGCTCACCCTGCTGCAAGGTGGAGGGGTACTGGGGGCAGTCAGAGCAGTTTGTGGGCTGCTGTTCTCATTTGCTTGTGCCAATGGTCTCAGAACATTCATGGGCATCACCAGCACCTGGATCTTGTAGAAGTTGCTGAGTGGTTACTTTATTCCTCCTTGGAGAAAGTTTCTGTGATGGAAGGAAATGATTTACTAAGCTCTGCTAAGGTCTTTGTGTAAATTCAACAATGAGTATTAACCTGTGCACAGGACAAAGTGGGGACAAGAGATAATTAACATATTTCAGTGACAAGTTATGTTTTGAGTTGTCAGTTCTAGCAACAGAACATATGAATTGAGTGCACAGAGACTGCCTCGTTCATGGCCATGGTGAAGTGGGGAATCCCGGTCCTGTAGTTGCCCGGGATGTCAGCAGAGGATAAAATCCATAAGAACTTGAATTCTTGGGGAAATTCTCAGCCAGTAGCTCCCTGGGGCTTTAGCTGAACTGTGGGATGGATGTTCAGCGTTTCCCAGCTCTCGTGTCAAGGACCGTCTCCTGCCGTCCCAGCAGGGAGATGTGGCTGTGCACCACTCCTGTGCCCTCCCTCCCACGCTCTGCTTTCCACAGGAAGGAGTCCTGGGCCTGTGAGTCAGGGAGCTGGAGCACGCCCTGGGATGATTCAGGACTGAGGCAGCACAGCACACCTACCCCGTGATCTGCAGGGAGCCCTTGGGATGCCCCAAGCCACATTTTCTCAGCCCAACCACTGATTTTGGTGCATAAATAGAAACCCAACCCCAGAGAGCAGAAATGGGACCTAGGAGATGATTCGGGCAGTGATTCTGCTGTCCCCTCCTAGGATGGTGTCCCTTCGTCCCTAAGTGCAGGGGTTGTTTGTGCCAACTTCTCCCAGCTTCTGTTTCTTCCTCTCCCGCTGTTTCTCCGCCGTGTGAGAGCTCTGGCACCCACCATGGAAGGTCAGCACCGAGGTTACTCAGCTGGCTCCAAGGATGAAGACTTCCTGCCAAGCTCCCCCTCCCCGCTGCTCACCACAAACCCAGTGCCTGTTTGTCTCCCTGTCTCCCCTTCCCATGCCTCCTCCTCCCAAGAAATCCAGATCTCCCTCCAGCAGACAGAGTGGGAGGATGAGGCACCCCCAGCACCCTCCAGGTGCATTTGTTGGAGCACCAAAAGCTGTGTGGCCACAGGGTGATGGTGGTGATGCCACTTGGTGTTGCCAGAAGGTGAAGTGTCCCCATCTGTGCCTCCAGAGCCTGGGCCAGGTTCCCATCAGGATCTGACCCAATAGCTGGGCTCACAAAAGGCTTTTATTTCCACTGGAAAATGTCATCAAGTTTTTCTACCAGCAGGCTGAGGGGGATCCATGGATAACTGGGAAAGGATTTTTGAAAAGTAACAAAGGAGAATGTGATTTTTGTCATCAGGTGGGAATTGGCAAAGGACCTGTATCTTCCTCACAAAAATGGTGGAGGAGTACAGATGGGTAAGAGTTAAAAATCTGTGCACTGGGCATGACCCTGTCCCAAAGGAAGCTGCCACTGTCCCGAGGACAGGGTGGTGCTGGGGGAGCCGCCCAAGGGGATGGAGCTGCCTTTGGTGGGCACCTGAGGGATGGGAGCGGGACACAGGGAGAGCTTTATTGCCAGGAGCAGAGCATGAACCAGAGGAGAGAAGCAAACGGAACAGGATCCTGTGAGAGGCAGAGGAGACAAATAGGGTGGGAATGGCGGGAAGGGGGGATGGCTGCTCACTATTTTTGTAAAGGGGGGATGCTGCCCCAGAAAACACCGCAGAGATCAACCACATTCAAGTAAAAACACCATTTTCTTGAAAAATAATACAAAAGCCCTACATAGTAATGGTTCCACAGGATGAGGAAAAGCTGCCTGCTCCACCCTAGGACGTGCTGAGGTCAGGTGAAACCACCAGCACCTTCAGGCAGGCTGTGGACATCGTGAGGGGGGTGCTTGAGTTGGCGAGGATCCTGCTCTCAAACTGGAAGAGAAACAGCTGCTTTTCAGGATTTTACCTCTCCAGCCACGGCTGAGTCCCTTTAGCTCCTTCTCTTTGCTCCCACCCCACTTTCTTAAAGATCCCGTAGGAGACTTTGCCACTGTGGTTCCGGTTGCTGGGGTCCCCAGCCAGGAGCTCCTGTCTTCTTCCCAGGAGCTGTGAGGCTGCAGTAAACATGCCTCGAGGAGTTCTTTGTGAGCATCACACCTGAATTTGGCCCACTCGCTGCTAGTTTATGCTAAATGGAGACCACAGAGACCTCATTTAATGACTGGGTTTGTGTAGGTGTAAAGCTCTTTGAGCTCTCCATAAACATGGGTGTTTATTCATTTAGATTTCATTTTGATTTGCTTTTCAGCTGAATTCATTATCAGGGAGAAAGCCAAAGCTTCATTGTTAAAAATCCAAGTCTAGTTTTTGTTTTGTTTTGTTTTAAGAAAAGAAACAAGTATAAATTAACTCATTTCTAATTATGGTGTCGGTGCTCCTCCGTCAGAGTGCCTCTGTGTGTGTTCTGGGGGCTCACAGGTAAGGAAAAGCTGAGAAAAGCATTGAAAGAGGAGGACTGGGGGCAACTCCTGCCTGGTTTGATGGCACCCTGTGTTCGCTGCTCCTTCGGTTGTCAGGGATATCACATTCCAGGCAGGCACTGCTGTGGTTAAGGGTGAAGTGAGACAAATGAGAGGACAGAGGTTACACACATGAGCTGCAAGGATGTCCCCGTTTTGGTGCTGGCTGGAAAATCAGATTGAGGGAATTTGCTCCTGCCCTGGGGCTAAGAGCAACAAAGGGAAAGAGCAGGGGATTTATCTAGCTGGAGTCTGATATTCCTTTGGCTGCAGCAAAGGCTGCAGCACTTCCCGACTATCGGCTGGCGCTTTCACTCACACACATCTGTGATTGATGGGCAGAGAGTATAAACACCTCATTAGTGCCATAATTCACTGGTTAGGACTCAGGCTGGGCTGTGGGAGGGAGGGGGGAAAGAAGAGTTGAGAAAGTTTAATAAAGAAAAAAAAAAATGGAAGAAGGAGAAGAACGGATGTAAAGGCCACACAAATGATTGCAGGGAGTTATCTGACCTGCTTTGAAAACTTTAATTGCTGATAATGGACAACCTGTTGGGTGGTATTTTATTAACACTAATAGATTTTTACGGGATATTTCTCACATTGCTCTCCCAGAGCCTGAAGAATACATTAAATATTAAAAGTTAATGCTCTTGGTGGCTGTTTCAAGGATGCCCCACCGATAACGAGCTTTCCCGCAAGTTCGAAACCAGGAGCAAACATGAGCTGCCTCTGCCACTTACGGCCTCTGCAATAATAATGAGGAAAAGACTTGCAGCACCTTGCAGCTGAGCTTCTCAGGCCTGGCCTAAATGCCCTGTGAAGGCACCAGAGCTGGTGGTAGCAGTATCTGATCTCCAGTCCTGGATTTACAAGGCTTGGATTCCAGAGTCCCACGCTGAAAGCAAATGCTCATAAACCCCCATGTGCTACTTTACATTTCAGTTATTCAAAGCAGAGGCTGAACCGACAACCCATTCCTGTTTCTCAGGAGAACTCAGGTCTGAAACAGATGATATTTTTCTTTCCTATGCCAAATGGTTTTATAAAAGTGCTGCTTCCACACTAATTTGCTGCAGAAATGACCCAGCTACCTGGAACAGAAATGGAAGAGCCCCAGCGTGTGGGCAGCAAGAGGGGTTCTGGAGGAAGCTCTTGACATCCCAAAGTCCTGCACACAGCAGTGAGCCCTCAAGGATGGAAAAAAAGGGTCAGTTCTGTACTGCTGAAAGACGGATTCAAGCAGCCAGTGGAGGGAGGTTTGCTGAAGGGAAAGTGGATTTGAAACAGGGTAAGCTGTGGTGAGTCAGAGGCCTTGTGTTGGAGCTGAAAAGTCGTAATGCACTTTCGTGCTCAGGGGGGAAACCTGGACCTCAGTGCCTTCTTCAGACACACCAGCACCACAGCAGCCATGCCTGGAAAGCCAAGCTGAGCTTGTTTGCCCTGCTTGTGGTGTCTCTGTTGAGTCGTGTCCTCTTCCCTTGCAGCAGCAACGGGCTGGGGTTTGGATCTCACTCTGACCGTGGTTTGTGCAGCCACCTCCTTGTGCCAAACCAGGCTGGGCTGGAAGGCCCCATCCATGTTCCCTGGGATGGCCCTGCTGCAATCTCGGCCAGCAATGCAGCTTTCCGGGCCTGCTTGGCTGAGAGAAGCTTCCCAAGTGTCCTTGTGCAGGCAGCCAGCTCCTCACCAGGGACCTGTGTTCCAGCTGCCAGGAAGATGGGATCTTGGGAAGGAATTGTTCCCTGGCAGGGTGGGGAGGCCCTGGCCCAGGGTGCCCAGAGCAGCTGTGGCTGCCCCTGGATCCCTGGCAGTGTCCAAGGCCAGGCTGGACCTTAGAGCTTGGGGCAACCTGGGACAGTGGAAGGTGTCCCTGCCCATGGAGCTGGATGAGGTCACTCCATGCCTTGTCCCGTCCCTCTCCAGCTCTCCTGGAGCCCCTTTAGCCCCTGGAAGGGGCTCTGAGCTCTCCCTGGAGCCTTCTCCTCTCCAGGCTGAGCAATTCCAAGTCTCTCAATGAACCTGGGTCCTGGCTGAATTTGGGAGGAAGTTGCTTAGAGGGTAATAGGGAAGAAGGCCCTGGGGCTTTGGTGCAGGATTTCTTTCCAAAGGGGTAAATCCTTTGGCTCCCATCCTCCAGGACGTGCTCTGTTCCTGGACTGCGGTTCAGCAATAAAATAGTCTCAGTTACTTAACGGGAATTGAGTCCCTGGTCACTTCTGCCCCTGCCAGCCCATGCGTTCTCCCGTCTCCCCTCCAACAACGACAGCTTTTCCTGATTGACCCCACAGGCT
The DNA here is from genome assembly GCA_013397935.1 of Dasyornis broadbenti. NCBI lineage: Eukaryota > Metazoa > Chordata > Aves > Passeriformes > Dasyornithidae > Dasyornis > Dasyornis broadbenti. The sequence continues at coordinate 255,209 of VZRN01000336.1, read as the reverse complement.
TACAAAAAACCTTTTTACTTAAACGTGTATTGACCTCAGTCTTGCTGCCCAGTGAATTATGTCCCAGCTGGCAATCTGAAAGCCATCAATCAGGGCTCAGACCCCGGGAGCTGTCTCCTGGTGACACAGATCCGAGCCTTCATCGATGAAGGTTGTACCTGGTGCCTTCGTGTCTCTGGCAACTGGGAGGGGAGCACCCTTTGTATGGTTTTTTTCTGTCATCATCCCATAGGCCCTGGGATTTTTTCCTTCCCTTTGATTTGTTTTTTATTTCCCTTCCCCATCTGTCTTTGCACTGTGTATGAAATTTGCTTCCTTGCCTCAACCTCTCCTTCAAAGGGGAAGAAAAGGAAACTGTCAGACTTGACCTTTTGCATAATCTTAATTCTTAGGTAGTGTTAATTTTACCAGTCTTTCCTTCCCCTTTCCCATTTGATTTTTGTGTTGAGTTGTTGTTGTTGTTGTTGTTTTCCCTGATGTGATTTTATGATCTGGACAAATGCACTGGACAAATGAGAAATTTAATGGTACTGGAAATATTTCTCCCATATTTTGTGATGCAAAGTAATTCCAGTGGATCTTTTGCCCCACGACTTGGGATGTGCTGGCTTGTTGTCACTTTGTGGATGAGGGATGGGGAATGCTCCATGAAATGTGAAGCACCACCACAAATCCAATCAACCCTTCTGTCTCTGTACACGGATTGATCGAGCAGGAAGGAGGGAACTCAGTCCAGGACAGAGTTTGTAAAAGGAAGATCTGTGTTGTACTCGACTGAAACAGGAAAAATGTGAGTTTTCAGGATTCCCTGTTCTTTTAGGGGAGAAGGGAGGCAACGCTTCTTTTCCACTTCTAACAAACAAGAGCAAGGCTTGGGTATCTCATAGCTTGCATGGGTGGCAGGGTCGGAGAAGGAGGGATATTCGCTTGTGTTCCCACATCTCAAAACAGGATTACAGAAACAATTTTTGACTTTGTGTTCTCTATGCTGGAAGATGCTGCTAACAGAGCCAGGAAAGAAAAAGACTGTGTTTTTTTAAGTTCTTCTAGAATTAATAGAATTACCACCTTGGTGACAGACCCGTTTCTTGCTGGACATCTTGTGAGCCTGATTTTATATCTGTGGCACATTCCTTCCATTCAGGAATGCCTTGAGCTGGGGCTGTGTTCCCTTTTTTCTCAGTGTCCTGGCTTTAGGAAGCGCAGGCAGAGAAGGCTGCTGATAGCTCTGACAACGTGCCTGATGCTGTGGCCAGGCCTGGCGAGGCTGAGGTGAGGCCAGGGCTGCTGCTGGCTCCCAGGCTCCCCAGGGAGGCTGTGAGGGGCACCTCCAGTGCTCTGGATGGAGATCAGGCCCCGAGATAACAAGGTGCTGACAAGCACTTTCAGAAATCCTGACACACAGACAGATAAAAGAACACGCAGTAATGGCATAAAGAAATAAATCCTTCTCATTCTGCTTTTGATCTTCTGGCTTTCTTAAATATAAGAATTTTCTCATATAAGTTTCTTACATCATCCATAAGCTTATGGCCTGCATTTTAACAACCTTACAAAATATTACTGAAAGAAATGGGTTCAGGCATTTGTTTTAAAGACACTGGATTAGGCACTATCTGTATTTAGATGAAAATCCTCCCCCACAATGTTTGCAGTTTAATATTTGTGGTACTGGCATGTGCAGCACTGCCCAAAGAATGGAACTGGCTGGAAATTCCCTCATCTGCATAAATGCAAATAACTAAAAAGTTGGACTGGTGGGAGGAAAATGAGTAGATTGCGGATTTTATTCCTCCTTTATTGATGTAAATTGCAGGCATGTGTAATGATATTTGTGATTTTAAAGTAGGCTGTGTCCTTTCAAAGAAAACGTGAGCTCATAAATCCTGGGAGATTAGAGATCCTGAGGCCCGATGTGGCAACGGCTCTGGGTTTATGGCATTCCTCAAGACAGCCAGGATAGGATGTTCTGTGACCTGGCTTTTATGAAGATCAAAAGGCTTGAAACTGTTGAGAATAAGATTTTCACATCGTGCAGGGGGAGACACCAAGCTGTCAAATGGGAGGAGGCTCTTTGAAGTGTGGAGATAAGGACCCTGCTAACCTTCAGTCAGGTATGAAAGCCATTTCGAGCGCACGGGAACGTGGCCTTCCATTGGACTTTGTGGAAAAGCCCAGCTGAGCTCATTCAGGTAAACCCTGGCAGTGCCTCAGCCAAAGGGAATGTTTGAAGAGGACTGAAAGGATTGGGAAAATGTAAAAATTCATCTGTTGGGGAGGTGGGAATTATGTGTGTGAATATCTCCGAGACCAACGAGCCCGAGCCCAGCAAAGCTCCCACTCTGGGAGCTGGAATAACAAGAGTGCTCCTGCATGGATTGTCTGTGTCGGAGCGTGGAGGAGCAGGTGGAGCAGGTGGGAATGCTCACGGAGAGCTTCAGGCTGGGAGAAGGCTGGAGAGAGAAAGGAAGGAGCCTCCCACCTCTGAGTCCTGTCCAGGAAGCTGAGCCAGGGCAAGGATAGCAGTACCCTGCTGCTGGAGGCCAGGGCGAGCTGGGCACTGCCAGGGAAGAGCTGTGGGAGAGGCGCTTTGTGGAGCACAGCACCGCTTTTCCCACTGTCCCAGAGCTCCCCAGCCAGCACAAACACTGACGTGTTTGTCCGTTCCCTCCTCAGATTCCTCAGAGGGGTTGGCATTGGCAGCTGCATCATCGTGGTGCCTTGAGAAAGTACTTGAGCACAGTATTTCTCATGTGAGCAAAAGCTCTTAGCGCTGCAGATCTTCCCAAAAAAGGATTCCCCTGAGCTGCTAAGAATAATTCCTGGTCACTTTTATAGAAGTTTAAATGGCATCTAGACAAGATAAATATCCTTAATGTTTTGTCATCTTTGTGCTGATGAACTAAGGATACAGTTACTTTTGTATAATGACCTTCCTAGAGAAAACAGCTAAACAAGACAGAATAAAAATAAAATTTCATGTCAGAGGCTGTTGATACATGTGTTTCTTCTGGAATAAGCTCAGTCCTTGGCTGACAATAAAATAGTAATTGTCCTTAGCCAACGTCTTGAAAGCTGAAGGTGAAAACAGTGGTAGGAATCATATGGCTTTATATTTCATGTCCAAGCATCGAATTCCCTCGCAACAACAGAATTTCTTTTTAAATCTTGTCCTAATTATCACAACTCACATTGATACTCTCTAGGAACTGTTCTACGTAGAATTGGTCATAAATACTTTGATAATCTGGTTCTCTTTGGAAAATGCCATTTCCTGTTGGAAATGGTTGAGGAAATCCCAATTATTTGGTTCTTTTAGGTCTTCTTCAGAGAAGAAGAGCCTGATTCAGTCGTAGCCATGGGTTTTATTGACGTGTTCTTTTTCTTTTCCAATGATGTTTGCTTTTTCTAGTCATGTTTAGGTGTGTATTAGACATTTGCACTGTATTTCAGTGAGTCCAGAATGAAACTGGGGAGGGAATATTGAGATTTTGAGGGTTCTCTTCCAAAGCAAAACATAATTAATGAAAATATGAAATTGCACCAAAAGGAGCTTCCATTCTTTCCCTCATCCCAACAGTGCTGTTACACTTGGAGGCTGCATGGGTTACAAATATTCCAGCAGCGGGATTGCAGAGGCAGCTCCTCATTTCTCGGAGCACAGTTTGCCGCCTCTTCACCCCTGGCTGTGCAGGTTTTCCTTGTCCTCCTCCTTCGAGCAGCAATTCCCAAACACCAGAGCAGAGCGCACTGTCACCCTTGCACTCAGCATGAACAGGATCGTGCTTTAAGGGGCCCACAGGTCTGATTTACCAGGACAGTGCAGTGTCCCTCTGTCCTTTTAACTGTGGGGTTTCAAACCAAAGCATGCAGACAGCACCAATTATTACACTGTCATTTCATCTGGAGTCAGCCCAGCGCGAACCCTGAGCGCGTGGAGCTGGTCCAGCCGAGTGGCAAGAGCAGGGCTGGGAGTCCTGGTGACCACCACAGGATTCCTGGGATTTGCAGGGATCTGTTCTGCTGCCCTTGCAGTCCCTTGGGCTGCTCTGGAGATGCTCCTGGCTGGCTGGGGCTTTTATTAGGCCCTGGCACAAGGGAGGTGGGAGCTTCTCAGCGTGCTCCCAGCAGAAAAGCTGCCGTGAAAAAGCCTTGCTGTGGGCTTTGAAATCCGAACTGCAGCCAGTTCCAGCTGAGGGATGTGGCCATCACCTTTTGCTGGGAAGGTGCCATCTGAGCAATGGCAGTGCTGTGGGGTTTGCAGAGACAGGGAGCAGTGGGAAGGAGAAGTGTCCGTCATGGCTGGGACTGGGCTCTGTGAGGGAGCAGCCCAGGCCCTCTGCCTTTCCTAAGCCTTCACCTCAACCCCCACGGTCAGACTTGTCTCGGGGGGCCACATGTGCATCCCAAATTCTCTGCTCTTGACAGCTCAGTTTGGCTGGGCCATCTGGCCACGCTTCTGCTCCTTTGAACGCTCTGCCTGATTAAACAGTCCTGGGAGCTCGAGAAGGAAAGTCACAGGAGGGGAACAGGAAGGGGGCTTGCTACGAGATGTGCTATTCCCTAATTAAATAATAGCCTAAGAGGAGCTCACAGCTTGTAACAACCAGGGAGATTCTGCTGCTCATGTTCACTGCAAAGCTGCTCTTCCCAGGGCCATGCTTCCCATCCCCAAATCCAGCTGTGCCGTGCATGTGCTGCACAGCTCTCCCAAAGTCCTGTCACGGAGGGTGAGAGCTGGAATATGTTCATCCAAATTACAACATCTCGTCTTTTGGTTTCAATTTGTTGGGACAAACAGCTCCTCTGTTCCTATTTATGATTTGCCACTCCTGTAGGAGCCCAGCTGAAGTCATTGCACTGAGTCTGAGCTGGGTTGGTGTGAGAAATGCTTGGATTAACAGCACAGTGGATGCGGAGAGGAGCAGGGGAGGAGGGAGAGGCTGGTACCTGTTGTGTCCCAGGCACAGCTGCGGAGCTGAAGCCTGGCAATGGAACAATTTGCTGTGAGTCTGAAGAAAAGGTGGTGGCAGGATCAAGACAGCAACTCAGCGCTTCTCCAAGACAGAAACACCATTTTTGTGAGGGTTTTGGACTCTTCATGCAGGTCCAGCCACAGACACTGCTCCAACGAGGGGAAATCCCAGTAGAGTGCCTGAAGCACAGAAATGCCATGGACGAAAGAGCGTATCCAGGGATGCCAAACACAGATAAAGCTCCAAAAGAATTAGAGAATTATTCAAACTCTTCAGTTACAGGTTTAGAGTAACCCTGACTTTTGGGTCATTATGACCAAAGAGATGCATTAGGGCTGATATTCAGGATTCCCATGGGCACTGAGGTCTGTGGGGTTTTTTGGGTCTGGTTTTTGCGAAACTTGTGGCCTTATCACGGACCTTGTATGATTATCTCATCCTGTGAAAAGCAAGTTGACTAACAGACTTCAGGAATTTGCCATGTGCTTTGTTCTGGCCTCAAGTATGATCTCCCCAAACCCTGGATACAAAGCCCAACCATCCTTTGGATTTATCTAGGTAATGGAGAGTGAGAAAATTCACAGTTAGGTTTGTGTTCTCTTAAGGAGTAGAACTCATTAAAATCTGGGGGCAGGGAGGTATAATTAGTGAAATTATTATTGGGTTACTTCAGAGCCAGATTAAACCAAAGCTGGAACAAGGCATTGCTTGCATTTCCCCATGGACACAGATTTTGGGTGACGTGAACCAAGGCCCTGCTTGGGGTGACAGCTTGGGGCAACCCACTGGTGGCCAGGAGGTAGAAACAAAGCAAAGGCAGTAGTTGATTTTTCCCAAAAGAGTAAGAAATACTCAGATAAACAAATGTGTAACCCCGAGATATCAACTTCTCCTCTTCACTCTGCTCTCACTTTATTGTATGGATGTGGCACAAGTGTCTGTACAAATCTCTTACAAGCCACAGATATTTTCATCTGTGCAGCACTGCTGTGCAGTAAGAAGCGATACAAACACTATCTTCTATTTGCAGAAGTGAAGAGAGAGGTGAAAAAGCTCAACTGCAAGATGAAGCACCCCTGTGGAGGCTACACCTCTTCCAAGAGGCTGTCCATAGCCGTCTCCCAAGGATCAGGACTCTGCTAGTGCAATTCTTCATGGAATCTTCCTTACACAAGCTACAAACCTTGCAGCTTCTCTCATTGCCTTGGTCCAGACTAGGAGCAGATGTTGGGAGAGGATCCAGGCCTGTGTCTTACACTCAGAAGAGGCCATTTGTATAAATCCCCCCAATATACAATGGATGCACCTTGTTATCACAGAGACACCCAGGGCATGGGGCAGGGTATGATCAGGATAAAACAGAGTCTTGGCAGATTTCTCCCCATTCAGAAAAGCTGAAGGAATTTTATTTGGAAAGCCAGACTTGGGAGGAAAAAGATGGGGTGAGGAAGGAGGAACCACTTTAAGTGTAGAAATGTCTGAAGGGAGTAGGGAAGTGCGAGGTTTCAAGGCTACACCAGCAAGTGTCACGTGCAGGGATGAGAGAGCCTGGATTCAGGCTAGAGACGAGCCAGCAGGCAAGGAATTTGCTCCAGACAGTCCCTGCTAGATCCTGCAGGCTACTACAGCTAACAATCATGTCAATAGGGTTTAAAAGGTGCTTCAGAGGAATTGGGGAGCAAAGACAAATAAGGTGGGTGGCTGAGGGAGGAATGGAAAGTCCAGTGGTTACTGAGTGAGGCTTGAGTGTGATGAGAATCCTGGCTGTGCTCCAGGACAAGATTTCCTATCACATTAATTACACTGCCGTGGGCTCCAGGGCTTGCTGTATCACAAATGTTACACAGGCATCAGTGGTGGGGTAAGAGATAAACCTGCTGTGCTGTCTCCCAGCCTTCCATGAAGATGCCCTCAAAGATGAAGCCTGAGATTCCTTGGTGCTGTTCCCTCTGGGCACGTAGGCAGGCAGTGAGGGATCTGCAGGGAACAAGGAATCATCAGCTCTTGGAAATTTCCTCATGTTCCTCTCAAAAATTGACTCCATCCCTTTCCCTTTCATTAAAATACATATTCTCCTGGATGGCGTTTTTTGTAACACTGGAAGGTGTTATTTGAAAAGCATTTCCTGCTTTCAAAATATGGAATTACAGTTACTTAAACGTGTGAAGATACTGGGAATGTTGTGGTGCTGTCACTGTTTGTTGTGGGCACAACTCTTGGCAGGTATCTCCTGAAATTGTATCCATTCAAACCACGAAAACTGAGGTGAAGACAAGCTCTCTCCCCTCCAGCTCTCTCTTTTCCCCTCCACCTGGGTGCTCTGCCTGACAAATGCCCTTGAGACCATGGAAGGACAGGAAATCGGTGTGGAAGAGGTGTGGCCTGGGAAAGAGAAGTCACAGCAGATGCAATTCCGCCCTGAACAGCAGTGAAACAAGAGCAAAAGCCAGACAATACTGACAAACAGCGAAGGAACGATTGAGGAGCTGCCCCAGCATGGCCTTGCAGTGAAGGAGAGCAAGAAGAGCCTGATGCTGAAGTTTCCTATCCTGACTGCGCCACAGTTGCTTTCTGTCACCTGGATATGAGGCAGAGGAGGCAGCGTGTCTCCAAACAATGCTGAAGTCACCTCTGTGGCCTCTGTAGAGGGGAAGCTGTGGGTGTACCAAGCACCCGTCCCTGGGAGAGAGAGGGTGTCATGCCATGTGTGAGCCAGGACTGCCTGAGGCCTGGCATGTGAAGAGTGTAAAGCCTGGTTTTTACCGAGACAGTTGGGGTAGGAAGGAGGTTGGGTTTAAAGTCTCCTTTATCGCTGAAGTGTGCGGGTATAACCTGAGGAGGACAGAAACCACCAGAGTCCTGGCTGTGCTGACCACACCACTGCCTTCTCCCTTGTGCTGGAAGTGAAGACTAAAGCTTTGTGCTGGCCAAGGAATTCCTTAAATCGGGAATTAGTCTTAGGCAGCTGATTCCCAGATGCTTTTTTTCTAACCAAAAGGATATAGAAGAGATGAAAATCAGGTCCTTTCTGGAGTACCCACCTGCCCTCCCAGCCTGGGGTCACATTGGCTCGAGGGCTTGGAGCATCCTCTCCTTGTGCCTCCTCTCGTGTGGCCAAAGCAGAGTTAAGCCTCCTTGTCCCTCTCTCCCCCCCCAAAAAAGTGCATGATGGGATTCTCTTCCCTGCCTCTCCCTCCTCTCTCCAGAGCTGTGTGTTTGAAATGATATCTATTTCTCTTTGTGACAGCACACCGTGACTGCTGCCTTGACATTGTGCCGAGCTGACATCCCAACCGGTCTGACACTGATGCCTTTGGGCAGAAATCAGAGCCGGTTTGCTCCATGGCTCCGCGCAGCCACGGCGCCTGTAGCGCCTCGCAGAGCCCCCCGTGCCCTGCTGGGGAAATGGAGCGAGCACGTGGGCCCCAGATGAACTCCGGGAGGCGCGCAGGCGTTACCCACGCTCATCCTCCTGCCCCTTTGCAGCTTTAAGTGTTCACAATCACATGGGTGCATTTATTTTTTTTTTGCCCCCGCCTTTTCTCTCCCTTTTTTCCCTTGCCTGGGAGAGGGCTGGTTTCCTGTTTCTCCCCCCGGCTGCAGAGTCCTTGGGGAGCTGGGTTTCCGTGAGCTGGAAAAGGAGTGCACAAGCGTCTGATCAGCCCTTATTAACGTTGAGAAGGATCTAATGGCTCCTGGCTTCTGGGACCATTACCTGTCATTTACTTTTATTAAGTCGGTGATGAAAAAGTTTAAAATTAAAGGCTTTGTAAATTGGATTGCAGTTCTAAAGGAAGGCACGGACCAGGAAGTCAGTGCCTGAGCTTGCAGATGGACCCCTGGGAACAGCACCAGAGCAGGGCGTTTCTCTTCAGCCGCTTTGACAAAGGTGCTGTGCCAGGGAGTGGAGGGGACAAGGCCTCAGGGTATCTCAAACCCTCAGCTGTGTGAACCTGCTTTGCCAGGCTCCTCGTGTGCTCAGGAGGAAGGGTGGTCTGGCTGAGCCATTACCCAGGCTGGGAGCTCTGCTCCAGCTGCAGTGATCCCAGGCAGCTCATGTCACCTCCCCGTGACTCATTTCCTGCTTTGTAAGGACGAGGACCTCGTGTTGGTGTTGATTTCGTTTGGGCACTCAGCTCTTTGGGCCAGGTACTGTCCTTGACTTGGTGATGCTTTGACTCCTTCGGGCCTTGCAGCCAAAAATAAAGATTGTTGTTAAGTCTGCAGCAGAAAGCGAGTTCAAGGGATGAGCCACCTCCTCAAGATAAACATCTCATTCTTAAGGGTGCTAACACCGGTGTGTTCTCTGCTTTTGAGACTTGATCTTTGCGTTAACCACCCAAACACCCCAAATGCACAAAAGCAGTGCAGCTAATTATGGTGTGACAAGGCAAGCTCAGGGGCCAACCCCAACCAAGAGCTGCTGTCACTTCTGTTTCCTCAGCTGAATAAAAGTCTGGTGGTGACACTGCTCTGATGAGAAGCAGCATGAACTCGTGGTTGTAAGTACAGTCTGGGAACCAGAATTCTTGGTTATTGTGTCTGTTTGTCTTTGACTGGAGTCACATGGGAGAAGTCACCTGAGGTCAGGATTTTAGGTTGCCTCCTGCCCATTCTTGCATTGTTAAATACACAGATTGTGCTTACACGGCTTTGCATGAAGATTTGAGGTCCACGCTGTGTCTCTGAGACGGAGAGTACAGAGCTCCACCAAAGCACAGGGCTTAGCCAGTTAAGAGATTGCAAAATGAGGTGTTTGTCTCCTGAAGACAGAATGAAACAGAGATTCCCTTTAAACTCATGATTTCTTGGAAAAGGTTACCTCAGGATCTCTCTGCGTGGTTTGGCAGTTGTTATTTCCCTGTGTTTTGCCTGTGTTGTTATTGTTGTTATTGTTGTTATTGTTGTTATTACTATTATTATTACTATTATTATTAAGTACTTTTAACAGAGGTAAGGTTTGTGGATATTTGGAAGGGATGCCCTCTGCCCATCCCCTCTAACACCCCTACAGCCAAGCTTCAGGTGTGAGTCCCCATTTTTAGGAAGATTCCCCTCAATGTAATGAATCAGGAACAGAGAACAGAGACTCACACCACACAAATCCACACCTTTCACCTTCTTTCCCCAGAGATAGTCCCAACCACACAGGCAGGAAGTGGGATCATATACCCAGAGGAACCTGTGCCAGGGAGGGTTGGCTGAGGAGGGACAACCCTGGCCCCAGAATTCCTGCCAGGTGAGACCAAGCCTCTGTTAACTCCAGGCCATTTTGCTGCCTCTCCACAGGCCCAGCAGCTCCTTGACTTCAGCTGACTGCCACGTTCCCCTGAAGGAGGAGTGATGCCTCTCCCAAGTTGCTGTGCTAGGCATGTGAGGAGCTGATCTCGGAGCTGCTCAGTGGTTTGTTACATCATTCCTGTGTTCCCAGCCGTGCCACTCGACCACAAGGCTTTCAGAAGGTAATCTGGGGAGATTTTATCAAATGTAAAATGTTCCTAGACATTACTGGAGCCATGATGTAATGATCCAAGGGTTTTGTTCTCTGAATTCCACTGAAAAACCACAGGCCCCAAAAAATTGTTGCAGGGGAGCTGATGAGTTTTAAGAAGGAGGCTGAGATCTTGTGCTGGACTGAGCCATTGTGGCTGCAGTGGTGGGAGAAAGGGTTTCTGCAGGTCCTGTGTTGCTGGACTGAATCTCTGAGGAGGGCAATGGCCTCTTCCCAACTCCCAGGTTTCTGCTGCCTGCTGGGAAGTGTTGCCAAAGGAAAAGGAGCAGGGCCAGGCTGCATTGTACCCCACTGCTCTGGTTTCACAGAATCACGGAATAAACTGAGAGGAATGTTGGGAGCTTTGGGTTTTTTCTGTAATCGTGGCTGTTGCCATTTTTGTGAAGACAATTCCAGCCCAAAATCTTGCTCAGAAAAACCAAACCCATGGGCCCCTCAAGTAACAGAGCTCTCTTAGGATTACCCATGCTGGGGCCGAGGACCCGGTGGATCTCAGTGCTTTAAACCCTTTTTAGAGGGGCAGTGATTCCTGAGTGACACAAAGTCTCGCTGGCATATTTATATCTCCAGACCACGATGAGACTGGCCATGCTTTGATGCTTTGGATTTCAGTACCTGTTGAAATCCCCTGAACAAATGGTGCCATTAATTACAGGGCCTGCCTTTGATGAATGGTGCCCAGGGGACAACATTTCATTTTGTCTGGGGGGAGCAGGTGGGGTGGGGCGTTTCAGAGTGTTCAGTGATGCACGAGAGGTCCTGGGTGTTGCCTGATCAAGGGGAAGTTGCTTCCTCTCCCCAGAGTGCTGTAAAGTCAGTGTCAAGTCACTGTGGCATCTGGGTTATGTCACCTGCTGAGGGGGACACCCTTTATCCATCAGATTTGCTCAGACAAAAGCCAATTCGGCCCTTTATCTAAAAAGCTTTTAGAATTTCTCTAAGGGTTACAAATAATTTTGTCCTAAATGGCTTCTGCCTGCCCCGTCCCCAGGCCACTGAGCAGAGCAATGAGTTTGGGGCTCAGGTGAGGCACATGAGATGGGGGAAGGCCATGGGGTGTTCTCAGGGAGAGCCCCAGGATCCCACCACCCTCTTTTCCTCATATCCTTTTGAAACTCCCAAAACAAAAGTTGTTTATATGGCAATGTTATAGGAAAGGCTTATTCCTGAAGTGGTAAATTTTTTTTTTTTTACACAGCTTTGATTTAGTTTTTCATTTGGATCATTATTTTGGTGCTGGGAGGTCATGCTTATGCCCAATTAATTTTGGAGGCACCTGAAAGTTTTGTGTACAAACACTGCTTTTCATTGCAGTCTAATTAGCTGCAGCCCTCTGCGTCCATCTCTGGTGGGTTTTCACAGAGGTTCTGCACAGGGTGATGCAGTGTTAGAAGACTCTCCTGGGCCAAGGATCTGCTTTCAGCTGCAGGGCTGCTCAGTGATAGCTTTGTGAGCCGATGGGGTCGGTGGAAAACAAGACCATTCAAAAGGGAGAGGAAGAGAAGGAAACTCAGAAGGCAGTGCCCTCAAAACTCAGGATACTGGGAGGAGAGTATTCCATCCTTTGAAACACCCAGAATGACAGGGAACAAACAGGAGTGTGTGATGTTCCCTTGTGGGCAAGAGGAATCTCAGCAAAGACAGAAGGCACGATTCCTTTTAGCTGAGTTCAGTTTTCACTGGAGATGCTCACATGATCCCCTCATCCATGATCCAGTGTAGTGATTCACTTCAGGATCAACTGAATCACGTCTTGGAAGTTTCTCGTTGCTGACTGGAAAGGTTTGCTGATGGTTCTGGCTCGGGTGAGGAGATCTGTGCTGCGTCCATCTGCCTGGCTCAGAATCAGACACGGGAGCATTCAGGTTTGGGCACGTGGTTAAAAACTTGCACGTAAGGTGAAACTCTGGATACCTGATACTCAGGTAACCCTGAAAACAAGTCATGGAGTGAAGAGGCAGAAAAAAACCCATGCAGGTCCCGGCAACATACTGGTTTTTAAAATAAGAATTTAAATTCTTTTTTAAACCAAGAATAGAGTTCTTTTTGTAAGAAATTTCAGTTTCACTTAATTGATCTTTCCCAATGAAATTGTGGTGAAAAATTTCCAGAACAGCTCTTGCAAGGAGACTTTGGATTCATTGGCAGAACACGTCAGGTAATGGGTGTACGAGAAGTAAAAGGAAATAAGTTGTGACCCGAGTGGCTGAACAGATTGCAGAGGGCGCTGCCAGGCAATCCAGTGGCCAAAGGCACAAATATGTTGAAAGGACATTGGGAGGTGGAGCTGGAGGGTGGCTCAGGGATGGCTGTGCTGGCCACACGCTGCAGGGAGTCCTTGAGCCAACGGCTGCAATGGAAGCCAGGCCGAGCAGGGGAGATGAGTCCTGGCAGGAGCTGGGTGTTGTGTTCTCCTTCACTCAGAGGCTTTCGCTAGAGATCAGGGATGGAGCGGGAGGGATTTTCGGTCCAGTGGCATTTCTGATGCTTGTTCTGAGGCCAGGACTGGAGGGTGCCCCTGGGTTTGGCCAGGCTGCCCTCGAGCCCTGTCTGTCACATCTGTGCGATTTTAGGTGCCTGGTTTGTTACAGGTGGAGCCACGCTGAGAAGTATACACCTATAACGTGTATGCAGTTTGTTTGGACTTTGCACATTAGCATCTTGATTTGAAATCTTTTAATAAGAAACTTAATAGATGAAGTAATTGTCTTTTTATTGTAATTACTCTCTTTAAATGAGATTATGGTCCAGTTTACAAAATAATGTTCCAGAGAGAGAGAGAGGTTGGAGTTTCTAGTTCTGAGATAGAATAGAGCTCTTGGGTTTTTACTGTGAATATTTGGTGTTTTTGCTTTGCAAAACTCTCAAGCTGAGCTAAATATCAGATTATGAGAATTACAGGTATGTGGGCCGAAGGTACAAGGAGTGTGTGTAAAGGGTGCAAGGAAGGGGAAAGGGTACAAAATGTATAAAATGGGTATAAAAAAGAAAAGACAAAAATGATTAGGCATAATTTCTTTTTTTTTTTTTTGAGACTAAATGGGGCTGTGGCTCTGTCACATCTGACACCATTCCTACATCCCTGCAGGGTTTAGGGGATCCTAGCCTCGTGCCTTGTTTCCCACAGGGCATGCAGTGGCCTAAACCGGGCAATCATCCCTGTGGGGGTACTTCCCAAAAACGCAGAGCAGGGGATAAACTCCAGCGCTGTGCTTTCCAAACAATGAAACCAGGAACGAGGGATGAGTGTGAGCCCTCCTCCAGCCCTGCTGCCATTTGGGCATGCTCGTGCCACGTGTCACCGCAAACAGTTGGGACATCTGGAACGGGTTCATGCGAGTCCATGGGGTTTGGATCCTTCTGCGTGGGAAATCCCTCGCCCTCTGCTCATTCCCCTGCCAGGCAGTTCCTGCCTCCACACGACAGCACACACTCAGATCCTCTGCAGAGCTGATGGAGGAGGATGTGCTGACTGGGATCCAAAACTGTTCTCACAGTAACATCTTCTGATGTTTAGCCCTCCAGATGGGGCAGGCTCTTACATCTAGCACAGACTTACTGTGTAGAAACCACTAGAAACCACTTATTTTGTTAATTCAAGGCAAAAACTGCTCTCATCCTCCTTGGTTTAGCATGTGTTTGATTGCAGTAATCCACTTTCTGCCTCACCACAGCGGAGTCTTCCCAGCTGAGGATCTATTTCACACTCCCAGCTGAAAGACACCCAGCTTAGGTGAGCACAACCCTGCAATCCAGCCTGGGCAAGGGATTTAAACCCATCCTGGCTGAAACTGGGTCTAAGAGCAGATGAAACCTGGTGCTGAGGGTGCACACGAAGTGAAAAACACATGAAAAATGGATGGGGCATAAACTTGGAGCCAGTGTTCACTCCACTTTTATGTGGTTGTATGGCAGCTGCCTGACCTCCTCACCTAATTTGCAAATAATCTTGTCAGGACAAATTAGTCCATGCTGAGCCTGTGCTGTTGAGACGAGATGGTTATCAGGAGCTGCACTGCGGAGTGTTAAGGCAGTTCTGGTGTCTCTGCAGGGCAGTGGAGCTCCTGTGGCAGTGACTGCAGAGCAGGAGAGGCTTTTGCATTGACCAGAAGGAATGTGCACAAACCCCTCTTCTGCAGAAACCTGCAATCAATGGTTTTCCGAGCTGGTTTCTTTCAGGCCATTTTCGCTACAGGGGTGAGCATTGAAAATAAAGATTTAAACTCCGTTTTAAAGTGCAGCTCTGAACACTGCGAATTGCTTAATTCGTCTTAATAGAGGTGTTCGCTCTGAAGCCGAAAAGCTTTTAGTTGAGATTGAGCCTGTGGTTTGATATTACAAATTGCTTGGTGGTAACATTGGTTTAAGACACTGTTGTTGTCTCCTGGCCTCTTGTTCCTGCTGCTCTGCTGGCACAGCTGCTCCTGTGGTTGGGAACCAGGTAGGAGGAGCCATCCAGCTTGGAAAGGGGAAAAAAAAAGAGGTTTCATGTGTTTGGTTTTTTGTTTGTTTGTTTGTTTAAAGCAGGAAAGTTCCTCTGTCTGGTTCAGTGCCTGGTCGAGTTTTCCTGGCACAAATGAGTGGAAAGAGCACTTTGGCATGGAGAGGAAATGAGCAGCGGAGGGTGAAAGGTGAGCAGCAATTACTGGTGCTGGGAATGCCCCAGTGTGCTTCAATATCAGCCCATGATGTGCAGCTGATCTCAGCACGTGAGAAATGCTCAAATACCTTTCAAATTGTCTGGTTTAATCTCTGCTTTTAGGTGTCCTGGCAGACACTTCCCATTTGTGTCCTTATCTCCCAGCCTCTAGCTGACTTCAAAGGCTTCCCAGCTACCGTGTCCTGCAAGTTCAAGACCCTGCAGCCCACTGGGACTGGAAATGTGTGCAGGAGCACAGGGACTGGGGTTGAATGGCAGTGTAAGTATCAGTTGTCACTGCAGGGAATGTTTCCTCCATTTCCAGAAGGAGTTCATTGAGAAAGAACCTGTTTTAATAGAAGTGGAAGCTGGGTTTCCACGGTGACTTTCTCAAATTTAGAAGATCTTGTCCTTTAAATCCGGTTTGCCATGGGACATAAAGTTCATTTGCTATAGACCACATCAAACCAGCTGAGTCCAGAGAGGAATATGGTGAGGTGCCTGGAAAACCAAAAAAATATCTCTAAAAAACAGACTTTTGGGGCACTAGAAAGTGGGAAATTAATCCTATTGGAAGTTTGTCACCCCACTCCCAGAAACGGAGTGGCCTGATAAATAAATTCCCTGCAAAGACTGAAAAAAACCCAAGTGGAATACCCAAATGATTTGGTTAAAGAAATATTTGGTTTGTTTAATGAATGATGACGGTTTTGTTGAAATTTCCCTTTGCAGATTTGAGTCGTACTTGTCAGAAGAATATTGGTGCCTCCAAAGCCTGTGCAAATGTGTGTGTGTGCACCTTCAGTCCACATCCAGAGAGCGAAATCCAAATAGCTCCCATCAGTATCTGGCATACAAGTGGAAAGGAAGCTTAGCAGAGTTTCTGTGGTTATAAATAGTGATGTGTGTGCAGATAACGGTGACACAGCTGGAAAGCTCAGCTCTCTCCCTTGATTAACATCTCTCATTAGTGGCACTGCTGGGCCCTGAAGAGCAGAGTTTGCTCCGGAGCTCGGTGCTGGCGGTGACGAGCTGGGAACCCCTTTTTCCTCTCCATCCTTGCCCTGCAACGCCCAATGCTGTGAGAAAAAGCAAGAGATGGAGAGAGGAATCTCCGACTTGTTCCCAGTGACACAGACAGAGGCAGCTCAGGGGAATCCTGCCCAGCAGAGGTTAATGTGACCCACATATAATTGTGTGAAAAGATGCCACTCTGCGCCTTTGTCAAAGAGGCTTCTCCTCACAGCCCCAGCTCCCCAGTCCCCAGCCCCTTCAGCAAAGCACAGTTTTCTTGCATTAAATCACCACTGCCCTCTTGCCAGCTGCTTAGAGTTTGCACATTATACAGAGGAGATATCTAATATATATTTATATATTTTTAAAATGTGACAGATTGTCTTGGAACATATGTGGTACTGCCTTGAAATGAGCTCCGTGCATGTGATGGCCGAGCCAGCGGCCCCTCCGTGTGTGTGTGTGTGGTTTGTGTTTTATTCCTTCTGCTGGAAATCTGAGAGCCTGGGACACTGGAGCTTTTCATGTTGCTTTTTCTCTGAAATATTCATGCCGAGTTGACGACCTTGATTCTTTGATAGCTGCCATTTATTCCTGTGCCACTGCTGATAACTGCTGCTAAGTACAGATGTCAGTGCCATGGTTGAGTGAGTGGGATGATAAGGAGAGGGAGGGCATCTCTGGGATTCATGTGCTGGAATAAGATTACTTTAGAAACTCCCAGGGCATTTAGGAGCCTGCCATGCCATCTTATTCACCCCACTTCGCTTCTTCTGACTGAAGCCTGTTTTCTTTGCTTCTCCTCCAGCTTTTCCTTCCAACTTGGAAATCTGCTAGGTCGCTGCTGCTTCTCTCAGAGATGATCCTTGGCTCGTTATCAAGTGAATTGCTAATGAATAATTACATTTAAAAAAAGAGATGCGAGTCTGGGGACACCTAAAAAATTCTCCTCCTGCCAGAAACAGACCCTCATTGAAATGGACTCCAGGAAGTTGGATTAGATGATCGGGTGCGTTTTGGTGGCCCTAAAGGCAAGGAAAGATGCTGGTAGAGCAGAGGAAGAAAAGAAGAAGAGTAGGCGAGCAGGTAAGCACCCGTATCACCTTGTAAGTGTGACATTTGAGCAGCCACATCTCACTGAGGTCTGTGAAACCACCCTTTGGAAGGACTGTAACCTGCCAGGAACAAGGTTTTGAGGGTGGGGGGTAAAATCAGGGGCAAAAAGGGTTCCAGAAGTGACAAAATAATGAAATATGGGGAGAGAGTTCCTGAGTGAAAGTGAAATGAAGTCTGACCTGAACCACTCTTCACCGACATTGCTGTATCAAGGGGCCAGCGTGGTTCCTTTTGACTGCACGTTATTCCTTGGGCTTTCAGAGACATAGCTGCTGTCAGGGCCTGCATTCATCCTGGATTCATCAGTTGTTCAGCTGAAAGATGGGACTGGGAGACCCTGGGCTGGCTGACCTGCTGTAGGGTCTGCAGTGCTGATCTGGGAGGGAAGGCGGTGCTTTCACCCTGCTTCACGCTGGGCTTTGGATGGAAATGGGGAAGATCAGCTGGAGGCAGCTGGTCCCCGTCTGTTGGATGCTGAAGAAGGGACTCTGACGGGGAGATGTACTGAGAGTTTCCCTTCACCTAAACTGTGAAGTGAGGGAAGCCAGGGCAAGGGAGACAATGGAGCAGAACCTCTGCCATGGGTGCTCCTCTCACCACGTTTCACACAGGAAATGGCAGCGCTGTCTCTGTTCTGGCCTATCGCTTTCCCCTCCCAGCAGTCACAGCACGTGGCTGTACTGCAGCGCACATTTTCCTGGAGTTAACTTCCCTTCCCTGTGAGAAAATATGGGGGAAAGAAAGAGGACACAAGGATGGAAGTAAAATTAACAAGGCCTAAGGGGCTTCTGCGTGTGCTTGTTGAACTGCAGCATCCTGGAGAGGCAGGAGATAAGGTGGCTTAGGGAATGCAGCCCAGGGCAGAGAGGCATTTATTTAAGATTGATATCAAACCTTGGAATTGTGAGTGGGAGGATTTTTGAGGAAGGGACAGGATGTTGCCAGGGGGGAGGGAGGCTGGCTAGAATGATTTATTGTGAGGGTCAGTGGCAGGAAGTCGCTGGAGATACGGGATGGTCTAAAACGCAGGCCAAGGAACCCGCGTGCGGACGCTGCTTTATACTCAGAGATGCTGGCTGCTCAGAACGGGGCCAGCAGAGTGGCTGGGTGGTCCAGTTTAGGGTCATCCTTGGTGGTCCTGCATGCGTGTGTTTTGGTCCTTGTCTGTGTGTGTCTCTGTGTGCACAGTGACCCGTCCTGCTCTGGGCTCTGCTACAGAGGCTTCTACCACTCAGAAACGTTTCACTGTATTTGCAAGAGAGATTTCGGGCCGTTTTTAAGGCAAGCAGTCATTTGGCGCTTACACGGGGAATTGTGCACATAAATGGGGCTATGGAGTAGTCGTGTTTATCATGAGGCTTCCCTCCTCCCCATAGGAAAATTCTGTGTGAGCAAAGAAGTGAAAAGACCGGCAAGAGCAGAGGGGTCGCGATCGGGCATGACGTCTCGGGCCACAAACAGAATTGGAGAGTTCAGCTGCATGGAAAGCTTTGTCTGGTTGTCAGTCTGAAATCTGCAGCTCCTTGTCGCTGTGACAGGCCAGTTATCTCGAGCAGGACTCCACAGGCTTTGCATACTGATGGCTGTCAATGAATTATTGATCATGACGCACAGCCACCTTCTGGTTAACCTGCTCCTGAGGGCCACTCGTGTGCATTGTGCTGTGCTGTCTCCTGAGCCACTCAGGAGCAGTTGTCCTTCCTGAGAAGAGAGATGATGTCAAGAGAAGCCTCAAGTGGAACAGGAGCATGGAAGAATTGAGGCTCCCTGGGAAAGGCAGCCTGGAGAAGGCTGCGGTGCCTTGGAGTGACCGGGAGGGTGGCCTTGGACTTGAGGTGACCTTCAATGATCTGTCAAAGCTCACACAGAAAAGCTCGGGACAGGACTAAGTCCATATCATCGTCACATCCAGACATTGTCCCATCTCCCCGCTCAGCCTCTCATTGCTGCAGCCTGGGCTGTGTTGTGGTTTCCCTCAGTGCGTTCCTCCCCTGCTGCTCTGCCTTTGTTCCTTTCTGCAGCTCTTGGGGCTGTCCCCGCCGATAATGGCTCTGATTAGATGCACACGAGGGGGTGACAGCTGAGCTTTTCATGTGTCCTTTTATCTCATGGCCCCCAGCTCGTGGTCCTGTTGTCCCTGCACAGCTCGGGCTGTGGTGATGTTCACTCTCCTGCTTACACTCAGTGAATGATTTATCATCTGTTATCAGTAGGACTCTGTACAGTGTCCAGGGACAATGTTTTCTTCCATCTGGTTCCAAGCTGGTGGAACACCCTTCCAGATGGCTTTCACATGTGCTTCTCCTCGTACCTCCTTTCTATTTTTTCCCTCTGGATCCATCATTATGCAGTTTGTCTAACAAGTACACTTTGTTTCACTTTATAAATTAACCACATGCATGAATTAAAACTTCAGCAAATGTGGATATTTCTGAAGTGACAGAGAAAACCTTCACAGCTGGGTGAATCGATCTTCTGGGAGAAATATCCCATCCCACGACATCCTGGGAATTAATTGCTGCAGCGTTCCACGCCGCTCTCGAGGCACACATCAGCCTGGGGCTTGTTCTGGAATTGGAATGCGTGGGGAAGATTTGGTTCAGTTCTGTGCTCAGAAGCTGCTGGTTGCAGTTACAGGTTCATGGTGTGGGCAGGACAAAGACCACGGAAACATCTTTTCATGTAACTTGTCTCGAGTCACTGGCAGTGATTCCCAATGACTCCATCTTGGGCATTCCAAGAGACAAGCAGCTCTATCTCCCCAGCCCTCTGGGTGATCCAGCCTCCCGGGTCAGGATCTCTTGCTG
The DNA here is from genome assembly GCA_013397935.1 of Dasyornis broadbenti. Lineage (NCBI taxonomy): Eukaryota > Metazoa > Chordata > Aves > Passeriformes > Dasyornithidae > Dasyornis > Dasyornis broadbenti. The sequence goes on along the minus strand of VZRN01000336.1, from coordinate 235,145 downwards.
CTGCATTTGTTGGTCTTTGCAGATAACTTTTGCTATGGTCTCTGTTGATTTTGTGTCGTTAGACCTGGTAACACACTTTTATCTTATCTGCCTTTTTCTCTTCTTTGCTCTCGGTGTTGTTTGCCATTCCAGGATAAATACGGAGCCGCCTGCCCCTGGGGGCCAGTGCACCGTGTTCCTCCCCCCAGAGCGGGCAAATATTTGCAGCAGAGCAGCCTCTGAGCCCCCAGACGTGAGCAGCGACACGAGGAGGTGCAGCCCAGGGTGGGGGCAAGGCCAGAGGGTGTGAAAGCAGCGCACAGCCCGGGGGCAAGCGACCTGCAGAGTTCAGAAAGCTTTTGCCTGGTGTCCAGAGCAGCAGGGAAACAGGGACTTGACTTCAGGGTGTACTCCCCGTGCCTGGGATGTGCTGGTGTGATTCAGGGGCTGCTTCTTCAGAAAATCCCGCTTCTGAAGTGACTGGCGCCTCAGAGCTGCATCTTCTGGCAGAGTCACGCGGGATATCACCCCTCCTTTGTGCCCCCTTCAGAAGCAGAGGATCTCAGGTGGCTGGAGGTGTTTGTTGTGTCTGTCCAAGAGAAACAAGCCATTGCTAGTGCAGCCCTCACACCGAAGAGCACAGGAAGCAGTCATTTTTTAAGCTGTTGAGGCCAATGTAAGCCGGTATTCTCACCAGAAAAAGATATTTCCACTTTTCCTCCTTCCTTCAGCCGCTGCTTTCCCATGCTTTCTGCTCTTTCAATAGCACAGATGTCCTTACGGCTCCATGACGGTGCCCACAAGTCTCAGAAAGGAGCTGTGGGTGGTGGTAGCTTAGATCTGTGCCCTGATTCCCTTTGCTGTGGAAAGCACCTTTGTGTCACTGCGGGGTCTCGCGGTGCTGGTGCCACTGTTCCCCAGGGGATGCACAGGCCTGCAGACCCTTGCAGGGCTGCTCCCGCTCGCTGGTTCCCATCGCCCTCACCTCGGCTTTGGTGGCTTCACCAGGGCTGTTTCTCTGTGTTGGTTTTGGGGGTTTTGCTGTTTGCTCACCGTTGCCTCTTCCCGGTTTGAAGTTTGCCGGCCCCGGGGCCGGTGACCCCTTGGAGCTGCCGGGGTTCTGGCCAGGGAGGTCATCCCGTGTCCACCAGGGCTCTTGGTCCACGCTGGATCCATCCTGAGGGCATCGACTGATGGCCCTGTGCCAACCGGGGCAGCTCCCCTCCCGCAGGGCCCCTTTGATGCCCATCAAAGCGGTGCTCAGGCCATCAAACAGCCAATTAAAACCAGCAAGAGGGAGGAGTGGAAGAGGAGGCCTTAACTCTTTCCACCCCATCATAAACACCTTTGTGGAGCCATATTTGTCTGCCAAAACGAGAGCTGTGAGGGAGGTGAAGACAAAGATCCATCTCTATGAAATTTATCTGTGGGATCTCTTTACAAACTGAGTAAGCAGAGATCAGGAAATAATTGTCTATGCAGCTGTCAGTTATTTAGGGCCTGGACTGGATCAATGGCCTTCCTCTCCATTTTATATTTTATTTCTGAACAGCACATCATAAAGCAGCCTGTGAAATTCAGTGTAGGGTAATAAATAGATAATAATACAGCTCAAGCTCCAACACTGCTTGGAAGAATTGAATTTTCTCTCATGGCTGTTGCTACCTGAAAAGGAGAAAGACACTCCTGTTACAGCTGCTGGCAGCTGGCAGCTGGCAGAAGGCAATACATTTAGGATTATTTAGCATCAGCTTCTGAATAATGGCATCAGAACTCTTCACTTGAGACCCTAATGAGGGAGAAGTGCTAGAGCTGGGAATGAAGAGCACCACTGGGATCGGGGTAATGAAAGGTCTGATGTTCAGACCAGTGCAGGGTCAATCCCAGTTGTTTCAGGGCTAATTTGGGGGCTCTGTTTTAAGATCATGCAGCCTTTCCTAAAATGCCAGCAAAAATGCACAAGAACCCATATTTTTTTGCCTGTTGAGCTTTAATCCACGCTTGCTCTGAAGTTTTCAGGTACCAGTTTTGTGGAAATGCTCACAAAATAAAGATTGATTGAGGGCTAAGTGTAGAAAGGTTACTTTTTGAACAACTCATCGCACCCACACTCAATTCCTGCCCCAGACAAAGAATTTCAGGGTGGCGTTGTCTTTGCTGTACTTCAGTTTCCAACCTGTAAAAGGGAGAATAACTCCTTTTTTTCCCCCCGAGAACACTAAAATCTGTGCAACAGAATAACGCTGAAAACTATCTTGGTGTCTGAGTAAGGGAAGACAAAAAATCCCCTTGTCGCCTGCAGAAGGTACGCTGTTGTACTTGAGTGCAGCACACACTCCTCCCTCCTTCCTTCACCTGCTTGTACTTGTTCAATTTCTGCTTTAATATCGTCATCTAACTAATGCAAAGGCATTGAATCCATTTTCTGACTGTTGGGTAAATGATGGTTAAGTGTCAGGAGATTTATTTAATTGTCTAGCTATTAAAAAAAAGATGGTAAAGGTCTGCTGAGTGAAAGCTTTTATGCTTTTAAATGAGGTATTGTTGTGATTAGAGTTTAAACAGCAATGATTTCCTCAAAAATGCACTGTCAATAATCAGTGGCTTGTTTGATTGTCCACATAACTGTACCCCCCTCACTGCCAAGAAACTCATCTGACCCACCAATGGTAAGAACAGCTACTTTTTTCCATTAAGTGTGCAGCAGATCTGATGTTCAGGGCCAGGAACATCTTCATTAGGCAGTACGGAAAGTGAACACATTGTTCACGAAGCAGCCTCCAGAATAATGGACTGGAGAGATTTGAGAGGTGAGGGATGGAGGCTGTGGGAGTGGGAAAGGGGCTTAAAGCTTCACAAACCGCAGACAGAGAGGATCTGAGTGGGCTACGGGCAATTGATTCCCTTAAGTGTCCTTGAAGAGGCCGGTCTGGAGGTGGAGAAACTCCAGATGATTCGTTGTAACCCTGCTCAGTCTCAGCACAGCGTCTCAAGGCTCGTTTTACTCTTTTCTACTTCCTTAATTCAAAAAGCCAAGGTTCAGCTGGCATAACCCAAACTCACAGCAGCACCAGAGCAGGTTGCTGGGGTGAGGTGATGACCTGCAGGGCACGTGGCTGCTCCTCGCTCTGGGTGTCTCCGAGACTGATCTGGAAAATGCAAACAGGCCACACCTTCTCTCTGTGCTTTTTATTTCCCACGGGAAATCCATTTCCCAAGTGAATGCCACTTCCCTGCTAGCTCTTGTCCCAAAATTTGTGCCAAGTGTGCAGCTCAGGGGGAGTTTTTGCCCAGAGCATTTGCTGCTTGGAGCGCGTGAGGGGCCTGTGGAAAGCAGCAGAGACGTTCCTCCCTGTCCTCCTTCATGTCTTGCTCAATCTCCCATTCACTGATGTATTTGGGCACTGAGAGCTGCTGGTTCCAGGTGTAGGATCCAGGCTGACACTTGCCCTGAGACTCGAGCAGGAATATTTATTTCCCATTTCTCAGTGCCACCCCCTGCTTGGGAATCCCAGGCCGGGCCAGCAAGGAGATCCTGGTTGTGTCCCTGGCAGCAGCGCAGGGCTGGTGTGAGCAGGGTGAGCTCCTGTCCCTCCTGCCCGCCCTCATCACTCCTGAAGGGCCATTTAGCCGCGTTCTGCCTGCTCCTCCCGGCTGGACAGCGATTGCTCCCTGTTGGAGAGCTGTCAGTGAGGGAAAGCCATCCATCCCGGTGGGAAGTAATCTCACCCGGCAGGGGGGCACCTCTTCCAGCCAAAACAACGGGGCTTTGACAGCCTTGATGTGTTTATTATCTTCTGTGGGGCAGAAATGCTGCCAGAGCAGGCAGCAGGGTGAGGGGAGGATGCTGCTGGAGACTTGGAAGAGAAAGTGAGGAGAAGCACAAAGTGCCGAGGAGCTGCAGGCTGGGAGCAGGGCTTTGGAGCTGGGTGGTCTTTTAAGGTCCCTTCCAACCCAGCCATTCTGGGGTTCTGTGGTCAAGGGAAAGGAGGAAAGAAAAAGCTCATTGTAAAAAGGCAGCTCCTTTTATTTATGTGCTTAACTCATCTCCTGAACTTGAGGGCAGAGAAAAAGCAAACAGCAAATGGAAAAGCAGAGGTTGCAGCCCGCATGGGCCGTGGTTTCCCAGCCAGGCTGGGGCTTGGGGTGGGTTTGGAGAGCTGTCACCGTGTGAGGAGCACAAATCCCTGCCTCTGGCGCTCCTTGTCCCCAGGGCTTGGCTCCCCTCTGGCCCTACACCGGCATCAGGGAGGGTTTCACACAGGGGCCATTTGCCAGCCCTAGCTTGGGGCCGTTTTGCCTCTGCCAAGTGCCAAAGGACGTTTTGACTCTGAGAAGGAGCAGTCAGGGTGTTTCAGGGGCAGAATTATGGCATGTCCTCTGCAGCAGTACCACTTCATGGAGTTCATCAAATTAAAACTCAGCCTCGTTACATCTCTCTTTTTATAGCTCTTTCTCCTTACACATTGGGTTCAGTGCTAAGAACTTCATTGTAATAGAAATGGTGCTGATACTGGTTATTTAATGAAATATTTGTGTTTTCCCTGGATTGCTGTAGTGCTCCAGAGCGTTCTCGGTGCAGGTGAATCTTGTTTTGGAAGAGATAAGTGTACCTGTGTTCCCAGGGGTTTTCTGGAGGCTTTGGAACAGTGGTTTTACAAAATACCATCATTGTTTTGCAGTGTATCACAAATACTCGCACTGCTTTTTCCCTTTTGCATGACCCAGGTTTTGACACAAGCACCAAGGGGCTCCCCCAGCTATTGATTATTCCAATTGCAGTGGTGAGCCTTGGGCAGCTGAAGTTTACTGGCCACAGCAGTCGGATGCATTTGTGGTATAAACTCTGCAACCCCTGCAAAGGATCTCCTCCTGCTCTTGGCTTCCATCTCTGCAGGGGAGACACTGGGCTGTGCTGGCCTTCTTAGGGCTTTGGATCAGCGGCAGGAGCCACAGAAATCACAGAATGGCCTGGGCTGGATGGAACCTGAGAGATCATCCATGGGCGGGGTGCCACCCGTGAGATCAGACTGCTCAAGGCCACAGTGCAATGTCTGACAGAAATATCGATTCCTTCTGGGATTTATCTCTTCAGCTGTTATTTTGGGGAGTAAAAACTGTGGTAAGGGGGAAAATATTGATTTCTTCTGGGATTTATCTATTCAACTGTTATTTTGGGGAGTAAAAACTGTGGTAAGGGGGAAAATATTGATTTCTTCTGGGATTTATCTATTCAACTGTTATTTTGGGCAGTAAAGACCGTGGTAAGGGGAAAGTATGATACTGGCTTAACTCATTAAAAATGCTTGGGGTTTTGTTTTAGTTCATGTTGAACATTTATGAAAGAAGGGGCTAAATGTAGTGCTTTGGGGTAGGAACATCCATGTAAACTTCCTGCTCACGATGAAATAGTTTTGAGGAGGAAAGCTTTGCGCTGTGCCCTCGGGGCTGGATTGCCAGGCTTGTCTCACCTCCAAGGCTGTTCCACAGCCGGATTGTTTTCTTTGGAAACGCTTTGTTCCTGTTGTGATCCATGGGTTTGTGACCTGTGAGTGGCTGGAGAAACATCTGCACTGGCAGGGCTGCTTCAGCCTCCTGAGCCATCCCCAGCTCTCCTCTCACCTTGGCTCCAGCAGAAGCACAAGTTCAGGTGGCAAGCAGGCCGTGGTTTGCTCCTGGAGCTGGTTTGTGCCTGAATTCAGGGTGTGGTTTCCTCCTCCAGCCCTTCTGGCAGCCCAGTCCCTCCACAACCCCTGAAGTCAGACGTGTGAGCAGTGACTCCCTGCTAAGCCCAGGTTTTCTGTGCATGGCCAGCCCTAATCCAGGCATTGGCTGTGTCCTGCTCTGATTTCACCCCTCTCGGAGCTGATCAAGTGTCAGTGCTCTGCCTCACCCACCCCATGGAGCTGCGCTCCAGGCACTGAGGGCTGCTCTTAATGGTTTGTCCAGTCCTGGCTCCTTGTGGCTCTCCGGGCCGTGCTCTTGGTTTCCTGTCGTATTTCATGGCTCTGGATGGCAGCTCAGCTGAGGAGTTATGAAATTCATATCCTCCCTGCCTGGGAGAAGAAGGCAACTGGAAGATTTAATGTCCCAGAGGGTTGGTGAAGGAAGTTGTACCGGAGGAGAAGGGGGCTAAAGCTCCAGGTCCTTCACAAATCTCCATGAGTGAGGCTTTCCAAAGGCTGGGAAGCTGGGAATCACCCCAGCTGAATCACGTGCCTGGCACAGGGTTACAGCTCGGGTACTGAACTCCCTTCCCCAGCAGTAATTGGAGGATTTTCACGTGGAGGAAACGGCCTTGGTTCACTTGGGGATGGATTTCACTCACCAGCACACAGTGCTGGGGGAGCAGGAAAGACAAACTCGTGGTAAAACCTCTTCCTCTGTGTTGCTTTGGGGCTACAGGTTAGGATTGGGTCCTGGTATCCACAGCAAACATTGCATTTTGGGGTTTCCAGGGAAGGCTGGAGCTGACCCTTCCGTACAGAATCACAGAATTAATGAGGTTGGAAAAGACCTTTGAGCTCAGCAAGGCCAACCTATGACCTAGCACCACCTTAAAACCACCTTAAATACAATCCAGGGGCTCAAAGCCTGGTTTGTGTTTTGGCCTGGTGCTGCTTGGTGGACACTGAGCAGCTCCTGGGTGAATTTTGGGCCGGAAATTTCAGCCCTGGTCACTCACACGCACGGAGCACATGGTGTGTGTTAGTGACGTGCTGTGGCTGGACTCCAAACAGTGTCATGGCTCTGTTCCTTCTCTAAAGCCAGTCCTTTAATGAGGAAAAAGGTTGGTTTGGGGATTTTTATTTTTTTTTATTATTTTCAATTGTACTGTCCCTCTGAACCCAAAACTTTATCATTGATGTGGCCTAAGTCCCGGAGCTGCAGCCTGGCTTTGTGTGGCAGCAGTTGTTGTGAAGCCAAGTGTCAAGAACCACCAAAGAGAAGCTGTTGATCAGTCACATTTTGCTATTTACACATTTACTTTTTCTTCCCCTTAAAAAAAAAAAGTTCCATTTTATAACAATCTGTATTGAAACAGTAGCTTCAAAAAGATTGTTTTATTTTCTTCCTTTAAAAAGTAAAAGCTTCATTCCCCTTCCAAACTCACCAAACACTGTCTCAGCACCAAATTATCTTAAAGTCCACAGAAACAGAAAAAGCATTTAGAGGAGATGGAAAAAAAATATAACAGAAATGCTTTATAGATGGAACATTTCATGAGAGTAATTTAGGGAGAGGCAACAAAACCTACAAAACCAAATATTAAAAATGCTGATGGTCGGATGGCAACTATTTTTTGACAAAGACACAGATTCAGTCCTAGAAGAATAGCAACTGCTCTGTGGCTCTTGGAGGTTTTTTTTTCACTCGTGGATGAGCTGGATACGGCGCTGTCTGGTTGCTTGTCACCAGAGTCATTTTAGTGAAGCTGTTCCTGCCACGTGCTCTGTTCTCATCTGCCTCTTCTGACAGGAGACATCAGAAGCAGGAGCAGAAGCTGTTCCATCACAGTGACAGAACCCCTTTTTTTGGATGGTAAAATGTTCTGTTGGTTTTGTGTCCGTAACCTCGTGTTTGTCTCGCTACTCGCATCCAGCGCCTTTGATGAAATCCAGCACGAAGGGCGGTCCTGGGAGATTCCTGCCCCACTCTGCAGGGCTCCAAGGGGAGGATCCCAAACCCTGAGTGCTTGTTCTGGCTGGTGAGCAAGCGAGGAATAGGATCTTGGAATATCCTGAGTGGGAAGGGACCCACAGGGATCATCCAGCCCAACACCTGGCCCTGCACAGACCCCCCCAACAATCCCACTCGGGGCATCCTTGGGAGTTCCTGGAGCTCTGGCAGCCTCGGGGCCGTGCCCATTCCCTGGGGAGCCTGGGCAGTGCCCAGCAGCCTCTGGGGGAAGAACCTTTCCCTGATCTGCAGCCTGAGCCTGCCTGGCCCAGCTCCAGCTGTTCCCTGTCCCAGGGAGCAGAGCTTGGAGCTGCAGCCCCCGGTGAGCTCTGCCCTCAGTCTCCTCCAGCTGAACAAACCAGGGGACCTCTGCCATTCCTCTGGACCCTTCATCATCCCCGTAGCTCTCCTCTGGAATAGGTAGCTTGGTGGGAGACGTAGGATTGTCCTAAATTTTGCGCTGTCACTGGTGGGAATGCTGTATGGTTGAGGAGCTGTGTCTGGTGACAGCTACAGATTTTGTCAGCCCTGCACCAGGTGTTGTCTTCCCAAAAGCTTCACAATTTAGTCTCAGGTTTGTGGTGTCACCTGGTTGGAGGACACCTGGAGCCCGTTGATACGGGGTTGGTTCCCAAAGCAGGCACTCTCCTGCGGGGTGGCCTCAGTCACTGCTTGGTGCTGCATTGCCAACAGCGGAGGGGCTGATAACCCAGCTCAGCTGAGGGAAGGGTGAAAGGAGGAAGAAGCCGTGTCCTTGGGTGTTGGTCAGGGTGCAGGATGCTGGCCCAGATCTGCACAATCAAAATGCACGGATGCTGCAGAGGGCAGTTCCACAGCACAGCAAACGGGCACGTCCAGGCTGGCTGCAACTCAGTGCCTGCACCGAGGTGATGAGCAGCCGTGGGAGGCAGACGGACCGGCTGATGCTCCCTCTTTCAAAGTGGAGATGTGTGGTTTTGCAGGTCCAAATTCCCTGGAAGGACAAAAGGCAATTTGTCAGCTCTGAATCTATGGGTGGCAGTGTGTGGCTTCAGTGATGTTCGTCACAGGCTGTAGTGGATCTGTAAAATGTGGATGTGGATATGTAATGTATGCCTTGAGTCCTGTGTGCTTTTAAATCCTGTGTCCTTAAAATCCTGTAAGATCCCGTGGAGCAGCTGCATTCCTGCCCTGGCTCCTCTCAGAACAAATTTTGTGTCTGTGTTGGGATGTTTCAGACTTTTTACTCATTTGACTTCATCCCTGTGCTTTTCCCCTACTTCCTTCTCTGTCCCAGTTTAAGAGGACTCCTCCCAGTCCCCTGCCCGGGAATAAGGGGTTCTAGAAGGAATTTTCTAAGGGTCTGAAGCAGTTCCTGTGTCTCCAAGGGCCCTGGCAGCAGCGCTGCTGCTGTGTCTGCACTGTGCCGGCCACTGCTGACATCCAACTTCTCCAGGAGCGGGGTGAAATCCAAGTGGCAGGGCAGGCACCTCTGAGGAGATAGCTCCTAACTGTTCCCACGGAGCTTGAAGAAAAAGATTTGACGGATTTACAGAGGAAAATGGCTGAGAAGGGATTGATAAACACACAGAGAGATCTAACTAGTGTGTCCCATCACTCTGAATAGCTGATCATAGCGAAAGTGCTTCAGGGCAGTGTCGGGAAGGATTTGTTGATGTGAACTCGTGTCTCCCTGAGACAATCATGCTGTTTCGGGGAAGGGACCATCCAGAGAAGGTTGTCGTAAGGAAAAATGCAACAACAGTGGGGTGGGCGTGCGTGTCAGGAGCAGTTGGTGAGATGCTCACCAGAGCTGTGAGGATGGCAGCCAGGACTGGAGAGCTGAGCTTCCCCCAGCCCAGCGTGGAGCCAAACCCCACTCCCCAGGGCAGGCAGTGGCCGCAGCAAGGTCTCCATGCCAGCCCAGGCATGAGGAATGCCATGCTGCAGTTGGGAATCTCCTGAAGATCCTGTGCTTGGGGCTACCCCGCGGCAGTCCCAGCGTGAACTGGCTCAGCTGAGCATCTCGGGTGTAAATCACTTCCTACAGGCCCTTAGGGCCGGGAGAGAAACCGTGGCTTCTCCAGTGACCTCCTCAGGGCTCGCTCTGGGAGTGGTCACGAAGGTTTGGGCAGCCCTTGCTGGAAGATCTGGGGCAGTGTGCATGGATTGTGTGAAGGTTCAAGGACCCTGTGCCACAAATCACCGGGCTGAAGGGAGGGCTCTGCACTCAGAGCGGGAGGTGTAAGGGGGGTGCAGAACTGCGCTACATATTCCCCAAAATTCTGCTCTGGCTTTGTTACAACCCATGTAAACCATTGCATGCAGCACTGGGGAAGCTTTTTGCTGGAATTGGACCAGGAACAGAACAAAATGACTCATGAAGTCTCACCTTATGTGGAAAACATCACTGTCAAGGGAATTATGTCGTTTTTTAAAGTTGAGTTCCATTTCACCTGCCCTGACAGATTCTCTTGGACATTTAATGGACTGAACACAGGTATTTCCAGCAGGGCACAATGTTTACAGGGATATTTCAAGTATTTTATTACCATTTGTCATATACTTACCAATTCTTTAAAATATTTTAGCTTTGCACTCAATTATTCTGCATGAGAGCAGTCATAAGAGTTTGTAATTTCTGGTTGTTAGCAAGGGAAAAAGATCCAAAGTTCCTGTACTAGTGGAAGCATCCAGACAAATATTTGTCCCACACTTTCAAGATCAAAACTAGAAAGTTCTATCTAACTGCAAGAGAAAATAAGAGATACTAAGACTCTGAAACTTCCAGAAGTGTGAATATTTTATGTTTGCTGAATAGGAAAGAGATATCCAGCTGTTGGACAGCTGAACTGAGCTGAACACAGGATTGCTGGCGATATTTGTGAGCACCCAAATAATTTCTGAGCGTCTGACAACTCCAAAGCAGGATGACAGGCAGGGCGATGGCGGTGTCCCCTCACCTGGCAAGGCCGAGGTGAGGCAGGTTTTGTGAGGATGTTTTCCAGAGCTTTTGTAAACAAGCTCTGTGTGTGTCTCTTACACTTCAAGCTGGGCTAACAGATCGAGGTGAGCCGCAGCAGCTCCGTGAAGGCTGGCTCTGCACACACAAGGGCCTGAGCTGATTTATCTTGATGTTTGGTTGAATTCTTCGCATTTTGGGTCCCTTCTGTAACCTTTTCACCTCGTTCTTTTTTAAGGTGGCTGCCTGGCTGTTACAATTTATCATGAATGCATCTCACTTCACTTCTGGCTCCCCTGACGGAAGGAACAGCCGGTCTCTGGGAGGTCAAAGACATTATTTTCCCCTCGTCTTTCTCAGTTTCCAGCACATATTTGTCACTTTGAAAAAGCATGAATTCTGGATTTGATGCACTTTAATTGATTTCACCCTCAACAAGTCCAACTGTCCATCAACCTTTGCTTTTTCTTTCCTCTCCCCCTTCCCCTTTTTCGTTTCTTTCCTCTGTCCCTTTGCTTTGAGGGTGATGTTTTCACCCGCCTGCACGTTGGAGCTGCTGCACAGCCCATGACCTTCTCAAGCCTCGCTGTCACCAGCCATTTCTCTCATTTTCCTTATCCTCCAAGCTGAACTTTGGATGCTGAGTGAGAATGAAGCAGCCTTGTAGGAGCACTGGTCTTGGAGTATGTGGTGCACAGTGATGTGCTCCTTGTCAAAGTAAAAGTGGTGGCTGAGGCTGCACTTGGTTTGAGACTCCTGTAGAATTGGAAATGGGAGGGAATTAATTCATTGTATCCTGGCATTGGGGTTTATAATAATTTGCAGTATTGTGGCAGAGAGGAAAGTGCTGTTTCTTCTTTCCTGCTGGGAGGTGCTGTGAATACACCCAGGGTTGTGTGGCTGTGAATCCCGAGTGCCAGGTGGCATTGTCACCTCATCAAAGGAGATCACAGAATCACAGAATGTCCTGAGTGGGAAGGAAGTCACGAGAACCATTGCGAAAATCCCATGAAGTGCCAGCACCCTCTTGTCTGGTGGATTCGTCTGGCATAGGTGGAGATAAGGAGTAAATGTGGGTGTGTAACAACTTCTCCCTTGCACAGAAATCCTTTAGGGGTGTCCTGGAAGCTGAAAGAGTCACAGGTGCTCCTCATTGATGCCTGATGATTTTTGTCTTCTTACATAGAGTGTTGGGTGCCGTATTTTCTGTATTTCTCTCTGTCAGATCGTTATTTTGGTACACTCTCCAGGCTGCATTCCACAACCAGTTTAGGTCATACTCATCTATTTTCTGCAGGTTTTTTTTTCTTACGCCTTTTCTAGATTGGCTCAGAAACAGGAAGGCTGGTTGGGACTGCTGCACCGGGGAATCCACGTTCAAATTTGTGCATTTTCCTGTAGCCTCCTTGAGCCTGTTCAGGAAGTCTGTAGGGGTTTCATTTACGTCTTGTCTAATTTGATATCATTTGTTCTAATTTATTGCTTCGGGGATAGCACATTTCAGTCTAAGGACTACTCACTTTTGATATTGTTTTAATTTGGCCATCTGCTCTGGCGCATTTGGGTTTCACCCTGGATCCGTCTGAAGGAAGAATATTATTAACAGATTTTTGAAGAGCCTTAGCCGTAATTTGAGTTTCTCTAACGATTTGATTTTCAGTGCGCTGCGCTGGGAGCGCGCCGGGAGCCGGGAACTGCTGTCCATGGTCCTGGGTGAGGCTGCGGCGCTGGGCTCGGCCCGGGGCCTTGGGGAGCCTTGGGGAGGCTGTGGGTCCTCCCTCGCTCTCCTCCCTCGCCCCGCAGTGCCAGGCAGGGCTGCACACCAGGGATTGTGGGGAGGGAACCAGTGCTCCTCTGGGAGTTATCCAGGGATTCCACTGCTCCCTGTGGATCTCATGCTGAGCCTTTCCTTCCTTCCTGCTGCCAGAGGGGGATTTAGATAAGTTGGTAGGAAAAAACCTCTTCCCTGGGAGGGTGGGGAGGCCCTGGCCCAGGGTGCCCAGAGCAGCTGTGGCTGCCCCTGGATCCCTGGCAGTGTCCAAGGCCAGGTTGGAGCACCCTGGGATAGTGGAAGGTGTCCCTGCCATGGCAGGGGAACCCAGGGCTTAGAATAAAACCTTGCTAATATGATATCAAATGTTTCAAAGAAAATACAAGGATTTCATTTCTTTTTCTGAGTGGGTGCTATAATTCCACTTAAATTCAGTGTTGTGTGGGAGAAAAAACCCACCATGGTGAGCTCTGAACTCTGAAAGGAGCTCACTAATCTGCTCTAGGCACTGCATCCTGTGATTCTGCTGTTCAACAGGACAGGGAGGACACACCGAGTGTTGTTCAGGCCCGGTGAGATTCCCCCTTTCTCTCTTGTGCAGCTGTGGCCAGGCAGGGGCCCATGGAGTTATCCCATCAGTCAAGCCCTGTGTGTGTCCTCTGTGCAAGGAGCACTGAAGGTTTCCTGCTGAGACCTGCTCTGCCATCACTTGTAAGTGTGTGTGATATTGGCTCAGAAAATGGGGAGAGCTGAGCCCATGGCAGGCCCAGCAGCTTTGGTTTGGGGCAACATCAGCAAGGTTTGAATGTGGGGTTTTGTGCTGGGCAGGTGGGTTCTCTTGGAAGGGCTGCGATTTACTGGAAACAAGAGTTTAGAGTTTTGTAAATTCACAGTCGTGATCAAGGTTTCCACTTGTTTCTTCAGTACAGGGCAGTGGTGAAGCCCCCATTCCTGGAGGGATTTAAAAGACACATGGAGGTGACATTTGGGGACACGGGTCAGTGGTGGCCATGGCAGTGCTGGGGGAGTGGGTGGGCTCAAAGGAGCCTCAGCTCCTTTGGTTGGACTCTTTTCCACACTCTATGATTCAGTGCTCTACCAGGAATAGTACAAGCTGCAGAAGACGCTGTGTTAACTCCACATGGCGGTGCTGGAGCTGGGAATGCCACAGATCCAGACTTCCCATCCCTGGGATGTGCTCTGGGAACGTAGCAAACACCAGCACTGCATCATGGCTGCTTATAATAAAAATATCAGATAATCTTAGGGCTGTGAGAATGTTCAGCTGACAATGGAAGAATTTGAAGATGTGGGCTCAGGTTTGATACTTGGACTGGGATTTAAATGAGGATCAGCCTTAAAACTCAGTCCAGTTTAGGTCTACTGTTCAGACCCTTTGCTGGAAATCTGGAGGTTTTAAGCAGCTTCTCTGTTCCCTCTGCTGCCTCAGACAGACCTGGAGCAGCCCCACATCCCACACCTTCCTCTCCCAGCCCAAATCCAGCAGCCAGTGGGATGTGAATTTTCCCAGGTGGCTCCGGGGAGGCTGCATAAGCTGTGGTTTGGCAAAGCTCTGGGAGTATTCAGAGCACCAATCTCAATAGCCGGGCAAATGAGGAGGAGGAGGCAGAGCTTGTGAGAAGGCCACGCAGAGCAATTGCAGTCTGCAGCTGATGATTTCAGTCTGAAGAGCTCTGAATTCCCCTCTGACATCTTCTCCTGGGAGTCTTCGTTCTGAAGTTAGATGACTGAGGAGGGCCTGTTCACACCACGGATCAGCCAGGCAAGGCAAGCTCCTAAGAGCTAATGCTGCTTCCTTGCTCCCAGGGGAAGCTGAAGGTCACGGGAGCTTGCAGAGGCGTTTTCCCCCTGGAAATCTGTGCCTGCTACCAGGAGAATTCAGGTGGGAAGGCAGCAAAGAAAAATCCTCGCTCACCAGACAGGGCCCGTGTCAGTCCTTCTCACAAGGCACTTTCTTTGCCTTGTTCTTCCTCTGCTTGAACATCTTGTTTAGTGGGAGAAAAAATGTGAAACTGAGTGCCCCAAGCTGGGAGATGCTGGGCACCCGGCAGGAGCCTGACCTCCCCTGTAGGTGACAAATTGGATGGGATGGCAGCTGGGCAGGGAGGGAGGGGATGGCTCAGGGGGTAAAGTTACAAAGCCAACATCTGTTGTGAGGGCCTGCATGGGCTGCATCCCTGCCTTTCCCGTCGGGAAGGCTCGAGGGAATGGCCTGGGGTCAGCGCAGGACAAAGGCGGGAATGGGCACAGCGGGTGGTTCTGAGGGGATGTAGAAGAGGTGGAAATACAGAAATAGATCCTGAGGGGTTGCCTGGGGAAGGGTGGAAGGTGGAGAATGAGTCTTGTGAAGGAGCAGTGATGTGTTCATCTGTGAGACACAAAAATCTGCGTTTGGTTTTCTTATCTCAGGGCCCCGCAGGAATCAGTCAGCCCTGAGTAATGGAGGGAAGCAAAGCTGTTATTCATCCTTCCCAGTTCCCAAAGTCCCTCCTCTGATCATCTCCTGCATTCATATCCTGTGTCTCTGACTTGTATCTTCCTTGCTATTTAGCACCAGGAGCCACTGGGAAAAAAAAAAAAAAAAATTAAAACATTAGGTAGGACTGGTAGTCTGAAATCATCTGGAGAGATGATTTGCCACAGCTTCCATGGAGGAACAGGAGGGCCTGACAATGGCATCTTTCCTTCATTCAGCTGTGCGATTCTGCCCCAAATGCCTTCTGTCATCTCAGCAGACCCCATCCTTTTTGCTTTAATTGATTTTGTCTGGCTTTAATCTGACGTGAGAAGAGACCTCCCAGCGTGAGCACTGAGAGGTGGTTTGTGCGCGGGGATATTTCACTGAAACAGGGAGACAAGGATGTTTTGGGAAGGACTCTGCCTTCTGTGAACCCATTAGCAATTGAAACGAGGCCTTTCACTTCCATCCAGGCTTTGTGGGAAGTGCTTGTACAACTGGAAAGCAAAGAGCTGTAATAACAATTTTGCATTCTAGACTTGTGTAATGTTTCCTGAAGTCATGCACAGTTGGGTTGGCTCCATGCTCTGGGAGACAGTCCTGGAGACCTGGCCTTTCCCTGGGGATCCGGGGCAAAGGAGAAGGGAGTGGGTTTGGCTGTGCTCACCCCAACTGCACCATGGCAGAGAAGAGAATAAATAGGGAAGCTGAAAAGGAAATCTCCATTGTGAGTCTGCTCAGCCAAAGTCTAAACAGTTGTGGAGTTTGTTTTATCAAATCAAAATATTTTGGTTCAGCGGTGGTGTTGGCTTGAGTCAGTGTGTCTGGGCTGCCACAGTGCTGGAGAAACACTCAGGTTTGAGGGGCTGCCTCCCTGTCACTGGGGAGCTGCGAAGCCATAGGAGAGGGGGTGTAGCTGCCTGTGGCCAGGGGAGGCTGGATGGGATCAATCCCATTTCCCATGGCTGG
Organism: Dasyornis broadbenti; assembly: GCA_013397935.1. Lineage (NCBI taxonomy): Eukaryota > Metazoa > Chordata > Aves > Passeriformes > Dasyornithidae > Dasyornis > Dasyornis broadbenti. The sequence continues at coordinate 219,326 of VZRN01000336.1, read as the reverse complement.
GGTTTGGAGTGTTCAGATGTTTTAAGGCCTCTCCAAAGCTGCTCTGCGGCCCTGTTCAGTCTGATCAAGTGTACTGCCGCTTGGACCACAAATAAGGGTTTGAAGTGGAATGGGAAGATTTTTGAGGGAAAACAGATGAATGAGGATTGAGAGTTAATTATCTGCAAAACCCTGAAATGGCCCCAGTAATAAAATATAGATAGGTACACACTTATTCCTGTCAGGCCATTAGTGGTCCGTGTTTCTGTGTCAGGGAATGATGTGTGGGAAAGGTTGCCATGCACAGGAGCAAGACAGTGCTCTGAAATACAAAATTTCCTGCCTTCACTGAAGGCTCAGGTCTGGCTGAGGTGTTCTTCCAAAAGTTTCTTGCCAAAAAGCCTGGTGCTGAGGATCTGAAAACAAAACAAGTAAAAGCAGTTGAGGTTAGGCTGGAATAGATCCTCCCAAGCTCTCCCACATCTCCTCCAGACACAATTCCCAGTGAGAGCTTGTTGTTCTTCTGAAAAGAAATTTGTTCCTACCTGTTAGTTTTGCTTAGGATGTGATAGAAACTGTAGAAAATAATATCCCATGTAGTTGTTTTTGTTCAAAAATTTCCTCCTTTCCTTCACTATCCCAGAAACCTTCCTGTTTTTAACTTGTTTTTCAGCCATTGCACCTGACCCTTCAATATTTCCATATTTCAAGGAGATTTAGCCAAATGGTGTGTTTCCATGGCCAATATGCAGCAATAATGCAGGGTTAATACCTAATTAGTTCCCAGGGACATTGAGCTTTTCATGGATATTCAGTAACAAAAGCAACAACAAACAAGCTGAATTCCGAGGTCTTAATTCGTCGGGGAGGGGAGGAAATAGGAACCTAAAAATGCAGGAATTATTCAGTGCAGTCTGAAAGCCCCGTTCTCTCTCTCATGAAACTCAGAGGATGCTATAGTAGCTGACAGGGGAAATGTAACCTCCTCCTCCTCCTCCCTCCCTCCCTCCAGGCGGGCTGTGGATGTGTCTGCGTTTGCAGCCCCTGACATCTCCAAACAGGAAAATTCCCAGTTCTGTGACACACTTTAAACAGCTCCCTGCCCCTTCCCCTCCCTGCCTCTACCCCCAGCCACCCTGACCGAGGGTTTTTTTGACATCCAGCCATACCTGATCAGCTGCATCCCCAGCAGCTGGATGTGATCAGAGCTGGCCTTCCACCCCGCAGGATGGCGAGCATATGGGCCCGTGGGCTGCAGCCATTATGTTCCTGAGCACTGAGCTTGGCTGCCCCTGGCTACAGAGGGTTCTTTCCCCTCTCAAGCAATCGCAAATAAACCTTTCTGATAAGTAACAGCAAAACAAACAGGCCCTTTGGCTCTGCGGGCAGTGAGAAGGAGGGAGGAATAAAAACCCGACCCAGTAACAAAATCTTTGCTGTGTTTAGGCAGTGCCTCCAGGAGGGAGGAACTGTCTGCCCTCAGTCAGGCAGAGCTTTTCTGGGAGCGGGAATGGTTTCAGGATGATTAGCCCTCAGTGCTTTGCAGCCAGGCCCTGGTGTGGCAGCTCCAGGGGATGCAGGAAGGGCTCAGGGAAGGCCCCTGGAGATCATCTGGACCATCCAAGGCAGGCTTTGGTCTCAGCCTGGGAGTCACAGGGGTTGAAGGCTGAGAGCTGTGAGGATCCTCAGCCCCCCCAGCAAAAAGGGAAGAGCAGGAATCAGGGCAGTTGTGGGAAGAGGCTGTGGACAATCCCAAAGAGGCTCTCCACATCCTTTCCTATTTCCAAAAAGTCTCGGGTTCTGGCAGGGGTCGCAGGAGGCCTCTGGCACTTTGCACTGCATGTGCCAAGCGAAGGGGAACCATGGCCCCGTGTCCTGGGGGTTCACTGTGGTGCTTGGAGAGCTCAGGAGGGGTCCCTGAGTGTCCCCACCACCTTCGTGTGCCCTGAGCCCTGATCACTGGGGAAAGCTTGAGGCAACAAAGAGATTTTTGCAAAGAATGCACAGTAGAAATTGTGGGTTTTCCCTTCCTTTCCTGTATGCCAAGGAAATAGGGTTCAGCCCTCCCAGACAGTCCTGGCTTCCCAAAACTGTGTAGCTCAGCTGTCAGAGGTGCACAGCAGGGCATCCAGATGGGACCTGGCATGGTCCAAGCCTCAGGAGGGGAAGAGAGCCCTCATTTTTCTCTCTGAACCCTGCTAATACCCAGGCCCACAGAAAGCTGTGCATGAGCAGACTGGGGGAAAAGCTCGCTCTGGGATGTTGAAAACACCTGAGGAAAGGTGATGAACTGAAAAGCTGCCTGCTAACACAACCCCATCAGGCCAGGAGTCTGCATTCTGGGTGGATGCCCCATTTCTCCGGGGCTCCTTCAGAGGCTGAGCTTCTCCCAGCTGGGGGTAACCGCAGTCAATAAATGATGGACTTTTCCCACTTGGAAGCCAGACCCGTGAGGAGCCTTTGAACCTTTGCCTGGGCAGGTATGGCCGAGGTTATCACCCTGAGCTCGGCCACTGCCTTGAAATGCTGCCAGAGTCTGCAGCAGGCTCGTGCTGAGGGGCTGGAGCCGCATGAAGGGCCTGTGGCCCTGTCACCTTGGGCTGATATCACCACCCAGTTATGACAGATGGTGCCAGGGACAGGCAGTGTCTCTGCCAAAGCCTCTTCTCTGAGGTCTTAGTGGGAATGGCTCCTAAGGAGTGATGGAGTTCTGCACCCCTAAACTGTGGAGAGGAGCTGGAAATTCATCTGGGAAATCCATTCCAAGAGAGGAGAATGAGAGCATAAGCCATGGGCTCAGCACCGAGTGGGCCAAGCATCGCAGGCAATTACACCTCAAGCAGCTCCATCGAGGCAAACAGCATTAATTGTAGATTTATGCCAGCATTTCTGAGAGGCTCTCCTGGGACACAGCCGGTTCTGGTAGAGGATTAATCTTGCTGGAAAACTCCCTCTTGTTCCTTGCTTGGTGTCTGACGCTTGCCCATGCACCCAAACAGATCTCAGTGACCTCCCACAGCCCAGTTAACTGGCAGGGAATTTGGGGATGTGAAACCTTAGCATCCCCTCCAGCACAGCCCTGCATCTGCCACAGCCCTTTAGGAAGGCAGGACGAGCCACCTGATTTTGCTCTGAGGGAAAATGTCCACTGGATTCATAAGAAACAGCTCCTGTGGTGCCACGGCAGGGAGCAGCCACTTGTCATTCCCACAGTCTCCAGCACAGGGACTCAGCACCTTCCAGGGCTGGGGCTTTTCTCTGGGTGTTCTTCCACCTGGCAACAGTTTTATCTGGTGTTTCTCAGACCTTGATGTTTGGTCATGCCCCTCAGGACACTGAGAAATGCGGTGTATCCTATTCCCCCGCAGGCATCCCTTCTTCTCACCTTAAAATTAATGGAGCAAGCCGTGTATCACATGTGCTGGGTTTATTCTCCATAACACGTGGATACGTGTTTGATGACGGGACATTTGTGCAGCTTAAGGTCTTCCAGAAACCTGGATCTTCTCTAGTTCTGACTTCAGTCTCTCTGTGCTTGAGGATGGTCAGTGCCATCCTCTCTCCACACTTCCGTAGTCTCATTGCACTCCACGTGACACTGGAGTGTGATTTTATTATCTTTTAATCCATATTTGCCAGTGGAAGTGCTCCAGATGCTTCTCGGAAGTCCCAGCAGCAGAAGGGATGGTTTAAAGGTCTTGAGCAGCAGGCTGGGAATGTCTCCACTGCTCAGGAACAACAGGCTCAGCTCCACAGGCTGCTCAGCCTTTCCCCCTTCGAGGGCAATAAATTGAATACCATTGCATTTACTGTCTGCCCACAAGTTTCAGGTGGAAGAGGTAAAGCAGAGCCTGAGGCCAGCCACGCCATGGGTGCAAATCAGTGTGGCTGTGCGGGCTTACCCCAGCTGTGGGGCTGGCCCCGAGGTTTTGTGTTCACATTTTGCTGGGGCTCATATTGCAGGAATGCAGGGTTGGCCAGATGTGCTCTCACAGCATCCCCTCCCTCAGTGCCAGGGTACCAGCTGCCACTCCCTGCCCTGCTGGGGCCTGCCTGGAAGGTGCTCTGGGATCCTTGGGAATGGCCTCCAGCACATCAGTTGCTGTTCCAAGACACAGCACTGAAAGAGTAAGAGCAGCGGAGGAACTTCTCCCCCTTGGAAGTGATGTTCATCTCCTCCCCCAGCCCCGCATATGGAATTCTGGATCACATTTCTCTCTCTTGCCAATAAATATTGCAGATTTATTGCTCTCTACCTGGTGGGTAGTAAATTGCATTCCACCTCTGTTATAAGGCTCTTTGCTATGACACAGCCTTACAGCTCCATTAAACCTTAATTACAGCAACACTTCATTGGGTTGCTGCGATGGCCCGAGTGCCATTGCAGCAGGGAGGATGTATGGCCAAAACAGGCCGATGCACAGGGGCTTTGTTTTGTTTTCTTTCCTCCCTTTTTAAGGATTATGGAGAGCTGAGCCCAGCAAGGGGAATAGAGGCAGCCTCGGCCTCCTGCTCTCTGCTCATTTTCCACGACAGCTGGCGTCACCTGCCGCAGCCCCAGCAGCTCCTCTGCGCCCTGATGAAGTGCTCAGCGAAAAACCTTCCAGGCTGCCTCTAGGAAATGGCTGATTTGCATTTCTGCTGATGGGATGCATCCTGAAGCCAGAGCTATCCCCGGGTTTGGCCGCTTGAGCAGCACGGAGTTTGGCCAAATAGAGCAGTGGGTGCCACACAGCGCTGGGATTTCTCTCGGCTGCAGCCAGACAGATCTGAGGGCAGCTCTGCTGCAGTGCAGGCTCATCCTACAGCGGGCAGTGTGCTCCCTGCCAGCTCAGGGTGCTGTTTCTGGTGCCAGCTGTCCTTCCCTGCAGCCTGTGGCACGGAATGAGGCTTGGCTTCAGCAGCCTCTGCCTGCTGAGGCAGTTCCTCGGAGGCCAATGCTGCCTGATGTTCTCCCCAAGCTCTTCTGGCCTTGCTGCCTGAGGCCCCAGGAAAGGCTGGGAGAGGGTGGAGGGCTCGGTGCCTGTGGACACTGGATGTGTGGAGAGATGGTTCTCATTTTCCCTGTCCAGCCAGGCGTGGAGGAAGCACAGTTTGGAGCTCCGGGAGAGGCTGCCCGGTGCCTGTGCTCCCTCCAGGCTGAGGGGGCTCTGCTTGGCCTTGTGGCTTTTGTTGTGGAGATGATTCCTGGTGTGGGATGAGCCCCCAGCCCTCTGCAGGTTCAGGAGGAGCAGGCGCTGTGCAGACCCCTCTTGCTCGGGTGGACGCTCAGGCCTCTCTGTGGGATGATGAGCTGACCAGAAGGCACTGATGGCTGCACCAGCCCCTTGGATTTGCTGCTGTTCCAGAGCTGAGGCCGTGCTGTCAGATCTGCCCAGGACAGGGACTGTTTCATTCCCAGTTTGGAAATTATTGGCCTCCTTGGCCTGACTGGTGCGATACCAAGTGTCAGACGTGGAGTAGCTACAGCAATAACCAAAATGCTGAGATTATCCTCAGCATCCCCTTTGCCTTCAGAACTGATCCCAACTGTTGTGGTCACTCTGTGTAATGCTCCTCACCCTTGTAAGTCCTCTCCTGTGGGTAAGGGTGTTTGTTTGACTGCATTTCACCACATCTATAACTTTATCTGGTCAAACATCCTCCGGGGTGTACTCAGATACCCACAGGGATTGCAGGTGGGCAGCACAGAAATCTTCCACACCTCTGCTAGTGCAGGAATCAGCTGAAATCCCTCTACAAATCGAGCTGCTGAGCTCTGTAATGAGCAACCAACACGTGGGAAATTCTTTACTATGGGGAGCCTGTGTTAGAGCCTTGTTTGTCCTCATTCTCCCCTCTTGCAGCAACCTTGAGATGTCAGCCGTAGGAAATGTGGCCGCAGCTGTTTATGCACTTAGAGGGTTTTTTCCAAGGCCACATCCTTCTGTTCTGCCGTAGATTACTTGAAAAGATGCTGTGGGGACTCCAGCAAGCCAAGGTCTATGTGCCACGTGCAGGTGTTGCCAAGAGATCGACATTCTGAACATTTGAAAACTATCAGAGAAATAATTTGGTGCTGGGTTTTTCCCCTCTCCTCCTTCCTTCTCTCTCGAACTGTGTGCTGCAAGACTTTTTGCTGGAGATTGATGTTTCTAGCAGAGCCACATTACTCAAGTCGCAGTCAAACAGGAGAGCACGTAGCGGGAAGGAGATGGGCACCTTGTCCTTTTCAAAGTGTTCAACTTCCCTGGGATGAATTGTCCCTCACCAAAGTCCTGTCCAGCCCTTGACTTCTCTACAGGGCAGTTAAGTCATGCCCACCCTAAGGGACTCAGAAAATCCCACTACATCTTCTAGGGAAAAGGCACCACCTTGATGAAAACTGATTGTTTCTCTATGTGCAAATAATTAATTTTTGAGGAAGCATTGTTTTACATAACATGAGGGAAATAATATCAGAGGTCTGACTTTGGTGGGTGCAAACCAAAGGAGTTTGTTCTTTCTCCTTTTAATTTTTAAAATGCAGTTTATATGTAGACAAATTAAAGATGTGTAAAATTAAATGGGAATGTTTTGAAGGGACTGAAAATATATATTTTGATTAACTCAAATGAATTTAAAAATAAATCATGGGGAAAATGAAATGTTGGTGGAGGATTTTTTTGGTCCTCATTTGAAATGAAAAATAATTTGCAATCTTGACACTTTTCACAGAATGAAAAGTCCATTTGCTGATTAAGGTCCAGATCCATCCTGGCTAATTTCAGGCACTATTGAATTGCTGAGTGCCAAAGGACACTTTAATCCACCTGAGGTTTAAATTGCCCTCTGGAGGTGCCTGTTTCTTCCATTGATAAGGCGAGGGCAACGTGCCTGGTCCTGCGTGTGCTGAGACAAACACGGGCAGCTGGGTGGCACGGACAGGGCGCAGTGCTCTGCCTTGGCCAGGTGAGCTCCCAGGTCCCTTCCAGCCCAAACCATTCCAGGATTTTATGGCTCTGACAGCTCTGTGTGCTGCTGCTGTGTCCATGTGCCCTTCCATCCCTACCCCCAAAAGCTGGACGTGGGTTTGGGTTGGATTCAGGAGTTGGCCTCCGTGATCCTCCTGAGTCTGAGCTCAGGGTATTTCATGATTCTACGATTGATTTTAATTTTTTTTTTTCCTGGAGGCGGAGGGAATTTCCACTAAAATACAGCGTTTTATCTACTTGTTTCCGGAGGGTGGAAAAAAAAAACCTGGAGGACTGGCAGGATCACACCTGATGAGAAGGAAAGGAACCAAGATTTGTGGTTAAGATTGAGGGAATCATTGGTCAGGTTGTTCGTTCCCTTTTAAGCATCACATCTGGTTGGCAGAAGGCAGGACGTCTCCAACAGCTCCTCCACAATGTGCCAAACACTCCGCTCCATCTTCAGCACCCCTTGACCCAGAACAAAAGTGAAAATACTTGGCCTGCCAGGAAAGGTGAACAAATAAACTATGCGCTGCCTTCTCCTCCCCGCGACATCACTTCCATGTGAGAGAGCGATCTTTGTGCCACGCCTGGCAGTGTGGTGACAGCCAAGGGACACCTCTGCTGCAAGTCATTTCCCATGCTGGCATTGCTCAGCACAGTCCGGCCTGCCTGGGTTCTCCACTCCCCTCTGCCCCGAGGAGGTGACCTCTGGGAGGTCAGGTCTGCCTCACTTTGTCACCAACCAAGGTCATTTTGTGGTGTCCATGAGGGCTTTGGTCACCTGTCCAGAGAGCCAGGCAGGTTTGCTTTAGGTAGCTGGACATTTGGGAAGTATTATTTCCTTTAAATATGTAGATTGGACTGTGCTTATTTTGGGCTCATAAAATATAATGAGATATGGGTCAACATTTAAGCCGTGTGGAAAATCACATCCTGGAAGACTTTGTGGAGCCGAAAGCTTATCTGGTATTAACTCTAATTACACCACTGAGCTGTGCAGCAGCAACTGTGGCCTTGGACTAAGAGCTCATTCTCCTTCTGGAGAGCTCCCCATGGCGATCACACCTGGCGCCATGAGCTCTGCTCATCCTCTGCTGCGTTTTGGTGGGAATCATGGAATGCCTTGGGCTGGAAGGGACCACGGAGATGATCTGGTTCCACGCCTTGCCATGGGCAGGGACACCTTTTGCAGGATGGAGCATCTCACTGCACTGAGCTCCTGCCTTGTCCACCATGGAGCATTTCATTCACCTCTTGAGTCTCCAGGGACTTTTTCAAATGTGTTGCTGCAGCAGCTCCTTGGCAGAGCGCGTAGGATGTGTCTGAGTGCTCCAGGCTGAGCATCGCGGGCGTGCGCTCTCGGAGGCGAGCACGCAGCACAGGAGGCTGAAGGAAGGAGACTAAAATACAGTTGTTGGCTGATATGAAACAAAAAAAAAGCTTAAATAAACCACAAATTACAAAAAAAAAAAAAAAAAAAAAAAAAAAAACCCCAAAAAACCCTGGGAAAAAAAAAAAAAAAAAAAAAGCCCCAAAAAATCCTGTGAGAAAGAAAGAAAGTAACAAGTCTGTGGAGGATGGATGTTTGGAACTGTTCAGCCTAATGCATGCCAGATTCCTTCTCTCCTCTCTCCCCCCGCCCCCTCCCGCTGCCTTCCCCTTACCAAATGCTGTCTGCTAAACTTCTGAAACACCCTTTGCCTTTTTGACCCTTCAACTCATCTTGAACTTAGGAAAAACTGGGGAGGCGGGAAGGCCCTGTTGGCTGCGCAGTGCATGTGGCTGTGCTGGGGCAGGGAGTGTGCGCTGGTGGGGGCTGACACGGCTTTGTGTGCTCGATGCTCCCCTGAAAACAATTTGTATCCTGTTAATAGAATTAGTAAATATTTGTAGCTCCCTTTGAAGCCTGTGTCCCCAGGGGAAGTCTGGGGCTGGGGGGGCGCAGAGAAATTAGAGACAAGTTACTGATTTAGTCATCCTGGCCCCTTCCCCCAGCCTGGCTCTTTCATTTTCCCCCTCCTTTATGAAGACACTAAACAGACAAATTGGAGGTTTGAAACGAGGCTTGTGCTGGTGCCTGCGGAAGTGACAGGGGTGGTACTGGGGGCCTGAGAGCTGCTAATGCAAAAGCCATTCACATCTAATGACCCCATTTGGGAGCCAAGTTCCTGAGGGCTGGGGGGCCCTGCTGGGCACAGAGCCCTGCAATGGGCAGGTGCCTGGGGGTGCTGCCAGGCCACTGCCCCATGGTGTGTGAGGGTGGCTCCAGACTGCGGGATTTGCCTCATGGCACCGTTTGCCAGGGCCTTTCAGCTCCATCACCCTAAGGACCATAAAGGAAGAGGTGCGTGTGTAATTTCACTTCCTCAAATCACAAAATCCGCAGAACGGTCTGGCTTGGAAGGGACCTTAAAGTCCATCTCATTCCAACCCCGTGCCGTGGGCAGGGACACCTCCCACAGACCAGGCTGCTCCCTCTCTCTTCTTCCTGCTGTAGGAGTATAAACCAGTAAAGGACAAAGGAGAAGAAAGTGATCTCTGATCGGAAAACTGAGTCATGTAGGGCTGAGACGTTTCATTTCCCGTTATTATTCCTGATTTCTTCACAGAACTGCACAGATGCACAGGCTGAGCTTAGATCACCTGCAAGTTTTTAGGAGGTGGCTGTGTTCCAGCTCTCTGCCTCCAGCAGCTGGCAGTCGGAGTCCCTGTGAGTGACAGGGGCCACCCAAAAGGAGGCTCAGGTTTGAAGCGGGGGAAATTCAAAGAGCTGTTAGCATCTCCTGATGGCAGCACTGCTTGGGAGTGATTTTGACAGGCTTTGGGGGGAGTGTGTACCACTTCTGTTGCTTAAAGCCTGTGTTGTGCCATTGTTTAGGGAAACTCTCACTGAGTTGACAAATCCACCCCACTCCGCAGTGCTGTGATCATGCAAAGCCCATGGCAAAGCAGCTGAGCTCTTCCAGGTGAAGTGGTTTGTAAAAATGTACATCTGGAGCCAGCTTTTGCCTCACACACAGCCTGTGAACAAACTGCTAGCTGGGGCAAGGAAGGGGGCACCACATTTCCTGGAAACCACCGGGGTTGGGTTGGAAACACCTCATGCAATAGGAGTTCCTGTGTGCCAGGTGTAGTGGAATCAGATAAACCTGGATCTTGGTGCCTTTCCAAATCAAACTGGTTGGACTCGAAATCCTGTCTTTTGAGGGCTCAGTGTCTGTAATATCAGTGCTTTCTATGAAGCCATGTGAAGCCTGACTGGGAAGGAAATTATGGAGGCAGCCCTCAGCTGGGAGAAAGTGCTGCTGGTGCAGGGGAGGCAGCACTAGACGGGAGCCACTTAAAAAAAATCGTCTGGGCATCACACAGCTTCCCTACCAGCTTTAGAGGATCCCCTTGTTCCTTGGAAACAGAACACGCCATCCCACGTGGCTGTGTGGCTGCAGTGATGGCATCTCACACAGATGAGAACAGGAGGAGGTGAGGGAACGACTCCCCTAGCCCGGGGTGTGAGGTTGGAGATTTGCCTTCTCAATGTGGGGGCTGTGGAAAGCAATGAAGGATCCTCAGGTAGGTAATTCCTGTCTCGAGGGAAGGAGTGAGCGAGGCTCTGTGGTTGTTGGGTATTGGGCTGTCTGTGTGCCAGGAACATGTAATGGGATTGACAGGATTCGCTTCTGCAGCAAGAAGCAGCCAAGTCCTGGTGGAGAGAAGCGGGCTATCAGGAGGGAAATTCCTTGTCTGGTTCTCTCCATGAGCTACCAAGTCCCCCAGGATTACTGAGTGAACTGTGTGCTTCAAGTTGGGATGGATAAATCCACTTTTCAGCTGGGAGTTTGGTGTCTTGGAAGATTTCATTGGGTTGCATTGGTTTATACGTGGTTGAAGGTTGGCCTTTGACATTTGCTAACCTAAAGGATGAAAACCTTTAAAAAGCCCCAACCTTCAGTTGAAACATAAACTCTATGTAAGAAATGAAACCACAAATTGTTTGAAGCTCATGGATTTTCCTTTCTTGAGAACAGGTCTAGAAAGAGAGAATTTTTGCAGTTGTTTCTCTCAAGTGTTGCTGGGTTTTTGTGCAAAGGCACCAACAGAAATGTTCACAAGTCTTTACTAAAGAAAACTTTCAGGAAAATAGTTGCAAAACACATTTAGAATGCTTCAACCAGCTGGATTTTCTGGCAGCTCCAGCAAAATCTAAACAGGGAAAATTATTGTCTTTTTTTGGTTGTGCTTTGCAATATTTTTCTGTCCAGACTGGACAGTACAAAGCACATCCTCTGTGGGAAGGTGTCGCGAGCTGCAGATGAGATAAAGCTCCCTGTGACTGTGTGGGGAGTTTCTCAACTGAGAGTCAGCACATGTGGAGGTCCGGTCCTTTTAACGCTCACACGCAGGGAAAAGGGAGGAAGTGGAGTCCATTAAGGAGAACAGTAAAACCAGGAGTTCAGTAATGAACGAGGGACTGCTCCAGGAACGCCGTGTGAGCGCCTCTCCCTCCCGCTCGCTGCAGGAGGCATTGGCCGGCCCCGGGCCCCAGATCGTGCAAGCGAGGGCCTCTTTTGCAATCCTATATGTCTGCTCTACCTTTTCCAGACACGCATCTCTGCTTTTATTGAGCACAGAGCTCGCTGTGGTCCTTCAGCTCGCAGCAGCTCTTTGCACTCCCCTTCCCACCCAGAGCTGAGAGCTATTAGCAGGTAATGATGTGTCAGGCAATAGCAAGGTGGGGGAAATCACGGAAGGGAAACGCTGATGTAGCCGTGGAAGCATCCGTGGTTTGTTAATTCTCCTTCATGACCTGGTTTTCTACACCCAAAGCCTTTGAGTAGCTGGTGTTTCTCCTTAGGTGAGTAGGTGGCTTTGGGCTCACAGAATGGCAGCAGCTCTGAAAGTGTTGTGATGTTTCTCTTGTCCTAAGGTGAATTATGTTTTCAGATCCCCAGACTAGGAAAAAATGCTTTGGAGTAGTGAGCTTTAACTTCTCTTGGGTCCGTACAATGACAGAAGGAGTTGAATCAGCTGTGGATTTGTGTTTATCTGGCTTCTTCCAAATCGGAGTGCAGTACAGTCACAGCTCAGTGCAACTCTGTGTGCCCGGTCCTGGCGGGGCTCCGGGCGCTGGGTGGCTGCCGCAGGTTCCCTCAGGGAGCTGACTGAGCTGACTCCAGTCTCACAGAGATTGGGGGCTTCTTAAATCGTGCTGTTGCAGAAACCAAACCTGCTCCTGGATGAGCTCCCTGGGAAGTGCTGGACACCTACAGCCCGGGCTCAGGGCAAAACCGACCTGTGATCCAGGGCTGCACCTTCTCCTAGCCCTGATCTCAGCCTAAATCGAGGGAAAAGCTTGCCCAGCTTCTTGCTCCATCACGTACCATTCTGATGGTTTCCCATATGGTGAATATTGTCTGAGTAAGAGGGAAATCCAGTGTTTCTAGTGAACCTGATGTTAAATAAAGCCATTTTGAAACTATTCCTGGATAGCAGAGCTGCAAATGTGCAGAAACTCTTTTTTTTCACATCATCTGCTCAGTGTTGCATTCTGAGATTCCCTGCAAAGTCTCAAGCCCAGACTGTAAAATGTAGTTTGAAATTTAATTTCCATCAATATCGGTGTGGAAGAGATTAAAATGGGGAAATCCACAAGGAGAAGGATTTTCTTGGTAACAAAACAAACTCCTCTGTGAGCTGGTGACAGGTTTTATCAAAAATATTTTAAAAACTGTCATTTCATATTGTTTCTGCTTTGCAAAGTTGGAAATGCTGTAGAAGCTGGAGCCATTTTTAATCTCTTTAGGGAACTAATTTTACAAATCAGCCACTGTAGCTTTGATTACAACAAACTTCACTTCTGAAAAGAGCGGCTGTGGTGAGGAGGAAAAAGCACATTCTTGTTTTGCAAACAGTTTTGGTAAGTTCAATAAAAATATAGATAAATTACTCCGGAAGGACCCAATGGTCTTTGGAAATGCCGACAGTGAAGAAAAATTCTGGCTAAAAATTCTGTTTTCGAAAAAGAAAAAAGCCTGGTTTCAACATAAAACACTTCTGATGCCAAGAATTTAAGCCAGCTGTCATTGTCTTTTGTATCCATAAACAAATGCTTTCATCTCCCTAACAAATCTCAAATGAGGAAAAGGAGAAGGGGAAAAGCAAGGGCTGTCTGCCGTGCCTGGGCCAGCCAGAGGGTCTGACACGGATCTGGGGCTGTTTCCCTGAAATCCTTGGCGTGGTTGGAGAGCCGAAGGTTTGAAGGCTCTGGTGAGGACACCTGGGAGGAGAAGTTAAACCCTTGCTCCCATCAGATGCAGGGAGAGGAGATCCAGCTTGGCCGTGGGTGCTCTGGAGAACCTGCCCTGCAGGAGGTGACTGGTGCCCCACCATTCCTGAGCTTCCCCGGATGGGGCTCCGAGCAGCCTGGTCCAGTAGAAGATGTTCCTGCACATGACAAGGATCAAGATGGAACCAGATAATCCTGAAGGGCCCTTCCCACCCAAACCACGCCATGATTCCATGATTCCCATTTCCCATGGCTGTGCTGTGGCACTCCCTGGGAGCAGACTGGGCAGGGCCATGTGTCAGCAGAGTTTTTAACATCTTGTTGGAACTTCTTCACAGCTGGGAACCAGGAGTGATTTGCTCCTCAGTCTCTTTGGTCCTGGATCCTTTATTATTTTATTTCCCCTCTTTAAAGCATTGGCCTCAGCTGATGATATCCCTGGAATGGGGGGGACAGGATCCCCCTATTTCCTATTTCCTGCAGTGCTGAGAGCAAAGCCCTGGAAATGTGGGTGAGGATTCTGAGTGCGTGCACAGCTTGCAGATCTTTATTCTGTCCCGTGGATTCTGAAGCCTCAGCTGCTGTAATTTTCCTAATAATCCTTACAGGATTCTCTGGTGCCTGCTAAGTTTGGGGTTTCCCTCTTTCAGGCTCTTATGGGGAGTCTTTTCCACCTGGCTTCCTCGTAGTGTGATACTTGTAGGAACTATTTAACCCGGCCGTCTTTGTAGTGTTTCAGCTAAATCAAGGTCTGTGGCTCAGAGAGGGTGAGGTAACTGTGGGCGGACAGGCTCGGATCACACCAGCCTTGTCTCCGTAGGAATCCAGGGGAAAA
>VZRN01000336.1:194796-205221 GCA_013397935.1 Dasyornis broadbenti | reverse complement strand
AAAAAAAAAAAAAAGCTGACATCATTTCTGAGTCTTCTGCCTCTGTTTAGCTTCAAGTTGTTGGTGAAGGTTAAACAGAGATGTTCCCCAGATGGTTCATCTTACTGAGTCTCTCTCCTTTCATTAGTGTATCTGTGTCCTGCTCTACTTCCGTGACCAGCTTTGGAGTGCCTAATTGCTAGGGACTGTTTGGTTTGGGTGTTTTAACTGCATTTATCCCTGTGACTCCACCTGGAGTCAGGGAATCCCTGGCCCTTCCTGCTAGAGTGGCACAGACCAAGTTATTGCTGAGCGCGGGGTCTGTGAGCTGTACACAACTTCCATGTGTTAAACACCGACGTGAGCAGACTCCCCTTCTCCTCAGAGTCAAACTCAAGGTCGGGAGAACATGAGGTGCTCAGCTGCGTTTCACTCCCAACGGGGCAGATCTGCCAGAGGTGCTGTCTCCAAGCCTTTGGGTGGGATCTGGATGGATCCCGGTGCTGCCCATCCTGGGCAGCTGTGCCCTGCCAAGGCACGCAGTTGATAACGCATCTGCCTTTGCAGCGAGGAGACGCCGCGGACACGGGCGACTGTCACCGAGCTCAGAGATCGAGGCTGGGCAGAGCACGGGGTGGGGTGAAAAACCTCCCAGGGTAATTAATCCAGCCCTATTACTCCAGCTTTCGGCTTTGTTGGTTTTTTTCTAAAGCTGGCCTGCAAAACCCAGGTCTCAATTAATACTATTATCGTGGGGATGACATTTCCTCAGTCTGTCGTCGGTTATTTTTTAATTCTCTAATTTGTTCTAATCTGCACATTGCCTGCACATCAAGTCAGCCATGAAGACGCTGCATTTCCAGGTTCCTTCCTCTCCATCCTCCCAAAGAAATTAAAGCAAGGAGGCTGCGGGACCACAAGTGCAGGAAATAGAATTAGGGAACATATTAATTGGGGCATCAAGTAGGATTTTGTTCCAGGCGGTTTCCTTCCGTGAGCCACTTTGATGCTTCCCCTTCGCAGCTCTGTTTCTCATTAAAAGTATCCCTTAATGGCAAATGTTGTTTATGCATGTTGCAATTATGTCATGCTGTAACCCCTGTGCCGGCAGGCCGGGCTGATTGGCGGCACGGAGCGCGAGGAGGAGGAGGAGGTCAGCTGTGGGGAGGAAGAGGGGGAGGCCGAGGGGTGGGGAGGTAAACAACACACGAATAGTTTCAGCTTTGTGGCTGAAGGATGGCAGCTCCAAAGCCTCGCTGTGTCCGGCCAGGCCAGACCCTGCGTGGCAGTCAGGGCTTGGGGCTGCGCTTTAAAGTCGTGTTTTAGGCTTTCTGCTCTTAACTGGCCTTGGGGTTTGCAAAAAGGGCCGGGTAATGGTAAATCTCTTCTTGCAAAGTGAGACCTGGCCTCCCTTTTGCAGTTTTAGCTACTGTTTGATTGAAGAGAAGCAGGATTTGGGGTTGCTTTGTGGGTTTTTTGGGGAAGGGAGCGGGGCAAGGCAGTCAGGGCTTCTCTGTTCTCCATGGCTCTCGTGCCGAGGCTGCAAACCTTTCCATGGGGATCTTCCGGGTACCGAGATTTGCTCTGATCTCCTCAGTCCCAGATCCCTGAGCGAGGCTGCTCCTAGGTGACTCTGCCAGCACTAATTCAAGGCTGTGAGAAGAGCTCATTTGTGGGAGGGTATTTGTTTTTCCATCCAGGCGGCCAAAACCTCCAGCTTCCCCTCTCCCTTCGCTCGCACACTGGGACTGCAGAGGGTTCATTCTGCCCTTGATCTCTGAGCTTGTGTGATCAGCTCAAGGCAAACCTGATGCCGAACTTCATTTTTTTCTCATTTTTTAATCACTCACACTGCAAAATGGGTTTGCCCCCATGTCTAGATCTCAACAGCAAACAATTAACAGCCATAATGAAAGAAAACAGCTCGTGTGTGCAGGGAGAGCAAGCCAAGCCATGTCCATGCCCAAGCAAGTTCAGGAGCCAACACAAATACCGCTGGAGTATTTTGGAAACTCTTGGCCTCTCTGGATTTTGGGAGCCGACACACAGCGACTGAAGCTGATGGCGAAAGCAGTGAGCAGAAACCTCAAAGCTGTAAAAACCAGAATGTAAGACGAATCTAAGAGGGGGAAGAAAAAAAAAAAACCTCCCTCCTTCCTTCCTAGCTAATATCCTACCTAAAGTGACTGGAGGCTGAGCAGGCAAACAGGCCAAGGAAACCACAGGAGCTGGTGAATGAGGGGAAGCAGACAAGTGTAGGAGTCACACAGGAGAAGTCACTCGGTGCCTAGAGCCAGAGCTGCTGTGAAATGACTCATTTTCACTTTGCATGTATGATATTTGCATGCGAAACACATTCTGCGAACCGTCACATGGGGATTCTGCTCATGGGTTTTGATCCGGGATGAAATTTCACCCTTTCCTCCAGCAAAGTCGTTTATCTTTCTTTCAGGGAGGAGGGAGGAAGTGGGAGAGAACTGCAGGGAGAGAGAAAAAAAATTGTCCTTCAGGCATAAAATTCAGGGATTTATCCCTCAAAAGGGTCACTCAGCTGCTTCCTAACATGGGGACAGAAGTGGGAAATGCTGATGAGAGCACAAGGTCAGGGCAGAGGTGGTTCTTGACTCTGCTGCCTCCACCCACTGCTGGCCCGAGCTGGGGTGGTCCCAGTGCAGTCCTTGGCCAGGAACTGGGAGCCTTTGTGCTACTTCGACTGAAATCCTTATTCAGCTAAAAATCTCCTCTGGAATGAAGTGGAACTCCAGAATTAGACCCATGGCATGTTCTGGTAATCTGGAGAGGTCCAGGCATGGCCCCTGACCAGGGCAGTAGAGCTGCTGGGCTTTGACCTCTTCCCTGTGAGAGGCTGGCTGTGTTTTCAGGATGTTTGGGGGTGTATCCCTCAGCAAAGGGGCTGGGATCCTCCCTTACGGACAGACTGTGGTGAAACAATCCTGATCATGGCAGCACATGTGGCTGGATGGGTGCGGGCTCTCCAAACACGGCGAACGCCGGTTTAGCCACGGCTGAGGAGGTTCACAGCTTGACAAACAGCAAACCTCATCCTGCACTGTCTCAGTGCTGTTCCTGGGGGTTTCATTGCTTTGGGGCTCGGACAGATCTTGGTGTCCCTGGAGGAGCAAGTTCATGGTGATATCCATCAGCTTCCACTCCTTCCCTGCCCAGGGGACGGAGTTTCCCAAGACGAGGATTGCATTCGTGCCGTCTGTTCGCATCCTCCTGCCACTTGTTCTGTGCCAGTGCCCGTTTCCAAAGCCTTGCCATGCCTGTGTGGCCTTACAGGAAAGGCAAACCCTTGGTGCTGGGCCTGTCAGCAGCTGCTGTTTGCCCTTCCAGGGCTTCCCAAGCCGAAGGAGCAAGTCCAGGGTGGGATTCCTGCTGGCACACATGCACCATTTCCACCAGCCCTCTGTCTGGGGAGTTGATGGCTTTTGAACTTTATTTAGTGTCTTACCCACAGAGAGGGGTTTCTCTGGGGAAGCTTTGCTGTGGTCTCTGGTGCTCATGAGCCAGATCCTGCTGTTCTTGGCACGGCAGACAGGGAGAGGCACAGGCTGAATGCTGGCAGTTGCTGGCCTGGGCTGGGCTCCTGGGAGCCTTTTCCCTCCGGATAATGGCAGCAGTCACTCCCCTTCGGGAGCCTGAGGGCTGTGTCAGTCACGGCAGGGCTTGTGCCTTGCTCAGGTGGGTGCCCTTGGCTACGGGGGCCATGCCAGGGCAGGTGGTGGCACTAACAGGGGATTTTGGGGTTTGGTTTCCAGGACGGCTGAAGTGCAAGGCTCACCCGTGTGAGCCGAGTCTTGAGCTCCACTTGATGTGAGGGTGGGAAAGGATCTGCCTTGCATTGCTGCCTGTGTTCAGATCCTCCACCGGCACGAAATAACATCTCTGTCATGGAATTAAATCTGTCCAGTTGCTCTTAGGCTGTACCTGGAGTTTATGCACAGACCCAAACCTGAGCTCACACGGAGCTCGCTGTGCTCTGAGCACGGACTGCTCTCCAAAACGGAGGATGATGAGCTTTGGGGCACTCCAGCAAAGGAAAACCCTTGGGACCAGCCTTCCCCTTTGGCTGAGCTCAGCTGTGTGCATGGGGAAGGGGCTGTGCCCAGGCTGGGGGCCACCAGTCCATGCCAGTGCTCTCCTGGCACTGAGGCTACTGGTGATTTCTAATGCCGTGACCCAAACGTCTGAAACAACATGGCAGCAGATCACTGCAGGAGCCAAAAATGCTTTGAAAGGACCTATTTTAGTGCCAAGGTGGAGGAAGGACATCCCAGAACAAGCACAGCTCATAAACAGTGGCAGAACAACTGCCTCTGGCAGCACTCGCTGAGCCCGTGATTTTTACAAGGACTTCCCGCATTTCCCGGCTGTTGGAGATGTTGGATCCCAAGTTGGAGGGGTTGTGTGGGCAAAGGAGTGAGGCTGCAGCCCATCAGTTCAGTTCTCCTCTCAGAATGCAGCTCTCTCAGAAGCCCAAGCAAGGAAGGAGGAGGCATCAGCAGGTAAACAACCATACATGAAGGCTGTTTTGCTGGAAATATTTCTACATCGCTCCTGAAAAACACACAGAGCGTTGATAGTGTAGCACAGAGTTCAGTTTGTGCAATCAGAGCGTGGGTGAGGAGGTGTCTGTGTGTTTGTCTGTGAGATACGTCCTTCCCTGAAAGTGAGTTTTGGGAAACAGTTGCTGACAGGTGAATTTTTGCTTTAGAATTTCCTGAAATATCCCAATCCATCTGCACCAAGTGGCTGGGAAGAGCAGTGAGAAAGCCCAGCCCTCGTGTGTGCCTGCCTGGGTTTCCTGGCAAAATGGCACAGGCAGAGGTGTTGGGGTGTGTGGATAATGAATCCAACAGAGCAGCCCTGGATGCTGCAGGGGTCAGCTCTGCAGCACGGTCTGGCTCCGGCACGCGCCAAGGGCTGCATCTGCTTGGTGGCACTGAGGGGTTTCCAGATCTCTGGGTGCCCAGGTAGAGCTGCTGCACAAACCCATATCCTGGTGCCTCTTTCTTTGCCGAGATTGATTTTCATCTCTGGCCAAAAGAGGACATGTGAGGACGCCTGTGGTGTGGTGACCTTAATTCAACTCCTGACCCAGGGCTGGAGGAGCATCAGAAAGGCCAGGGCAAAGTCTCCCATGTGGTGGTAGAAATTTAATCAGATAACCCCAGAAAACCCTGATCAGAGATTTTTGGCTTGTCCCTTTTGTTTTGTCAAAACAAAACAGGGAGAAAGGCTGAACGTGCCGCTGTTGGGTGATGCCGTGGTGGTGCCTCAGGATGCTCGTGAGGAGATAACACCAACCCTGTGCCACTCTGCATCCCTGCCAGCCCCTTGGTTTTGGATATAAAGCTACGGGTATAAAGATACGATTTGGATATAAAGATACGATTCAGAGAATTGGGAAAGTGAATCGGTCTGGAATGAACCCCGTGGCAATCCGACTTTTCCCGACGTGCTGTGCACTTTTCTGCCTTTTTCTTGCCATGCTCTGCGTTTCTCCCCTGAATCTCCATTGCCCCCACTTACACACACAGAGCGACACATGGTGTATGCCCTCAGAACCACCTGTGTTCCCATCTCCTGCTCACACACACCGAACCTCACTGGCCCTGCGGTGCCAGAAATCTCTTCAGATGAGATTTTCACGTGAAAATGCCTCTGTAGCCTGCATATGGAAAAAAGGGTGGAAATGCCTAAAGCCAAGGACAGAGCTCCCAGCTTGGGTGGCCAAGGGGTGGCAGGTGGGGTGCCATGGTAAAACCAAGCCCAGCTTAATCACAGAAACCTCTGTCAGAGAGGATTTCTGTTCTCTCACGGTACAAAAATGTGCGCATTCATCTCCTGCGAGCACAGCAGGGTTTGCTCTGACACACAACTCCCTGCTGTTGCCACAGACCCTTCTGCTGACTCAGTCCTTGGAATCCTGGTGTGAGCAATGCCAAATTGCACTTGGGTGTTGCTTTTGATTCAATTGTCACCGAGTAGTGAAAATAAAAGAATAAATCTATATTAAGACGCTTTTCTAGCAGAGAAAAGCCGAGCCCCAGCTTTGGATCTCCTGCTGCGTTCACTCTGTGGTGTCCTGGGTGCACCTGCTTGGGCAGGGGAGGCCCCTGGGTGAGCATTCCCTGTGGGAGCCTCCTCGGCCGAGCAGGAGCAGCACAACTGAGCCAACAGCATCATCCAAATTCCAAAGTGTGGGCGGCAGGAAAGAATCACCCTCTGTTGCCGAACCCAAAATCCCGGAGCTTTCTTTGCCGCGTGATTTGCCGGCATCAGCAGATTCTGGGTGTTTCACTGCCAGCAGCCGGCCCAAACTTCCTTGAAGTTGCAACATCAGGAGGGTTAATGATGTACAAAGTGCTGAGCTTTGGCTCAGCAGAGCTCTGGCATGCAGGGATCCAGCTGTGCTGCAGAGATGATCCAGAGGTGGTGGCCGTGCCCGGGGTTTGCGTGGTGCTGGCGATTTGGGGCTGGTTGTGTTCCTGGGGTTGGTGAAGGCAGGGCAGAGAGGCAGGCTCTGGAAAAAGCTTCCCTTTCCGTGAAAGGTTCTGGTTCAAAGGGAATCACATTAGTCTGTGGAGGGTCAGCATTCCCAGGAATGGGGCTGCAGCCATTCTGGGGTTAATCTGGTTCATTTTCAACCCTTTCTAAGGTTGAAAATGCCATTTTCAGCCATTACAGAATCACACTTTACAAATATAAGAAAGAAGTCTTGGGGGAAAGAGTGAACTACGTTAATTTAGAGGCTTTTTGTTTGGTGTGGATGGTGGCTTTACAGCTGAAGGACTTCAGCGTTACAGAAGAACTGGTGAGTTGAGTTCAGCTGAGGTGTGCGGAGCTTTTGCCACAAGGCTTAGAGTGAACGTGGTGCTGAGGAGATCCTCCCTCCTGATCCTCCATCCGTTTGCTGGCTCCTCCAGAGAGGCAAAGAGTTTATTCCGTTTATTCGGAGTTTACTAAACAGCCAGCAGCACTGCCAAGCCTCCATCCCCCCCTCCCCGCAGCGCTCCAAGCACGCTTTGTGGATTTCCCAATATTCGCAGCCTCGTCAGCCGGGCCTTATCTGCTGCTACATGAAAGGACACAAAGCACACGTGGGCCTTATCGGGGAGCCCGAGGCGCGGCCATGGGAAGTGTTCTGTCAACAGCTGGAACAGCGCAGTGAACATGGGGATCGATTCCTTTTGCACTTGCTCTGCTGCCTCCTCACTTGGCTGCCAAAGCTGTGGGTGACACCAGGCTCAGCCAAACTGGTGCTGCTGGTTCTTAAGGCATTAAATGTTCTGCTTTTCTGCTTTGCCTGGCATCTGCTACCCCCAGCCCCGTTCAGCCACTTCATCCTGGAGTGGTTTGGGTTGGAAGAAACGTTAAAGCTCATCTCATTCCATCCCCTTCCAGTGTCCCAGGGTGCTCCAAGCCCCATCCAATCTGGCCTTGGAGACATCCAGGGATCGAGGGGCAGCCACAGCTTCTCGGGAAAATCCATGCCAGCCCCTCACCACCCTCAGAGGGAGCAATTCCTTCCCAAAATCCCATCTATTCCTGCCCCCTGCAGTGGGAAACCACTGTGCAAACTGTCCTTGCTACTTTCCTTGTAAGGTCCTTTGCCCTAATGGGGAAATGTTGTTCTCCTTTTCCCAGTGCAGGGCACTGCAATGTCCCCACTTCGTATTTTAATACAATTTTGAGTTAATTATGACACAATTCAGTTACAACAGCAGCAGACTGACGGATGCCTTAAATGCTTGGCTGTCCTTTGTCTGCCCTAGGTCAGATGTCAGAGCTGCCAAATGTCAGCGTTGCCAAACAGGGGAGGGCAAAGGACTTAAATACGACTTAAAGCAACTTCCCCCCCCCATTTTTTGGTAAATGAACCATTTTCCTTTTTGCTAAAACATTATCAGTGTCCTCCAGCTCCCATTTTCCTATTAGAAATGACAAGGGAAAGCCCAGTTGTTTGCACTGCTCGTGGGTGATTTTTATCAACAGTAGCAGAGTTTGACTCGATTTTTGGCTTAGATGTGCTGTGCAACCGTCTTGTGTCCTCCTCACTCCAAGTGAATGGCTGTTTAATCTCCATCCCATGGGAAAGAAAAAAAAAGTCAGGGCATGCCGGTCCCCTGAGATGGGCTTTATAATTGCTCTAGCTTGACACTCCAACTTAGTGTCCTCATGGCCACTGATTGATTTCAATTAACATTCCCATGCTCCAGGCTCTATAAATAACCCTTGTCTGGCCGGCTGCTTCCCCACTGCCAGCTCAACCTTTCTCCTCGAGCTGCTGCTGCTGCTCATCTCGCTTCTTGGCTTGGCCTCAGGCTCAGTCTATAATTCTTTCCAAACTTCCCTGTATAAAATAATCATGTACATGAAGTAAAACAGGAGTCTCATATACACACTTAATAACTCTTGTGTACTGTATGAGTGGGAATTCCACTTCATAACCCCCAGAGCTTTCAAATGGTTCTCATTTTCGGCAGCATTCCTCCTGCGAGATCTAAACCTTCTCATTTTCTCCCAAGCTGTTTCTATCCCTTTCAAGCCTTGGATTTCTCGGTTGGATTTCGGGGGACAGGCGGCTCTGTTGTCCCTCTGGGCTGTGGTTTCAGCAGGGAGCTGATGGCCCTGCTCCTGAGCTCTTAAGCCAAGCGTCAGCGTTCTCTTCCCAGCGCCACATTTTCCAAATTAAACCTTGGGCTCACTCGCAATCCGGAGCAAAAGGCTCCGAGATTTAAACTAAACTGATAAGATAAGCTCACAGGGACCCAGAGCTAATGGTGTGCATGTGTTCCTCTGGCTCCTACCTGGGATCTCCTTCCCAGGGAAAAACAGGAGAGGGAATATCGGGGGTATTGAGACACTTGGTGGATGTGACAGCGAGATAACATCTGTATATAGACACAGATACGTGGATATATGGATATGGATATGGATATATGGATATGGATATGGATATATGGATATGGATATGGATATATGGATAGGGATCTATGGGTATGGACCTATGGATGTGTGGGTGCAGGAGCAACAGTGGCAGATCAGAGGCAGCAACCAAGGCCGGGAGGGGCAGTTGCATCCAGGAGTGCGGAACCGGAGGGTTTCGGTTTGGGGTGTGTTGTTCAGATGACGTTTCGAAAGCCAAAGCAAAATAGACACCTCTTTGATAAAATGCACGTGTTTCTCTCTCTCGCTGCCAGCTGGAGATGGGGTTGGAGTTTCCCAATCTTGAAGTAAAAAAAAAAAAAATTAAAAAAATTCATGATTTGTCTCTATTGCATCTGGTGCTTTTGCTTCTTTTTTCCCACCCTGCAACACATCCAATGGACAATCTCCAACCACCCCGATCTCTGGGCATGTTGAATTTGGAAGATTTGTGGTGGTTTGGGGATTACTCCACAAACATGGGAGAAGTAAAAGGGACGATAGATGTTGTCCTCAGGATCCACGGCTTCAGAAATTCATGATCCCTGTAGAAATAAGGGATTGAATTGAAATACAGTGATAAAATAGCGATGCAATGGAATATAGTGATCTAATGGAAATACAGTGATCTAATAGAAACATAGTGATAAAATAGTGATCTAATAGAAATATAGTGATCTAATAGAAATATTATATATAGTGACATCACAGTATTATATCACTGTGCAGCGATACAATAGTGATCTAATGGAAAGACAGTGATAGAAGTATAGTCATACCATAGTGATATAATAGAAGTACAGAGATCTAATGAAATCAAAGGCAGGCACTTCTCCAGGCTGGCAGAGTCAGAAGTGCAGGAACAGTCGCAGGTGGAGAAGCACAGGGAGCAGGGAAGGTTCACGTGGACAAGGGGTCACGGTCAGAGCCCTGCAGCTGCTGGACGTGTCCACTCCAGCTCAGCACAGGTGCCCTGCCCTGCAGGCAAAGGCCCTGGGCCATGCTGGCAACGCCTTGGGCCATACTGGCCATCCCCTGGGCCGTGCTGGCCACCCCCTGGGCCATGCTGGCAACGCCCTGTGCCATACTGGCAAGCCCCTGGGCCATGCTGGCCACCCCTTGGGCCATGCTGGCAACCCCATGGGCTGTGCTGGCAACCCCCTGGGCTGTATTGGCAAGCCCCTGGGCCATGCTGGCAACCCCCTGGGCCGTGCTGGCAACCCCCTGGGCTGTGCTGGCAACCCCCTGGGCCGTGCTGGCCACCCCCTGGGCCATGCTGGCAACGCCCTGTGCCATACTGGCAAGCCCCTGGGCCATGCTGGCCACCCCTTGGGCCATGCTGGCAACCCCATGGGCTGTGCTGGCAACCCCCTGGGCTGTATTGGCAAACCCCTGAGCCATACTGGCAACCCCCTGGGCCATGCTGGCAACCCCCTGGGCTGTGCTGGCAACCCCCTGGGCTCTACTGGCCACCCCCTCCGCCATACTCGC
>VZRN01000336.1:160109-194635 GCA_013397935.1 Dasyornis broadbenti | reverse complement strand
TGCTGGCAACCCCCTGGGCCATGCTGGCAACCCCCTGGGCCGTGCTGGCAACCCCCCGGGCTATTGGCAACCCCCTGGGCTGTGCTGGCAACCCCCTGGGCCCTGCTGGCTACCAGGACCCGGCTCTCCCCTCCGGTGCCACGGCCCGGGCTGCGTGCGGAGCCCATGTGCTCCGTGCGTGCCGTGCAGTGGCTGCTCACCCCGTTAATTAAAACAGTGTTTTCAGTGGTACATTCTTGGTTTGTTTGGTCTTTTTTGCTCTCCTCCCCTTTTTCCACGTTTGGAGCCTGGCCTCGGTCCCTCTGTTGAGCCCTGGCTGTGTTTGCAGAGCTCTGTGGTGCCGGATCCCCAGGATGGGCAGTTGTTGGCCAAAGGAAAGGATCAGAAAATTGCAGGAGCGTTGCGTGGCTGGATCCGATCAGTGGAACCTCTAGTTCAGAAATAATTTCACCAGGGCTCAGCAGAGGTGGATTCTGATCTTCCTTGTTCTGCTTTGAACAAGCAATTTGCCCCGTGTGTGCTGACAGGACGCTGCCAACTCGGGTCCCCCCGGTGCAGAGCAGGTCCCAGGGTGTTGAGCTTTTGCTGCAATTTTATCTGAATCCCTGGACAGGGCTCGGTGCTGGCAGCTGGATTTCCCCCTGGCTGCTGGGACCAGCTGCCTGCTGTATTTCTGTCAAGTTTGTGGTGCTTGTGTCGTTTATACAGAGCAAGGTGCTGCTCTGT
This sequence comes from Dasyornis broadbenti, assembly GCA_013397935.1. NCBI lineage: Eukaryota > Metazoa > Chordata > Aves > Passeriformes > Dasyornithidae > Dasyornis > Dasyornis broadbenti. The sequence continues at coordinate 193,909 of VZRN01000336.1, read as the reverse complement.
GTTCTTAATCAGAGTTCATTTTTCTACCTGTTCTTTGAGAAATTGGGAGTTTGGTGGCAATGCCTTCAGCTGCTGCTTTGTACCTGGTGTGGGGCAGCACCAAGGAAGGAATTATAAACTTTTATAAAATAATTCCGTGTATTGGCAATTTAAAAAACCCTTTAACAATGATCAGTTTGGAATGAACGTTAAAAACACCAAAGAGAAGTAAATTTTCTTTTGTGCCTGGTACAGCGGCAAAAAGAGACGTTGGTATTTTATCTGTGGAAATGCACATTTTAATGCCATTTAATGCTGTTCAAGGTAAAAAATGCAAAGAAGGAGTCTTCTCAAATAGAAATTTTATTTCTGAAAGTGTTGAAATTTGCCAGTTTGGTGGGTTGGGATTTAGCAGAAAATAAGAATAACCACCCCCTAGGTCAGCAAAATCAACATGCTTTTGTGACGTTGTCATCCTGAAAGATATTTCTTTTCCCATAAAAAAAAAAAATGCAGGGAAAAAAAATCCACATAGGTCTAATCACACATTCTCCCAAAGCTATTAGTGGATGTGCTTATAGATAAACAAGAAACAAAACATCCTGAGAGCAGTGGGAGAAATAAATAGATTTTCTGGAAGGGAGAGTGAGTGTGAGAGCGAGGGGAGTAATGGGGCAGATGTGTGTGAGTCTGAAAACTGGTTTTTGCATTACAGGATGTCATTTATTTGGTTTGCAAAAACATGTTTTTACGGTGTTATTCTGTGCCTTGTAGAGTTCTCATGCACTGGGAGCCAGCTCTGACTCCTGTGTCAATGGGCACTTGGGGACTCCCAGCCCTGAGTTATTTGACTGTCAAATGCTGTTACTAAGTCACTGGAAATCACTTTTTTTTTTTTTTTTTAATAAATTAATTTGTTTTACTCCAAGATGCCCAGAGCAATCATTTCTGTTATAAAGCTGCCAGTGGCAGGAGGACATCTAAAAATAGCACGTTCCAAAAGCTCAGATAGAGACACTGGAGGAGAGGTTTCTCCCTTATTCGTGTTCTGCATTATTTAATCTGAAAAACCCTAAACAGGTGAAAAGTGGGAATCACGTGGTGTGCAGCTGTACAGACCATGATCTTGTCACTTGTGTCAAGGTAATCGATCACAAAGAGGTTTTGGGCCAGATCTTGCCAAGTTCTGTAAATTGTGCTGGACCAAAGTCTGAGCAGGCAAACTGCTGTGAAATCCGAGCCTGGTTTGGGCGGGAAGGGACCTCAGAGGGACCTCCAGTGCCACCCCTGCCATGGCAGGGACACCTCCCACTGTCCCAGGCTGCTCCAAGCCCTGTCCAGCCTGGCCTTGGGCACTGCCAGGGATCCAGGGGCAGCCACAGCCTCTCTGGGCACCCTGGGCCAGGGCCTCCCCACCCTCCCAGGGAACAATTCCTTCCCAGGATCCCACCTAAACTTCTCCTCTTTTAGTTTAAAACCATTCCCTGTGTCCTGTCCCTCCATGCCTTGTCCCAAGCCCCTCTCCAGCTCTCCAGGAGCCCCTTTGGGTGATGGAAGGGGCTCTAAAGCTGCTGGATGGGGATGCTGGTGTTTTAGCTGGGAAAATGCAGAAGCTGCTCACGTGCCAGCTTGGGCTGGGCTGGCTGGGCCTGCAGAAACATCTGGGCTGTGGGAATGGAATCTCAGTGTCCAGCAGGTCCCTCTGGGCTCGCTCTGTTCTCCAGGTGAGCTGGATGTGCTCAGGGTGCCGTGGGCTGCTGCCTCCTGTCCCAGACCCCATGGGCTGCTCTCCTTTGGCCCTTTTTTCTTGGACAGCAGAGAGAGCTGCCAGTCTGTGCTGCTGGCACCTTCCAGGGCAGGAACTCCCCTCCGTGGCTGCCCACAGCAGGCAGCGATGGGTTTGTTTCTCAAAGTTCAGAGTCCTGGCCTTTCTGCTGGAGTTTGAAAGTGGGATGAGCTTTGGCCTTAAACTGAAATTTGGCCCCAGACCTCTGGTTTTGGCTGCCCTGAGGGCTTGTCCCCAGTTCACTGGGATCTCTTCCCAAGCTTTAGGGAAACGTGGCCCGAGCGGATTCTGAGGAGGTGTGGAGATGTGTCCGATTCCTGACCCGCCTGTCTTGGCTTTCCTCACATGAACGGCTTCTGTTACCAAACTGACACAAATCGAATTAAGTAGGGGAGCCTCTTCTAGCACCTGGAAATCTCATTCATAAGGGAAAGAATTTGACCTTTTGTGTCTCCTTCTGGACTTCAGCATCCCAAGTCCTCCTTGGCCAAGCTTTGTTATGGCCGTGTAAAGCAGCACCGAAAGCCTGGCCAGACATCGCTCCCTTCATGCCTGGATTGTGCTTTTGTCCAGGACAGCTTGTCTTACCCTAAAATCCTGGCAGTCTAGAGGAGAGGAAAATCAGATTAAGTGTTCCTGATAGCAAGGGAGCCAAGAGCTGGTGCGAGGAGCGGCTTCCGCCCGCAGCAGCCGCCACTGCCAGCCTGGAGCTGAGCACGAGCATCCCGAGCTGGGCTGGCCTTGTGTGAGCTCATCCCTCTCCGACTGCTCCAGCTCGTGTTTGTGAGGCTGGGCTGGCACCGAGAGCTGGGAACCCCTGGAAAAGCAGAGGTCGTGGGGGAAAGGTTGAACAAATGATCAGCTGTAGCAGCAAGGCTGCTGGGAAAATCTCTCAGTTGAGTTTTGGGGCTGTTGCTCACCTGCTTGGAGCTGCATGGGATTTTTGGGGAGTGCAGAGCTGTCTGGGGAGCAGGGAGCTGGGAATGTCCTCTGGATGGGTCGGGGGCTTTCCTACGAGGTGCAGAGTGCTGTGGCCTCGCCTTTAGCTGGCAATGAGCCTGCTGTGGGCAGAGCAGATTCACAGAATCCCAGAATATCCTGAGGGATCCCCAAGGATTGAATCCAAGCCTGACCCGGCCCAGGACATCCCAACAATCCCACCCTGTGCCTGGGAGTTGTCCACATTCTCCTTGAGCTCTGGCAGCCTTGGGGCTGTGACCACTTGCCCAGACTGAGCTGAGGCTGCACTCAATGATCTCCAGCGGTGGTGGAGGGGTCCTGCCTGGGCCGTGGGATGCCAGGATCAGCCTGGGGCCCTGGGCTCAGTTTGAGAGCAGTGCAGGGAACTTGGCCAGTGCTGAGGATTTCAGAGAAAACCTCCTCTCGTTGTCTCTTGATGCCAGCATGGGTCACATCCCTTCTGCCAGGCTGGAGATCTGCAGAAAGGAAAGCAGGGAACTTTGGTGTAGGTAGAAAAGACAATAGGGAGAATCAGGACTTGGAATTGTTGAAGTGTGAAGAGGAGATGTCGTGGTTTGACCATCCCACCCCTGCCACCCTGTGTGTAATGCCCACCCTGCAGCCCCCAAAGGAGGAAGGAGCGATTCAGCCAGACTCTGCTTTGCTGCCCAAGCTCTCGGGCCTTGGCACAGGGGGAACCACTTGATTTCTGATGTCAGAGACTTTCCTTTGACTGGACCTTGGAAAAATGGTTTATACAGGTTACTGGACCATTCTGACCTTTTGCCTGCTCTATCAAAGACCAGAGAAAAGATCCTGCAGTTTATTTTATGTGGGGCCAGAGACTGACTGGCCATGCATGGTCATGGCTTTGATAAAAGCCGAAGCCCCAAGTGAAACAATGAATTAACTTTGGCAGCTCAGGTCCATATTGCTCTTCTCATTCCATAGCCAGTTCAGTCACTTTTCCATTTCCATCAGTGGCAAAGGGAGTCTGGGAAGCCCTGAGGCCATGACTGAGCACAGGGCACTGGGGCATGGCACCTCCATCCTGCAGCAAGGCAGGGCCAGGCTGTGGAGCAGATCTGGGAAGGCTTTGCATGGTTGCTCACATGGATTCAAGCTGCTCACCGTCGTAAAATTGCATTGATAAATTTTAATTCACAAAGCCTTTCTAATATGTTGTTGCCTCTGCAGCAAAAGAAGGGTTTTTTGTGAGCTTTGGATGCTTTGATTGTACCTCTCATGCGCCCGGTTCTCCCGCTGTCAAGACTTAGTGCTAAAAAAATCTACAATTTCCAGTCTTCCTTTTTTGGTTGATCTTCAAATGATAATTTTTAACAGTGCACAAAGTTTTCCCATTTCCCTTTGTATTTGCCCTAAAGTTTCATTGCTATGCAGGCACATAAAGCACTCAAGAGGCAAAGTCACTGCTGTGACTCAGGCCCTGCTCCCTGCAGAGCTCATTCTCATCATTCCCAGCTTCCCCCAGGGGCATTCATTGGTACCTGGAGCTGTCTCATCACTCCCAGATGATGTTAATTCAAAGTCTTTTTGCTACATTTCCTCATCCTTCCGTGTTCCTGGAAGCGATCAGCATACTCATCCGGTGGGTTTTCCCTTCCTTCAGGAGTTTGCCCAGCTGAGTGACCCATCTCTCCTCCAAATCCAAAGGCTGAAAGCAGGGAGCATCTCTTCATTTACTGAGCTTAAATTCCCCGGCTGGCCAGGGAACGTGACCAATCACATCAAGTATTTTGTTATCTCAGGCCACGTGTTTTTCCCTTTTTATGGAGTAACGGTAGTAAACATCCCCGAGTTTCACTTTAATTCTCTCCTAGATGGGCTGATTTCTTGGCTGATGACTTGAGATGAGTTGCTGGGGGTGTTCTCTGCTGGGATGTGCTGCGGCTGTGGCTCGCTGTGCTCTCAGTGATGGCGATACCGACAGCTCCGTCCTTCCTGCCTGTGATGTGTGGCGCTGCGTTTGTTCTTGTGCTTGTTGTGCCCTTGGCTGCTTGTTTGTTGTGGCCGCTGTGTTTTCACGTTGAGATTCTGGGTTATCATGTGGCTGTGGGGACCCCCCTGCGCTCTGCCTGCCTGTTGTGGCTTCCTGCTAACCAGTGTTTGTTGTGGGGGATAATGTGTGGTGATGTTTCTCAGCTTGTTCCTTTGCTCTGGCTGCTTGATGTTTGCGTTGTAGCCATGGATTTCCGTGGTAAAATGAAGAACAAACAAGCTTTCCCTTTCTAGTCATTTGTGAAATTCAAACATGATCTGGTTCAGCACGACCACGAAAACTTGGAGATCAAACCGAGTAAATTGAAAGTGTCCCACAACACAGAAATTCCCTCCTTCCGCCTTTCCCTCTTGTCTCTCCGCAACAGATTCCTGCTGCCAATTCCAAGCAGAAGGGAGATTTGCCCGTTGCTACGAGGGCTGCCTGTGCTCCCAGAGTGGGTGGGACAGTGCTGGTGATGGACCAGCACCTGAGCAGAACCTTGTTTGCTAGTAGTAGGCTCTAAAATGCAAATTCGTGACTTCGTGAGCCGTGTGACTCTGTAAATCCATTATTTTTGTCATAAAAGAATAAGGTCTGTGTCCTTGGAAATGGAGAGGAGGGGTGGGGGCAGTGGTAGATGTTTGTATCAAACTTTCTCATGCAGAGCAAAAATGTAGCTTTTGAAAGGCTCCATTTTGGTGATTTGCTTACGAGCTCTGTTCCCCTCATTTCCCCCGCGGCTCCAGTGCCAAACATCTCCCTTTACCTGTACAGATTAAAGCAGGGGGGATCAGCGTTTCATGATCCCAACATTTTTACCTAAAGATAAACCCACTGGATAATCAGGGTGGGAAAACGTAGCTGCGAGGAATTTAAAATGAAACATCCGAAAGCTCCTTGTGAAAACTTTTCCACGAGTCTTTTCTTCTTACAAGAGGCAGAAAGGCCCCCTTTCCCTGCCCCAGCCACGATCAGCAACACTGCAGTTCAGACAGTTGTAATCAGCCCTAATAGGAGCAGAAAAGCCAAGTGCCACGCGTTGTTATGGCTCAGCCCCTGGAGTGCCGGTATCCGGAACCTCACTTGTGCTGGGATAACAGTAAACAGATGTCAGGGCAGTACTGAGTTACCCTTTAAAGACCCACATTGCCCCATGGATTTTTACAGATCTTGTTAAGGCCCCTTCTCACTGAATGCTTTCTCTCTCTCTCTCTCTCTCTCTCTCTCTCCTTCTCCTTTTCTGCAGGGTCATTTTATTTTTTGCAGGATCAGCTCCCTTGGCTGATTCACCGTGTGGCTCCATGAATAGTTGGATTGGCATAATTGAGGGGTGAACAGGATTTGGGAGTGAGTGGCTGGTGATTGAGGAAGGAGGGGGAGAGTGATGGGATAAGCTGGGCTCACCACCGAGAGAAATGTTTGCGCAACCACGGCTTTTCCACCAGGAGCCACAAGCCTCTTGGAGAAGCAGGGAAATGCTCCGACCACTGGAGGAGTGGGACTCTGCTCCCCGGGCCAGATGCTGATATCACTGCTCTGAGAGTTTTGGCTCTGGCCCTGGCCTAGTGCAGACGGGAGCACCCATCCCTCAGCACCCTGAGCTCTTCAGTGGGATTGGACACAGGATTCCGTAGGGTGACTCCGCTCTAAATACCTTTGACATGGAGGCAAAGAGCTCCACCGGCTGCTGTGGGGCTGAGCTGGGTCTGGAAGTCACACGAAATACCTGCCCAGAGTGCTGCAGAGTCGGGGTGTTACACCAAACACCAACCTGGTGATTTTGAGGAGAAACAACAGTTTTGAGCATGGCGGGGTCACACAGAGGGTTTGGTCTGTTGGGTGCTCCAGCAGAGGAAGGAAGGAGGGAAAAAGAGAAGAGGAGCCAGAGGTGGGAGCACAGATTTTGGGCTGTGCTCAGCTGGGTGTGAGGTGGCAGCTCAAGGATTGGGTTTCCCATAACATCTACCCCAGGGTGTCTGGAGCAGCTGCCCCAGCCTTGCTCCCTGCATTCCCAGTGCTCCCCTCGTGCTGTTCTTGCTGCCAGAGTGAGCTGAGTCCATTCGTGACCCACAGAATTCTCTGAGATGGGAAGGACCTGCAAGGATCTCCTTATTCCAAGCCCCTTGCCATGAGCAGGACACCTCCCACTAAATCAGACTGCTCAGAGCCCCATCCAGTTTTGAATGCTTCCAGGGATGGGGCATCTGCTGCCTCTCTGGGCAGCCTGAATCAGCCGATCCTGGGAAAAATGAGCGCAGCAGTGAAGAAAAAAAATTTTCCTTGCTGGCCTGATCCATTCTGGACCTTCACCACTGCCAAATCTGACCCTGAAGAGAGCAAGGGATTATAGGCAGAGCAGTGGGAAGGTGGGCAGGCAGTGGAGAGCTCTTCCCAAGCAGGGAGAGGTTGTGTGAGCGTGCTGTGAGCGAGGCAGGATGAGTCTGGGCCTCTGGAGTGACTTGTCCAGCACCCAGCCTGCCAACACTTGGCTTTTGGCAGCTTCAACGCTGTCGTCAGCTCTGCCCACTCCTTTGCAGGCAGCCCAAGATGCTGTAATTTGTAGGTGCAGCATTTTGAACCATGGAATGGGTGTCCCTAGGAGTACCATGACCACAGAATGGCTTTCAGCAGAGAGCTGTGGGCAAAGAGAAGGATTCGCTTTGGGTCACGAGCGTTCTTCGGGGGCCTTCTCCAGAGAGGGAGGGCCGGAGTTCCTGTTTTAGAGCTCTCTGTCCTTCTCCCTTGGCCGTGAGTCCGCAGGGAGAGGCCGGCGAGGCAGGGATGTGCGTGTGGATGTGGGCAGTGACGCATTCCCGGGGCATGTGCAGAATTCCTGCGAGTGACCACAGCCCTACGCTGAACAACTGTCAGGAGGTTTCTCACCCTTCCTTGAGGGAGGGTTCTGTGCTTCCCAAAAAGCCTCCCAATGGATGTAATGATGTTCATCCGGTTCTGCTGTGACCGTTGCTCTTCCTGTGGCTGTTTTGCTCCTCATTATCTCCCTGGGATGAGGTTGTTCTCTTGAGCAGCAACATCCCAGCCCCAGTTTGGTTCCTGCAGTGTCCGTATTTCGTGGGACTGTTTCTGATTTAGCAGCCGCCTTTGCAGGGCTCTGAGGATGCTCCACGCCATGCCAGCGATGTCAGACGGGCTCTGCCCCCTGGTCTGGAGCTGCAGAAAATGTGTGAGAGATTTCCCCGCTGCTGGCAGTCATTGTGTTTGCCTTCCCCTTTGGGGGTGGGAGAGATTTGGGGGAAGAAGTTAAAGAACCAAAAAAGGCCTTCCAGTGGGACACTGGGACGGGAATGTTCCTGTGTTCCCACATTGTTCCCAGCCGTCTGACGGAGCCCAGCTGTAGACACAGGCCTCCAAAATGTGAGGGAGATCCCCTGATGGGTGACACACGCGATGGCAACGAGGCCACAGCCACCGGGTGGGTGCTGGAGAAGAGGGGCTGAGGTGTGGCCATGGGCCAGCAGCACCCCTGGGCTGCTGCAGGGCTGGACACAGATCCATCCATGGCCCTGAGGGTTTGTGAAAGGCTTTAAGTTCTTGGCAGCCCTCTGAGAGCTGTTTGCGGCTCTGTGCAGAGCTAAAAGTGGTCATCAAGGGCAGGCAGGTAGCCCAGTGTCCCGGGATTCTGAAGAGAAGACCACGGGAACGCCGGGTTCCTGGGAGCTGGGAGCGGAGGAGCCGCCTCCAGAACAGCAGATTCACTGCTAATGCTTCCAGGGAGGGAGCTCGAGGAAATGCTGGGGTAGGAATAAGCAGAGCTGGCAAGAAATGTGCATTTCATTTTATGAACATTTCATGGTGAAACTTAAAACTTCCACAAAATTTGGGGGACTGGATAGCTCAGGGGATTAGTAATGGGATACAGAGCCTTTCATCTCACCAGTGCCTTTTCAACTGCAGCTCAAGTCAATACCAGCGACTGAAAGTTGTTACCATCTGATGGCTCATGTGCCATGAGCTGATGGTCTCAGTGCATTTCCTGGCAGCCAGGTACCAGTGGCTGACGCACACAAACACCCCAGAGAGCCTGGCTGCTCGCCAGCCTTGTTGGCAGCCTCTGGGTGAGCCCAAGAGTGAAATATCCCATTTGCTTTTAGCTGGGAGCTCTGTCAGGTGCTGTCCCGGCACATGCAGCGTGTGAGAAATGCAAGGTGGGGAAGCAGTGGGTTTGTGTAGGCATCTTCCATCCGTGCTCTGCTCCACCAGGAGCACTCTTGTTGCAAGGACCTCCTCCTCCTCAGCAGAGCTGTGATGTGCAGGAAATTTATGTTTTGCCAACAGAGGGAAGACATTATGGCACAGGGCTTTGTGTTTAAAATCATGTCACTGCCCTCCCGCCCCTCCCCGAAGTGGTTCTAAGTGGAACACGGAGCACATTTTAACAAGCATTTGTTTATTAATGCGTCTGGGATGTGCCTCCAGCGCCGGACTGCACTGTCATCTCCATTTCCAGCTGGGAAAACTGAGGCAGGGAGAAAGCAAATGAAGGAGCAGCTCTTCCCAGATAAAAAATTCAGGAGTTCGTGGGTGCTGACCCTGTGCCAGGTCCAGTAATGGATTTAGAGCATCCCTCAGGATATCTGCCCTTGCTCCTTCCATCATGGATCTAAAAGCAGCCCCTCAGAGGAAGCCTTGAAAAAGGCTGTTGATTCAGGGATGTGTTCTTTCCCATTTTATGCTCTTGTTCTTTCCCATTTCATGCTCTAGGGACCTCATGGTTAGGACAGAGTTTGGAACAAGGAGACTCCTGCTGAAGGTGTTTAAGTGCAGATGTTGCTGGTTCTGTTCAAGTCGTGGCGACGGGGTGAAGAATCGGTGAAGATGTGGTTAAACCCTGGTTAATCACCAGATACCAGCCCTGGGGCTGCTTGTGCTGACACTCCCTCAACACCAGCAGCGATCCATGGAGGAACCATCCCCTGGTGGGGCACGAGCATCCCTGAGTACCCCCACTCTTGGGGAATTCCATCCCTGTGTCTAACAGGCTTTGGGTCCAGCCTGGTGAGAGCTGTTCCCTGCAGGAATCTCTGGATCCAAGTGGCAGTGGGTGGGGTGAGGTCCCTGTGCCACCGTGGCCTTTCCAGGCTCACACCGAGCCAGGCACAAGCAGCCCATGGGTAAACAAATGATGTCAGCTCGCAGTGGCGTTATTTTTAAGCTCTCTGTATACATTACTTGTCTCTATGTACCTCTGGGCTGTTCTTTCTCCCCCTCCCACTGCCTCTCAATCACCCTCAGAGCTTTTTTTTTTTCTCTCTTCTGTTCAAACCAACATCTGTAGATTTGTTCTTGACAAAAATAAAGCCATCCATCTCCTCCGCCCTGCCACTCCGTCATGTGAGCTCAGGAAGACGGGCTCGCTCAAGGTTTACAGTAGCTGTGGCTGCCTCCAGTGGGAAAGGCACTTATCTGTGAGGAGGGTTGGCAGTTCTCAGGAATGCATCCTTCCCTCGGACCGAGGGGGTGGCTTTTGTTTATCCTCTGGCACACAATGAAATGATGGGAAAACATGCTTGGATGCACTGCAGTAGTGAGGTGGGGCAGGGCCATGGCTAAAAATGGAACGGAGCCTTTGATCCCCGGCCAGAGCAGATGACTCCAAGGGTCTGGGCTTTAGGGTGGACGTCATGTTCTTTCTCTCCATCTCTGCGTACACATGGAAGAGTTCCCCTCCTACCCAGTGCGGGGAGTTAATTCTCCCAGGCAGGCTTGGGGGAGAGAGGAATTCCAAGTGAGGCTGGAAGGAAGGGAGTGGTTTGGGATAAGCCATGCCTGGCCCAGGTGGGTGCTGGGGAAGGGGGTGCAAGTCCCTTCCCAACAGCCCGTGGCTCCATAGGGCACATCCCAAGATCCCAGAGCTCCACAGCAAAGAGCAGCTGAGCCTCTGGGCTGCTGCCGTGGTGGGGGCTGCAGGGGCTGGCAGGGCTGAGGCGTGACTCACTGAGGTTTGGGACAAGGCTTTTCCTGTTAATCTCCCCCCAGCATCTCCCCCAGAAAAAACAATGGAAACTCCCTAATCCAGGAGAGAGCCTGGGGCACACCACAACTCCACAGGGCCCTCACAGGAGGCTCCGAGGCCTCGCCGGGTTCCCCAGCAGACAGACCGGGCAGTAAATAACCCCAGGGTGCAGAAGATGGAAGGGGCGCGATGGAAGCATTACGTGCCTGCGCTTAGTCCCGCTCTATCCCGGATCCGGAGTGGGATGCTCCAAGACTCGGGAGCGCTGACTCCTTGGAGCCAAAGGATATCATCTGTTAAGTCTCTGGCACGCCAGGCTCGCTTTAGAGTGAGCAAATTGAAGGTCATCTCTCAAAAGCTGGTTAATGCCAGATGCCAGAGCAGACAGAGAGGGAAGCAGAGGGATGATGGATACTCAGAGGTACAGATCAATGCACAGCTCAAGGTGTGGTTGTTTCTGTAGCCGAGCTATGTTGTTTTTATTATTTATAGTGCTGGGGGCAGGAATCCCGCGTGTTTGAATTTATTCGCTGCATGGCTGATTTGGAACGTGTCCTGCTGTGCGGTTTTTGTTATTCTTTTGCTAAGGAGCTCGGCAATCGCTTGGCACCAACTGCAGGAAAAATAAAAGAAAAAAATAAAAAACCCCCTCCAGATTCCATTTAACAGTTTACCTTTTCAGCACTTGGCCCCTGTGCACACGCTGGGAATGGCTGAGGGAACCTGTCTGGCCTTGATCCAAGAGGTCTTGGGTGGAATTTTAGCATATGCCCGAGGGTGAAAGCGCCGTGCCAGCCGTGGACGCGGCGAGGACGGCTCCGGCTGAGGCTCCGGAGATGGAGCACGGCAGCTGCTCCACAGGAGCCTGAGCCAGGAGGGAAAGAGGATCCATTACACTGCAAGTCAGCTTTCAACTCGCTTCAGGGTTTGAACGTGAATCATTCATTCCGCTGGGGAGATGACTGAGGACTCGAGGCAAAAAAAAAAAACTAAACCCACTGGAGAGCTGCAGAGGAACATCCCAGGGATGTGAGCAGGACTTGGAACCAAGGACTTGGGCAGCTCGGAGGCTTCCTTCAGAGGCTTAACCAGGAGCCTTGCTGTTCCCTTTTTCTTGTGCAACTCAGGGTTCTGGGCTGGTTTTATCTTGTGTTAGTGTGGGTTTTGTACCTCTGGCTGTCAGAAAAGATCTGTAATGATGCTCTGGGGCTTCGCTTCTGACCTGAGCCACGGCTCCCCTGCACGGAGCCAGCTCCTGTCGATAGCAGAGGAGGAAAGGCGCTCTGAGTTCCCTGTGGTGTGAGTTCCCTGTCTGAGGTACCCCGTGCAGACAGAGCTGCTTTTGTAGCTCTCTGAGCCGGGGTTGGGCAGGTCCCAGTGCAGACGTTGATGTGGTGTTGTCCCTTTGGTCACAAGGCTGAGCCTGAGTGAAGAGATGGAGCACAGCACATGCAAGTGTAGGGCTAGGGAAGGAAACTTGCCTCTTCTGCTCAAGACTTTCCTAAAAGATCAGGAGTCTGGAGGCACTGAACCCTGAGTTCAGTGATAAAAAAGATAAAGGTCACCCTCAAGCCTCAGAGCCCCTCAGCAATTCAGTTCTGCAGTGAATTCCTCCTCCCCGGTGCCCGGTGTCAGGGATTTCCCCACTCACATCTCTGCAGCTGGAACGAACAGCCCGGGCTGTGCAGCCAAAAGCCAAATGGGGCACATGGCCTCAGGACACAGGGGACAGTTCTGGCCTCTTAAAAAAAGTTTAAATGCAGCAGTGAGGCCAGGAAACCCAACCTGCATAGCCTGGGAGCTTCACATTGTAAGCCAGCTGAGGCATCCTTAATTCAGCTGCTCTGCTCTCCCCTGGCATGAACACCGCTTGTTTTCCTTATTATGTGTAAACCTGGACACTTGGCTACTCCTGACTTTTCATCTGTACTGAACTTGAGACCCAAACACAGACACTTTGGCTGAGTGAACACTTCAGGAGAAACCTGAGCTTGTGTCGTTTCTAACTCCTCACTTGGACTCGGGGGATTTGTTTCTCACTCCTCTGCATTCTGGGAAGAGACACTGCTGCAGGTCCCTTCTTTTTGTCCTCTCTTTTCTCATTTCCAAGATGTTGGAGGGGGAGGAAGTGCACAAATGCTTGGTTTTAAAAATGTGCAACATTGCCCTTCCTGTTGAGTTTTAAGGTGTGTGACTGTCAACATCAGCACGAATATTTCAATTATTCTCCCAATCTGACTGTTGGAAATAAAGAAATGCCTCCTGATTTCTGTGCAGGCCTACTCCAGACTCCTTGGATAGGAACCAGCTTTGTACTCTGCTCTTTTGGAGTGACCCTCCGAGGTGTATCCATGTTTTTATGGCCAAATCCAGCACACTGCACTGGTCTGTGGGTCTGTGGGTTAAGCATGTCCCCAGTAAAACTGCTCCGACCTTTCTTCTCCCTCTGCTCTGTGTAACAGGTTACACTGAGAAGAAAAAACAGATTTTGGCTAAAATCAAAATGTTGTGTTCCAAGAGTGTCAGCTTCAACTAAATTTCCCAGCAGATGACATTGGTGTGACTTCCTTTGGCTTTCATGTTTTGTTTGTGTAACATCAAAAGGCTCTTGTTTCGATGGTTTGGGATCTCGTCATTTCAGCAGCAGCATTTCCCTTCATCCTGGTTTCTCTGTTACTGGGAATGAGTTCTTTGGTGCTACAGTGAGCTGAGCCCACCTTTAGAGGGAATGCATGGTGCCTCTTCCAAAAGGAACCCAGAGACCGTGGCTTTGGGGGTGGGGTAGGGCTTCCCACCACGGTGACTTAGAGAGGGAGCTTGGGGCAGGAACTTTGTGGTCTTCAGTGTTCAGTACCAAACTGAGCTGTTCTCACCGTGGCAGGGCTTTGGTTTTACCAGAATGGCCAAGGCGTGGTTTTTCTTCCTAATGAAAAACTCAGGGACTTTCTACTTCGTGGAAAACATCCCAGTCTTGGCTGGCTTTTCTTCAGATGGGAATCTGATGTGAGTTTGGTCACGCTGGAGATTCTGACAAGGGTGTGAAAACCCTGCCCTGTTCCTCGGGAAAGTCACCTTGGTGGTTTTTTGGGTTTGAACCCACAGAAGTGTTTGAAACAAAGATGTTCTCAAGGCTTTGAGGAGCACAGCTCCCCCAGCTTTGGGGCTGCTGAGTGTGTCCCATTTTTTCATCCCAACACTCCACTTCGAGGGGTTTATTTAAACAATACTTGTTTAAATGCACGAAGTTTCCCTGGGAAGGTAAAGAAAGATCCATTCTCTGTGCCCTTGCTGGTGGAGAAAGGCAGACTGAGCTGTGGAGAACAGGTGAAGATTCCTTACGCTGACATGAGATGAGCTTTTGTTGCTCACTCTTCGGCTCCCAGACCCATCGGTGTTTCCAAAGCAAACCCCAGAGGATAATTTCCCCATTTATGAGGCTGAATCGCTCATCTGTGCTCCTAAATTCACTGCATTTGTTTGCTTCTCAGCCAACACTGCTTCTCAGCAGGTGCCTGTAGTAAAACCACAGACCTGTGAATGGAAGCACAGACAGCTTTTGGGAGACTCTTTATCTCCCTCGTTGGTGCCTGTGGGGAAGGCAAAGGGAATTCTCCAGCCTTTTTTCCTGGCTTTGGTTACAATCTCTTCTCAGGGCTCTGGGCCATTAAGCAGGGCATGCTCCTTCCCTTGTGCCTGCGCTCCAGGCTTGGGTTTACTCAACTCAAAGATATATGGTTGCATTTTGAATGAAAATTACGTCTGAAACCAGTTTTATCGGTTTCCTGGAAGATGACAGGGAGAAAATATGTGAAAAATGTCTTTTCGCCACTGTTGGGGTTTTTTCCTTTGTCCTTTGTCACCCATTGCATCAAGCTTCCTTATCATTTGACCATGAGAAAATGTTTTCACCCAGTAAAAGAGAGGCCAAACCCTGATGGGTTCATTAGGGGTGAGTGGTGTGACCACAGATACCTGATCTGGAGTGTGAGGGAACATCAGCCCCGGGACCTGTGCTTTGGGCTGGCTTTTATTGGCTTGGTGCTGATGGTTTGGGGCAGGGAAGGAGAGACGTTTCTCCTGTCTCACCCTGTTGCGGAGCAGAAAGGCCTTGCAGAGTGAGGGCCTCGTTGCCCTTGTAAAATCATTGCTCACTTCTGCTCCTTGGGCCAACCAGAGAGCATTGTGGGAATGGCTCAGCTGAACCGGGGGTGAAAAACGAGTGACAGAGCTGGAAACAATTGTTAGAACCGATGGGAGCTCCCAGCGTGGGGCTGGGGTTGGTCACACCTGATGTGTGTTCCTGTCGTGGTTCGTGGGGGTTGGTTCAACACCTTTGTTGTGCCTCACAAGGATGGAGACTCAGAATAAAGGAACAGTTTAAGAACCCTGGATTTTTGCAATAAAAGGTCTTCGCTTATCCCCATCTTATCCAGCCCTCCTTGCAGCTCACTGAGAGGAGCAGCCAGCGCCGTTCCCAGCTCCTCATTCCCGCAGGACTTGGACAGGGAAGAGCAGCAGGATCTCCTCTCCTCAGCTGCGCTGGGGCTCGCAGTGTGAAGGAATAAGGGAGTATTTGACAGCCCTGACTCTCGTGCACAGAAACAGAGCAAGAAACCTTCTCACTTTCAGCGCTGTCCCCTCCAGGCAATAGATTTCTCCCGTTTCTCCCAGTGGATGCAGCTTTACTATCTGTGGAACAGCACATTAGTTAGGTCACTTCACAGCTATGAGGCTGTTGTGTGGATTCCCTCTCTTCTAGGAATTCTGCCGATGAATCATCAACACTTAGGGCTGCAGTTTGATGTCTTTATTCACACTTAATGCTCGTACTTGGCCGTAGCGGTAATCCCATGGAATCCAATGGGACTCACTGTGGAGTTCTATACTATTAAATCTTCAGCCTTTTAACAGGAGGAATGGGTTACAGCCAGATTTGTGAATAGAACTGAAATTCAGTCCTGGCTTTCTGAGGGGTTAGGAGGAGTAGAGGGAAAAAACGTTCCTGTTGAAACCTAGACCCATGTGAAAATTGCCTGTAGCTGGCTTTGCTGCAAAGCCTTGGATGTGGTCCTCTGGGGAAAGGCAGACAGACCCACCTGGCCTCGCTTCTCACAGGGACTGCTGGAGCTGGGAACAAATTACACACCAGGGTGGGGGCTTTTTGTTAGTTTGGTTCATTTGTTCACTGTTTCTGTAATTCAGATGTTTCAGAACATAATTAATTGTGTTTCCAGAGTGATAGCTTTGTAATGCTGGACATGACAGGGTTTTCGTCTCGTACTGAGCACCACGGGCTGTGGGAGATGCAGTTACAGGATATCCAATCCTGCTCTCCGGGAAGGAGTCTGGGATCTGATGCGGATGCTGGTTATTTGTAGGAAAGCATTGCTGTGGTCTCCACTCAGACTCTAGGTGGATGTGCTGGAGTTGTCTGAATCTGAAATGATGTGCAGGCTTCAGTTTGGCTTTCTTGGGGGTGGGGGAGTGAGTGCCATCAACTTAATTTTCCCGTGTGCAAAAAGGAAAATTGTTAGGAAAAGCAGCAGTGCTGTCATTGGTCTCAACACTGTCCTGGTAATGTGGTGCTTGGTGAACTTCAGATGTAATGCCAGTTGATTTGGATGGGATCTTGGGAAGGAATTGTTCCCTGGGAGGGTGGGGAGGCCCTGGGATAGAATTCCCAGAGAAGCTGTGGCTGCCCCTGGATCCCTGGCAGTGTCCAAGGCCAGGTTGGACATTGGGGCTTGGAGCAGCCTGGGACAGTGGAAGGTGCCCCTGCCATGGCAGGGGTGGCACTGGATGGTCCTTGAGGTGCCTCCCAACCCAAAGCATTCCATGATTCTGTAAACTTCTAGAGAAAGGATCCAGACCTGGTGAATCACAACATTCCTGTGCTGAAGTGTTATAGAAGCCACACAAAATCAGCAGAGCTGTGGATCACAAATCTTCATTTATTGAACTCTTAGGAGCCAGTGCAGCCCCAGCCCTGGAAGGGATGGTGCCACTTCCCACGCAGGGATCATCGCTGGAGTGGCAAAATCCTGCTGGGAGCAGGGAGCAGCTCCTGGAGCATGGCCATGCCCTCAGGAGGAGAAACCCCAGCAAAGCCACTGGGGTGCAGCTGTACAACATTGCCCTGCAGGGGAGGAGGCTGGGGAAATGAGGAGCAGCCACATCCTCCCTCAGACAGGCCTTGCTTTGCACTGCCCCGCTGAGGGTTTGTTTTCTGTCAGCCCAGCTTGGGTTGTGGCCGTGGGGCTGGACATGGACACATGACCCGGCTCGGGGGCTCACGGTGCTGCTGGGCCCGAGCTCCAGTGAGGACCCGACAGGGAAGACTTGAAGTCTCTCTTTCTTCAGCCTCTGCCTCTCCCCCCTCCACTGCCTTCCCCTCCCAAGGTGCTTTTAATCCCTTCGGTTAATGTGAAATTAAGGTAATGAGTCAACGAGAAGAGAGGACTGGGAAGGGGGTGGGAGGGGGAAGAGGCAAAGAAAAGAAAATAGAAAAAAGAGAGATTCTTCTGACAGATAATTAGGGAGATTGGTTTACCAGCCAGGGACTAATGCTGGCTTCCCAGCTCAAGCAGTCCCTTGTGACTCATTTGGTGACTTTAATTTCCAAGGGGTTCCTTCAGCAGGTGCCCTCTGACAGGTAGTCAATAGGGGACTTGTGGCTGAGCACCAGCGCCGCTTTGGAGAGGTCAGAGCGGGAGGTCAGAGAGCGGGGCCTGCGAGGCTGGCGGGTCAGGAGCCATCACGGTGACAGATGAACCCAAACGTGTTCCCTTGTCCCAGGCTGGCCCTGCCGAGCGGCAGCGCTGGCGTCTCCCGGGAGCGGCCCCCACCGAGCTCAGGGAGATCCCTGCTGGCTCTGCTCGCACCTCTCAACTGCTCTTCATTAGCCCGAGGGGCTGCTCTCAGCCACGGTCCGTGGGGAGAGGGTGCTGTCTCCATACCTCTCAACTGGTGCTCATTAGGTAGAACAGTCCCCTTTTGTCCTGCATGAAGCCCCCTTTGTTCCCGAGCCGCAGCGGGGCTGCGAGAGCAGAACCTGATCCAAAACAATGCAGCATTATTTAGCCAGAGCCTAAAGTCAAGGAGGGAGCAGCGTTTGGGGAAGCTCTGGCTGCTGCAGCGTGCGAGTGTGTGTGTGTATGAACACCCAGGGATTCCTGCTGTGTGTCCGTCTGTCCTTCCCGCTCCCAGCTTGGTTCCTCTCACAGTTTCTCGCTGGAAGTTCACACCATCTGTCCTCAGCCCATCGCAGGACCCCTCTGGGAATTCATTTCTGAGGTGCTGTAGCTACAAGGAGCTGCTTTTGCTCCACTGCTCTGTGCCCTGGGGGGACTCAGCGCTCCCCCCTTTCCTGGAGAGCTTTTCAGGGGGTCCCCTGCTCTGGCAGCATTTCCCTGCTTGGCAGAGGAATCCCGGACCATTCTGCTTTGCTTCCACCCCTCCCGGGCTGCTTCCCCACTGCCAGCAGCTGAGGTTGTGTTGGCTGGAGCCAGATTAGTCATTCTGTCTGAGAGTTCTTTCAGACTGAGGATAGAATGATGTAAAAAAAAAAAAGAAATTAATTTTCTTTATAATTGGATTCACGCTTTTCCCCAAAGAGCCGATGCCTTCTTAAAAAGCAGCACCTCTCACCTCCGTGTTGGTGGCTACGGTGCTGCTGCAAAGCGGGATCACCACAGCAGTGGCTGCTACCTTATAAATCGGGTGGCAGAATTAAATGCTCACATGCCTGGAGTGCCAGGGTCGGGTCCCTGATTCCATTAGCCGCTTCTTTCGCCTCGAAACAGCTGGAGCAGGGCTGAGCATCAGCTGCAGAACACCTCGTTCGGGTAGGAACTGCACAGGCGAGCTGGGAAGAAATGATCCCAACTGTTGTGCTTTTGGGTCCCATCACCTGCAAAAAAAAGTGAGAGGGCTGGGATTAAACAGGATCCTACCCCAGAGAGAGGGAACAAAGCCTGACTTGGAGCAATGGGGAGCCAAAATGCTGCTTGCAATGAGTAGTGGATGCAAAGTTAAGGTCTTCTTTACGTTTTTTTTTTTAATAAGGAAAGGAAACCCAATGTGCATCAAGCCCCAGCAGAGCTTTGGAGAGGCAGGAGTGAGGACAAGGAGCTCATTGTCCGTGTGCCAGTGATCCAGAGAGAGGAACCTCTCTGTCCTGTGCCAGAGTCTGAATATGAAAGTCCTCTATAAATCCAACCTGATTTGAGAGTTAATTGGAGTGGGAAAACCAGGACAGCAGGATGGAGAAACAGGGCTTTGTGGCTTTCCTGGTACACCTCTCCCAGGGAGATCCTCCTGCATTTGGAGAAGGTTTCTGTGGCCTGTGGGGCAATGTTCCACCCACACCTCTGCCAAGGCTGTTGCGTCACGGCGGCCAAGGTTTATTTTGATTCAACCGCAGGCGGCCTCGCGTGTTGCACAAGTCACACCAGCATTTTGGCCACCTTGGGAAGCCCTTGCCTGGTGACCATCGAGTCCAAAGGGTGCTGTGGGAGCTGGAGCTGTGGCTGTGGTTCTGCAGCCATGGCCTTTTGGGTGCTGGATGTTCCCACCCCGCGCAGCCCACGGAGAGAAGCTGGTGCCGGGTTCCGTGTGACTCGGGCAGCACCGACACACGGGCTCGGGAGTCTCTGGCAAGCAGATGTGCCAGTGGCCAGCTAAGAATTTTCTTGAGGGAGGGTGGTTGGTGTTTTGGCAGTGGAAACCTCCAGCACTGTTTGCGGAAGGGCTGGAAATGGAGCGGCTGAGCAGGGGTCGTACCCAGCGCTTCGGCTGAGGCTGGTGCCTGGATTTCCTTCCACGCTCCCACCCTTGCTGGTGGCTGGGATTCTTGGCTCCCTGCACCTGCAGCAGGGTGCTCCCCCAAGAGGACTGGTCCATGGGGCAAACTGGGAGCCTTTTACTCCTGGAAGGTGGAATTGCTCCGTGGATGCCGGGATGGGGCCGGGCACAGCCAGGCTCCAGGACTGCTCCCTGTTTTTCCAGCGAGCACAGGCCATGGCTGGGTGGGACTGGGAGTCCTGCAGTTGAGGGTTTTGTGTTTTGTTTCCAACCGTAAATATAACACAATTGTGTTTATGTAACGCAGTTCTGCGAGATGCTGCATGTGGGTTTTAAATAGAATAAGGGTTAAATTTAGCCTCTTTTTTTTTCTCTCCCATTGATTTTGCAGAGATAGATTTGTGTTTAAAAGACTTCTCACCCTGGAGTTTACCGGACTCTGTGCTACATGATCTCATTGCTAGGATCTCGCTCTTTCTCCACCCTTCCCTCCCGTTGTTTGCTATTCTGACTAAAGATGAGACAGAAAAAGTTAAACAAACTTTTTTTAAGACAGGGAACGCATCATCCTATGTGTTTATGCAGCATTAAACACAACAAGATCATTATCTGGCGACACTGGAGACCGGATTCCCTTTGGGTAGAAATGAGTAAAGTTCCCATCAAGTCCATGATTTACACCAGCGCAGGGTTTGGCGCCAGGGTATATAAAGATGAGCAAGGGAAAAAAAATTCCGCTATGCAGAGTGGGACTTTTTAAGCGTTTCTTATTAGCCTCCAATTAGTAACTGGAAAAAACGATTGGAAGAAGGAAAACAAATGGGCTGAACATCATCAGAAGAGCAAACTTTGAAATTATGAATGTATTTGTATTTTTAAGCTTGATTGAGTTCTTTTCCAGTCAGCAGCAAAGTGTTAGGCCCAACGACTGGGTCTGAATTCCCCCACTTCTCAGAGGTCAGCACTTCTTTAGCCCCTAGTATGAGCTGAAATGTCATCTGGGACTCAGAGCCAGTGATGCACAGGGCTTTGCAGGCTGGGCTGGCTCTGTCACACGGGATGTTAGGAGCAGCTTTTCTCCAGCTCCAGCCTCTCCCGAGGTTATTTTGAAGTTTCTGTTGTGATTCACAGGTCCTGGGATCTCTGCAGTGAAGGAATTTTGTGCTTGGAGGCAAATCCTCGGGTCAGCTAAGCTGAGTAGTAAACAACACTTCATGTTTCCAGGGTTCTCAAATAGCAGCATTGCCTCAAAAGTCTTTGTTACAAAGTGATTTTAGGTTTACAAACAACATTTCTGACAAAGAAGTTCATAATTACCCGAGGCAGAGCAGGGTCCCAGCTCAGGGCTCATACTGTCCTGCTGCTTCCATGCTGCTGCTTCCATCCAACTGCTGCTTCCTGGGACACCGGGAATATTGGGGTTTTATTCTCTTAGGAAGGAAAAATATTACCTGGCTTTTGGAGGAAAAATTGCCTGGTGAGCCAAATTTTTTGGTCATATCTTATTCATGGTCTTTCTTCAACCTGGAGGAGTCTCCAGTTTGTCACTGGTTCTTCACTCGTATTTGTGAACTAAATGCAAACCTGAACATCTTCCAAACCTGACAAGGATGGGATCTGTCTGGGGAGCTGGAACAGGCAACAGGCAAGAGTAGGTTTGGGTTTTTCTCTGGTGTGGACCCAAACAATCTGCACGCCCTGAGGGCTTCTGCGTTACCTCGCTGTTCCTTCAGGAGGGAATTGCCAAGGCCTCCTGGCAGCAGAGATTTGATGCACAAAGGAAATCGGGGTAACTTCCCACACAGTGAGGTCTGGATGGAGAAGTCGTCTCCCAGTTGGTGCAAGGTTTGAACTGGTGGATGGACTGGCACTGGGAACATCTCCTGGCTTCCTGGGCACATCCTGAGCGTGATGTTTACACGATGTTTATTGGTTCTGAGTTTGGCCCATGCTGGGTTTGAAGCCCGGGTTTATTTCTGAAGGTGGGATGATGCTGCGGTTGAATGACACGAAATTCAATGCCCGTTTTTGCCAGTGGGACTGTGTCTGTGGTGTCTTCCATTCCTCCATTCCAGGACTCCCTAACTCCAAGCTAATTGGGTGCTGGCTCCAGGCTTTCTATTTTAATGCTGTTTGATGATAATCATCATTCCCGCAGGATGAATGGTTGAGAACAAAGCCAGGAAACGTCCCCCTGATTAGATAGAGGCAGGAGAGCCATTGGAGGAAAAAAACAAATGACAAAAGTGACAAATGAGGGTCCTGTAACTTCTGCCATCCTCCTGGGGCATGTGGAAGGGCCTGGAAGGAGACATGAATAAGCCTTATTTACTGGTTTGGAAAAACATGCCTTGGGAGTCTTCAGGTTTCATCTCCATCTGCAAACAAAGGGCAGAGGAGAGATAAGGCCAGGCAGCTCCCTGGACTGAGCTGTTCTGGGGACAGCAAGCCCTGCTTCATTCCCTTCAGATCCAAACTGATGGTGCCTGTCCTGCTGAATTCGTGCTGGTACTGGGTAAGAGGGAAAGAGACAGCACTGAGATGTCATTTTATTTGATGAGCAGGATATAAACTACACCTCCACCGTACTCAGAGCCCAGACCTGAGCTCCGGCTGGAGTCTGACCTTGTTCCATGTTGACCTGTGTGGATGCCGTGCCCGGGCTAAGCTTGGGGTGCTCCTTGGGAAACGCTGGCAAAGCCAAACTCCTCAGCAGCGACCCAAAGGCATGCGGTGCTGCAGAGCAGGAGGGGTGGTCTGTCTGGCCTCTCCATCCACGGGTAAATCTTTTCCAGGATTATCACGTGGTTTCAGGATCCGTGCAGGCGCCTTGCTGCAAGGACGGGAAGGTTCTGTGGGAGTTGGGCTCTGGGGGTCAGTGCAGGAAGGTGAGCACGTGGAGCTTGGGCCAGCAGCTCGACCCTGTGTCCTGCGCAGGTTCCAGAGACGCCGTTAGGGTGTAGTTTTACCTTTTTCTTCATGTACAGAGGGGCTCTGTGAACCAGCCAAGTGCAGCCTAAGATGTTTTGGGGGAGAAGATTCACAAAAGCAAATGCTTTGATTTCAGTTTAATTATCATCAGGATATTGCAGCTTCTTAAAAATGGAAAGGTTTTCATTTTCAATGGTTGAAAACTGAGTGGGAGTTGGAAGTTCAGGGGAGCTGGTTCTGATTAGCCCCAAATCCCCACATGCTGTCGTGCGTATTGGTTTTATTTTTGTTTGTTAAGCTTTGTTTCAATTAATTCTGTTTAGTGCTCTTGTTTAGAGCGTGGCCTTGGGTTTGTTTATGACCATTGTGCACTGAGGGGATGAGCAGAGTCTGGGCAGCCCTGAGAAGTCCCCAAAGTGCAGAACTTGGGCTACAGAGGGCTCTGAGCTGCCCAAGGGCTCTCACATTTCCATGGCTTGGAGAAAACCCTTAAAAGGCTTCCTGAAGCTGAGTGAAACACAAAGGCCTAATTCTTTCCTTCACTCTTTTTTCTGTAATAAAGGCAAAAGCAGCTCTAGGTCTGGTGTCTTTGGTGGTTCTTCCCCAAACCTTGGGAGCTTGGCCTGCTCCTTATCAGACCCTTTGAATGAAGGTTCCTGTGGTTCTCAGCGCTGTCTAGGTTTGAAGCCAATAGAAACCTCCAGAAAGGAAATGGAAATATTCTGACTTGGATACCTTTAACTTGAGCTCAGGGATGAAGTAGATTTTCTAATGCTAGAAGATTTTTGTTGATGGTGTTTTTGAAAGAGAGGATGACTTTTTAGGTGCTCTTATAAACCCAAGTCTTCCCTCTGTGTTTAGTGGTAATTTATAACTATTCTTTAAGACCTCTGCTGTGAAATAAAATAGGGACACGCCTGGGAAACACTGGGTTGGCTTAAATGTGCTGGGGAGTCATTTTAGTTTCTTTCATCCTGCATTTTTAAATTAAAGAAATGTGATAATTTAAGGCGTTTGATCTCCGAATGTTGCAATTTTTATTGGCATTTGTTTCCAGTTGTGTGTTTTCCCAGTTTATGGAACCTTTCAGCCCCAATCTCCTCCTCCAGGGTCACATGCCTTGCTCAGGTCCAGCCATCTGGCTCTTCTCTCCCACCACTGAGCAAATGGGGGTCACTTTTTTTTTCTGGAAAGGGAGAAGAGCAAATGCTGCTGCAGCCGCTGTTCTCTGGCAGCTCTGCTGGGTGGCCTCAGCAGGGCCAAGGACTTAAAAACTGCAGAGTGACCTCCCGGTCCGTTTCTAGGTAGGATATTCCAGCCTGGGACTGAGATGTACTGAGCTGCTGGAGGTTCTGCCAAGGAAGTCAACCCAATGCATGATTTCACTTCTGAATCAGATATTCCTCCCTTCCCCCTCCTTTGGAGGGTCTAGTGAATCAAGATGTGCCTTCAAAACCACTCGTTTCAAAAGCAGGCAGATCTGTCTTTCCCGGCTTGGGACCGGTTCAGGCTCCTTTTGGAGTCCCTCATGTTCACAGGCAGCAGCCCAAGAGTTGGCCTAGAGCAGCACTGAAGGCCGAGCTGCTGTGCCTTCACAAGGGAGGTTTTGTAAATATCACCAAAGCTCAGAAATCCCTAAGAATTTATTCTTATCCTTTATTTCCGGGAGAAACACTTCCAGAAACGTTTCTATGTCAGTCCCATTCCCTTGTCCCTTCACCAGGGTACGAGCAGGACACGATCTCTGGGTTCCACTGGACCTCACTCCTTCAGCAGCTCTGATGTGCCAAACCCTCCTGCGAGGATTCCGCCCTCCCCGGGGCGCTGCCCCGTCGGCTTTGGTGCATCCCAGCCGAGCTCCAGCAAAGCTCCGTTCCCTGTGGCACAGGGGAGAAGCTGTGATTTGGTTTGAGCACCCATAGCTCTGGGGCTTGGATTGCTCTCCCAAAGCTCAGCCCGTGGTTCTGACCTTAAATAGGCTCCGTCACAGCCGTTCCAGGCTCTGTGTGCGCTGTTAACTGTTTCCATGTTTTTGACAGATGGCTTGGTGTACCTCGCAGCGAAGCCAACTTCCTGTTGAACAAACAATGAGGGAAGAGGAGGGAGGAAGAATGGGGTGTGGGAGAGAACACAGGATGCCATTTATATTTTATTTATGTAAGTGTTGGATTTATTTTTTTTTTTTATTTTTAAATCTTGGGTAAGCAGCGGACTGAGAATTTGGGGAGGAACTGGAACGTTGAGGCTTCATTTATGAGGAGCCGTCAAGGTTTCCAAACCTCCCTCCAGAGACTGGGACTTGTCATTGCTCCTGTTTGTGCTGATACCGCAGGGAGCTGTGGTTCAAGGAGTGGAGTTACTGTCTTGTAAGTCTCTTGTAAGGCCCTGTCCATCCATCCCTGGCAGTGGCGCTCCTTTTGGAGAAGCTTTCAGGATTCAGGCTGTACAAGGCTTTGCTTTCAAGGTTTCGTGTGTGTCTGAAATGCCAGAAACCCTCACCAGGTTTCATCTCCCAGTGAATTGCTTTGCTGAGTGACCCCTTGTTTCTGACCCCAGAGTAGCCATCCATGGGCCAGCACATTCTGTAACTGCCTTACACAAGATTTTGGTGATGGTTCTTTTTGGTCAGAGCACTGGACTGGGTCTTGGACTTAGGTCTGGCGGGGTGAACTTGGAGAAGCCAGGGCAGAGTCGTGTCAGTCTGTGATGTAAACAGGAATATTTGACTGCTTTTGCCAAGTACTTTTAAGGTCTAGTGGTACAGAAAGCTTGGAAGCCTCTCCAGATAGCAGAGAGCGTCTGTGTCCGTGCTGGCCAGCACAAGATCTCAGTCCTGTAGAGAAGAACCCTCTACAGTGGCCCTGACAGAGAAAGAATTCCAGATCAGCCCCAGAACGGGATCCAGGTGGTGGTGACTTGCCTGAGGGATGGCTTGAGGAGCAGCACAGCTCCTCATCTGTTACTGTTCAAGTCCCCGTTGGCCACAGCTGCTGCCCAGCCCCTCCCCAGCTGCACGCAGCCCTTTCCAGGGGTTCTGAAGGCAGGGGTTGGAGCTGCCTCTGCTGTCCCCTCTGAACAGGGGCTGCTCTTGCAGCGATTCAGGCCCTGATCAGTGTGATTGACTTCGATGGACAGAGAGCTCGGCTGACCCCAGCTCCTCATAAAAAGCTGACTCTGCTCTGTGCTCCACTCTGTGCCTTGCTCTGCTCTCTGTCTGCGGTGACCCAGCTCTTCTGTTCACCTCTGAATCTGCTTTTTTCTTCTCTCTTACACGAACCCTACGCAAATTTAATATCTTTCTCTCCTTCTTTTGTGTTCCTGCAACCCTCCCTCCGGTGATCTTGGCCCGGTTTGCAATGGCGCTCTCCCTGGTCAGACTGTGTGCAAGGTGTGGCTGATGGAAGCGAATTCTCCCCACCTGGGATTTTGCCACCTCAGAACAAACCAGAGTTTGCCCCTGAGTCTGTGTGGATCCTTGTTAGCGCCTCAGCACGGTTTGATGGCGTGAGGAAGGCAGAGCTGGTGGTAATTCCGATTCCAAACCCCCTCTGCTTCCTTGTTTGCTCCTCAGTAACTCCGGGGATCCCTTCTGAGCTGCAGTGAGGCTCTGCTGACCCAGGCCTCCTGGCCCCGGCCAGAGGCGCTTGGACAGAAATGCTCTCCCAGAATATCAAACCCGCATCCTGAACTGCTGCTGAGCACCTGACCCCAAGGCTGTGCCCCTGTCCCCAAACCAGGCTATATCTGTGTATTTTGGGGTATTCCCCCCAAAAAGCTGGCGGTTCCAAGGCTGAGAAGCATCCACGGAACCCTGCAGATGTGCAGAGGCATTTGCAGGGATGCCAGGTGGTTCCCTGTCCCTGCAATAGCACAGCCCGTTAAACGCTCCCAGCTGAAGGAAACCCACGCTCGGTGGCGGGAGGTTTGGGAGGCACCTCCACGCCTAGTCCCCTCTGCCATCCATCATCCCCTTCCCACAAGTTTCCCATGGATGGGAGTGTTTTTCCATCCTTCCCTGCTGCTCATGAAGTAAAGTATAAAGTGAGTTACAAAGGTGTTTAAAGGAGCTTTTGCCCCGGCCTGGCCTGGAAGAGCTGAGGTCATTCCCAGTGCACTTTAGTGAATATGTGGAGGGTCTTTGGAGCTTTCTTCCAGGGAAACAGCTAATAAAGCTGCCTGTGTTTGTTGCTCATGCCAAAACACATTCCAGCATCTGATTATTTGATGTCATTACTTTAATGTGGAAAGAAAGAGCGAAGCATGGATTTTTCCAGGTGGATTGGCCTGTTTTGGGGAGGTCACAGCTATGGGGAGGTGTGTTGGATTAAAACTGCCCCGAGCTGCTCCGTCAGGAATAAACTTTGTGCAACTAAACTTCACATTTTGGTGTCACTAAAGCTGAATGAGGAAGGGTATGGCAGCAGAACCAGCAGCTTCCATTTGGAGGCGTTTGCAGATTTGATGTGGAACTGAAAAAGGAAAGAAAAAGAGACAATAGTGTTGTAATTGCTTAAGTGGCTCGGACTGCAAAGGAAATGTTAGAAACTCGTGTAAAAGACCTCCCCGTAGCCATATGTAGTACAGAAGGTACCAAAGAGGAATTTCTGTTCCCTCAGAAATTCTGTAGTTTGAGGAAGGGATTGTTCCCGGTTGGAATAAAATGCTAAACTTGCCGTGTCCCACAGGCCTACTTAAAAAATGGATTTAATACTACCAAGACACTTTGTCGGGGGATTAGCCGCTTGAACTTTTTTACTGTGGTAAATAATGCAGAAATCTAACAAACATTCTGACATTTCTAGGAAAAAGAGTCATCAAAATCAATACTTCCCTTTAGATCTCTGCTCTTTTAAGGTAATTACCCCGTTTCAAGTCTTTTAAACCAGCTGTGCTCTGTCTGAGGCCGCGGTCCTTGGATATGTGGCCAGTCTGTCCTCGTGGGAATAGGGAATAATGATTTTGTGAAACTGGATACATGAGTATGGACTCTCTATAATCAGAAAAAGTCATAGATTCATGTTCCATGGGTCTGGTTTAATTTTTCACTTTTGTGTCACTTCATTGGCATTTCTCTTAATTCTCCCCAACACAGCCAGAATTGGAAACAGGACATCTCAGTCTGGGAATTTGTGGCCGGGTTCTTATCTCCCGTTGGTTTTCCACCAGTGTAACTTCAATGACGGATCATCTTTTTTTGTTTAAATATTCTGGTGTGAGAGAAATGAAGACCAAAGGGCTCGGGATAGTTTATGATGGGTTACTGGATACAAGTGGGAAATTAGGAGTAATCCATATCCGGTCTGTTCAACTCTGCTATCCATTTAATCATCGCAGTTCCAGGCACTGTAAATTTCTAAATGTTATTTGGAAATGAAGTGGCTCGTTAGAAGTGATGTTGCTAATCCTTCTGCTGGCAGTAGCTCCCCTGCTGAAATGCCGTAATTTGTGACTTGCAGCGAGCAGTGGTGCTGTAGGTTCAATCCAAAGCCCAGTTTGCCATGGTTTTTGCTCCTGTCCTACACCGCAGTCGTTAACTGCTCCACGTGTTCTGTTTGACGTTAGATGGTGAAGGGACAATAAATATTTAAATCCTGTTTATGTGTGGTCCTGCCAAGCAGCACGGAGATCTCAGGCTGGTGTCCTGTCCTCCGAGCTGGAGCTCCACGGCTCTGGGTTCTAAGGGAACGTGGAAATTCCCAGGTTATGCCGTGCACTGTGAGGGCTTTCCTGCTTGTAAGGAATATCCAAAAGAGGGGAGCCATTAATTTTTCAGGTCTGAGGACAGACAGGAGCCAAGAAGCCTCATTTTCCAGGTACGAGGGAAATTTTTTCTCTGTAAGCAGCAGACCAAGACTGGCTGTTGCCAACAGCTGTCTGAGTCTGGTCTAAATTGTAATACAGAATTGCTGTCCACAAGTGGGCTGTGAGGAAGTTTTCATTGAAAATTCTTGCAGATCCTATATTCAATGTTTCTAAACTTCTGCTGGGGATACATTTCAGGCTGCAGCAGCTGCAGCTGCGAGGGTCGTGGGCAGTGCTTGACAAGCTGGGTAAAACGGTTTCATGAGCGGAAATACGTTCATGCACATCAGCCCATTTTCCAACTTGCCGTCTAAAAAGTGGATTAATTGAAACCCTTATTGGAAAATATTGACTTCAGGGTTCGGTGGAACATTGCAGGGGTGAGCTCAAGGAGATGGATGCTTTGGATGCAGATCAAAACTTTAAAAGTGAAAATATCAGATTTGTACCCATCCCGAAAAACCAGGTCCAGCATAGAAGGTGGAGCATCATTACTGACCTGTTGGCAGCCTCGGATTGTTTAATCCCACTCTGTCAGTACCTTCTTCGAAAATGGTGTTTAGTACAGCTCTCACCGCTCATCCACATTTTGGGTCCATTTGGATTTGTGAAAGTTTCTTATCAGAAGGAAAAAAAAATCAAGGACTGAACACAGATTTGAGGAAGGAAATGAAGAGCACTGGCAAGCCAGAAGGGAGATACGGGGTTGGTTGCTCAGCTTTCCCAATAAATCGCTCGAGTTTGAACATGGCCTTGCTCCTTCAGCCCAACTTCTCCTTCTTCCTGGCTCCAGCTGTGGGAAAAATAACAATAACACTTTGTATTGTGATGGAGAGTGTTGCTCACGATGCCACAGAATCACTGCATTCACCCATCACAGGAACAACACAGCATTGGTGTGGATCTTGGGAGGCCTCCAGGGGTTGAATATCAGCAAACTCTACGGATCTTTTCGGGTTTGGGGGTTTTTTGTTGGTCTCTGGAGCAAAGAACTCAAGTCTTCAAAAAGGAAGCATTCCCAGAAAATTCCCACAATTTAGCATTTCAGGAATATTTAGCTTTTTGATAATGACATGGGTTAAAATATGAGATTATTCAAAGCAATCAGTTTGCTCTTTTTGGTAGGCTCTAGCCGCTTTTGAGTTACTTTTTGAACAGCACCAGTGGATTTTGCACCCTCCATGTTTTTCCCAGAGCTCGGAATTGCTCTGCAGCGGCTGCGCTGGGTTTACGCTGGGGACACAGGATGCTCTGGTTGCAGATCAATCCCCTCTCACACAGCCCTGAAGGCTGCTGGGATGTGGGAACCTAAACCCCAGGCTTGCTAGAAGCTGGGAGAATGAGCTGGTTGACAATGCAGCAGATTTTCCCCTGAAGCCAAATGGCTTACACCAGGGTTTTGTTGAGACCAGCACACCCCTGAGGAACATCCCACAACTTCTCCCTTTTGGCCTCTGAAGTTTTCTGGTGCAATTTCTGCCCACTTTGGGTCATGGTCCCATGCCTTTGGTGAAGCTGCAGCAGTGAGTGTGTCATGAAAAGAAAGCTCTTCCATCCACCCAGATCTGACCTGCTTAAGTGTGTCCAGATGGACAGATGACCCCCAGAGGTCCCTTTCAGCCTAAATTATTCAGTGGCTCTGTTTCCAGCATTCCAGAGGGAGTGTTAGGTGAAACTGGGACCGTCCCATCTGGGGAGGAGGAGAGAGTTATATCTGCAAGTTCTGCATGCTGACCCCATCCTCTGCCCTGGCCATCCATCACTGGGCCCTGGTATTTTATTCTACCAGGACGTCAATCACCGTTTCAATTAGTGAGTGGGAGGGGAGGGTGTGGGTGATAGCACCCAATCTTCCATTTGATTTAGGATGAATCACACTTAAGAGGGCATCTGGGGTTAAAGAACACAGGATTCTGGACACATGTATAAATCAACAGGCTTGAGGTTTGCATTATTCACCTTCTGGAGTATGAAGTGATATGACTCATTGGATCATAAAAGAGATCAAATAGCTTTGTTGCTAATAATTCTTTCCTTGACCCATTCCCTGGCACATTAGGTTTGTAAACAGAGTTTTAATGGCATCCCTTGGAAGTAATAACATCACGCCTTTCTAGCACCTTGGCTGCCTGTACCCTCCTGGCTGGAACCGTGCTGGGGTTTAAGCCTCAGCCATTTGTGGCAACTAATGTGCTTTCATATCTTCATTTTGCAGTCATTGCCTTTTTGAGATTGATCATCTCCACTTACTCTGCCTCCCGCCCTCCTCTTCCACGGACGACATTTGAACCCTCCCAGGAGCCCATGGCTCGGCTTCTCCCAGGCGATAAGCACGCCCTGTGATACCCTGGTGCAGATAACGAGCTTGAACTTCAGGGTGTTGTTAATGTCTAATGAGCTCATGGCACCGTTTACTGTTTTATGGCTAAATGAAGATTGTTCATTAACAAAAGCAGCACTAGGCCATGTGCCTGCTTTGGACAGAGGAAAAGGTAAAGCAGAGTCGTATGATGGAGGCTGATAAGGACGTGGCGCCTGTGGCAGCACATTTCCTGCTGGCTCCTGTGCCCATTCCATGCAGTGGCTGCTCTGGAGAAGCCTGGGGTGGAGGGAGAGCATCACTCTCCGGGGCAGGGCTCAGGTGTGGTGGTTTTACAGGTACATGGCATCAAACAGCTCCCAGGTTTTGGTGCTCTGAGGTGGTGGTGCTTTTTGTCTTTCTGGGCATCACCTTGTGCAGCCTGCTCTGAGTTGTTTCATGAAATCAGGAATGTTGGGAAAGGCCTCTAAGATCTCTGTGTCCGACCGCTGACCCAGGAGCATTGTGTTCACCACTGGATGTCCCCACGTGCCACATCCATGTGGTTTTTGAACACAAAATGGTCTGGGGACCTTTAAAGCTCCTCTCATTCCAGCCCCTGCCATGGGCAGGGACACTTTCCACTCTCCCAGGTTGCTCCAAGCCCTGTCCAGCCTGGCCTTGGACGCTTCCAGGGATGTGATTCCACCTCTTCCTTGGGCAGCTTCCCTTGTCTCTGCCTGTGTCTGTCCCATTTGCTGTTGTTAACGGCTGCTCCCTGGCACCACAGCAGCTCTGCTCTGCTGCCCTTGCTGGGGGATTTGCGTATGGGATTGGTGCTTCCCACGGTGGGAAATGACATTTTCAAGGGGGAGTGGGAGAAGGAAGGTCCCAGCCTCTGTTAGAGGCTCTGTCCTGTTCGAAGAGGTGGAGATACCTGGTCCAGGGCGAGGAGGAAGGGAGCGAAGGAAAGGTTGGGAACAGTCAGTGCAAGACTGCGCTGCGTCGTCACGCGGTCTCAGGCTGCTGCTGAGCCTACAGCGGGTAGGAGACCTTTGTAAAGATAAAAGCTGGAACAAAGTCTCAGAAGTTATCTAGGAACTGGGGTTTTTTGGTGGCTGATTTATTCATGGACTGGTGAACACCCAAAACCAGCGACAAACTCTGTAGCTGATGATAACTAAAGAGGGGTTTCGGTGCAGTGGGACTGAAAGTCTCTAATTACAGCATGAAATCTTGACTGTTGCACATACACAGACCAAGGAGTTGAAGGAGAACATTGAAGAAGACAAACAATGTGAGGGATGAGGAGCGGGAGGGAATCTGGGAATATCAGGGTTGCTCCACCTCATCTGAAGGACGTTCTGTATCAGTTTTCATGTTATCGCTGTTTTGGTCAGTTCCTATAGTTAATACATAAATTCTTGCATTGAGACCTAACAAAAGCCTGCTCAGGGACAGCATATAAATAACTTTTGGGCTGCCTTATATTTGTGTATGTTGGTTTAGCAAACTTAGGTGGATAAACAATAGCAATATAATGACCTTTTTATAGATATGGCTCCGTGCATGCTCCAGAGCAGTCTGGTGTATTTATTTCAGCTTGTAAACCATGCCTGGTTAGGACAGGATGTGTACTCTTCAGCACTTACCGTTGTTTAAAGGGAGGCTTTGGTGGTGGAGCTGTCGTGCAAGGAAACACCACCAGCCTGGGGCACAA
The DNA here is from genome assembly GCA_013397935.1 of Dasyornis broadbenti. NCBI lineage: Eukaryota > Metazoa > Chordata > Aves > Passeriformes > Dasyornithidae > Dasyornis > Dasyornis broadbenti. The sequence continues at coordinate 161,654 of VZRN01000336.1, read as the reverse complement.
AGGATGAAGTGTCCAGGGGTGGATGTGGCAGGAGATTGAACTAAAATCCGTCAAGGTTATCTTGTAGCTAGAGTATCGTGGGTTGAAAACTTAACATGGGAGCTGAGTAACCCTAGGAGATACCTGAAAAGCTCCTGGGGGGAGTCAGATCCCCAGTAAAGATGGGATTTTGGAGAGCAGGGGTGTCTGACTCCTCTTTGAAGTCTCTGGAGCAGTCAGTAGCAACCCGAAGGCTGAACTCATCCCTGGCCTTGTAAAATCGCTGCTTTTGGCCAGGAGTGGGCTTGGCTCAGGGAAGAAAAACTGCTCTCTGATGTGTCCTGGAAAGCAAACAGGGGGTTTGGGATGCACATTGTGCTGCTGCCAGCTCTGCTCTGGAGGAGTGTGGCTCAGAGAGCAGCAGTGAACAGCCCTGCAGGACTGACGAGGCTGAGATGGGGAATTTTGCCGTAAATCTTCTGAAACTCTTGGAAAGATGGGCTGTTTCCCCTTCTCTTTTCTCTGCCCATTCTTGTGAGGAGAAATGGGAATGTCAGAAACATGCCCAGGATTTCGGAACAGGAAATCTCCTGCCCGAGGACAGGTGGTCACTTTGTTTGTGCTGAGGGATTTTCCCCATGGGTGGTTTATCCTGGAAGTAAAGCCCAGCTCTTCCCAAGCACTGCACTCAGGCTCTTTCCAGAGGAGTAATTCCTTCCCTGTTCCCACAAGGGGAAAACCAGGGCAGAGCAAAGCAGTTGAGCTACCCAGGCCAGAAGTCCAACACCAGGCTCCAGAGCCCACGGGGTGAAATTGAATTCGCCCTTTTGGTATCAACTGGGTGATAACGTTCCCCTTAGGCAGCTTCCAGCTTGGATGAACCTGCTCTGGTGAGGTCATTCTGGACCTTCCACGGGTGGATGCCCTGGAGCTGCAGTTTGCTCAGCCATCAGCACTTCCGTGCCTGGACAATTCCTGCTGAGAACACGCAGGAACTGTAGGAATGTCCATCCTGCTCCGTGGTGTTTCTCCACGGGAGCAGTTTGTGCCTCCCCTCCTCTTGGGCTCCTTGCGTGCTGTTCCCCAGCCAAGAGCAGAAAGGCCCATTCTGGTGTTGTCAGCCCCTTCTGTTAAATCCTCTGGAGTGGGAGCCGCTGCCGAGCCCACTTCGCCTCCCCGGGTTTAACAGATTGGCCACGTCTGATTTCTGCCTCTGTGTTTACAGAAGGTGGAGGACGGAGGGGAAGGGGGGCTGCTGAGCAAGGGAAGAGGGCACGGAGAAAAAAGAAATTACTAACCCTCCATCAAAGAGCTGCTTTCCTACTTGTGGTTTCAAAATGCTTCCTCCTTCCCCAGCTATCCTGTAATCACTCTCCAACATTCACCAGAGCACTGTTTACATCCAGCCCTATTACCGGCAGGGGAGACAGGAGAAATTAAGGGCTCCCATGCCCCATTATCTCCCCCTCTTCCCCCTCCTCTCCCCCTCCCACAGGCAGACACACTTCTCTCCCCTTACCCCTTTTCATCAAACGCCTCCAATTCATGAAGGAGTAAAAGCCCTTT